>CM039728.1:43441034-43971135 GCA_022539455.1 Dendrobium nobile
ATACATCTAGCAAGTACTTTTGAGTTACTACACGAGCCTATTCATAAGCATGTTTAGTTTGTGTTTTTGAGCTATCAAACATGTAAAAAATGATTCCTCTTATAATTAAGTCTGCTAATGAACACTTTAAATAAACAATCCAACAAATATGAATAAATACTTTTTGTTCATGAATAAGTTTATTCTATTGAAAGATTATAATATAAAAATAGCAATTAATTTTTTAAAAATAAATACTTTTTTACAATATGAATAAATACTTTTTGTACTTTTGAAATTAATTCTTTATAAAATAAGAATTATTTATTATAATGAAATTAAAAATTATGTTAAAATATACTAAATAAAAGTTTGTAACTAGTCTTAATCAATTTTGAACGAGCATATTCACAAGCTTTGTATTAAATATTAATCAAGCTTCTCAACGAGCTTTAATTAATATTGTTTATGAGCATAAATGAGCTAAACTCATACTTGTTCAAGTTTGTTTATTTAATAGATGAGTATTTTAAAAATTATTCAAATTTGTTTGATTACTTAAACAAACGACCATGAATGAGTTGTAATCGAGTCGAGCCATGAGTAAATTGTCGAATGCTTGGTTCATTTGCAAGCCTACACATTATTCCTTAAGAATTTTCTCTATTGTTATTTCTTTTCCTCTTCTTTAAACTGATGCCTTACTATTTTTTGATGGTATTTATAACTAACATTTTGTTTTTTGCAGAGTTGGGGTTGCATATTATGATTCTAATGCCCGACAACTTTTTGTTTTAGAAGTTTGGGAAGAGAGTTCTGGAGAATTTCCCCTGATTGAACTTGGTATTACAAAAAAACATATTTATTGGCAGGCATTTTTTTTAAATCTTCAACGAATTTAATCTCCCTCTGTTGTTCCTAATAGGAATTCCTGATTCAAATCTCTATAAGGAATTCCTTATCTTCTCTCATTTTTGCTGAGATTTTTCTTTTAGAATATATATTTACATGTAGTACAGATTTCTATGAACCCAAATCTCAACGTAAAATGGGTGGTGATAAATAATTTCTGTTAGGAAATTGCATATGGAATAGGATTTCCTTTCCCCAATTATACTCCTGGAAACTTCTTTTATTTATTTATTTTCTCTGACCTGCTCATGTGAAGTGTTCTTGATGGATGTTGTTACTGCTGCAAAGGTGCTCCTAAGAATCCTGCCGTACTCAACGCCTTTCTTTGGTTGACTAAACAGTTAAATATCAAGCCAAACCAAATGTTATCTATGCTAGCACAAAAACTGAGGAGTCATTCTTATCTACCTTGAAGCGAAATGGTTTGTGCTGATATCTAATTACAATTAAGTGTCTCTCTGTCAAGTCTCTAATATTGCAAATCATTGCAGAGGGAAATGAGGAAATTGAAGTAAAGCTTATGCGCAGTTCTCTCTTCAGTTATGAACAAGCATGGCACAGGTACATATTGTCCTAAACAGGTTTATCTGTACGTAATGACAATTGCTTCTTGCAGATCTATTAGTTTACAGCTAGAAAATAAGAATATTGCAGATCATGGTTTTAAACATTTAAAATTCTTTTGTATTTAAATTTCTTATAGTCAGAATGGCTAGAAAATATTAAGTTTAATCATGAAGGTCTCATAGATGTTAAGCTTAATCAAGGACCCTGGGAATAGTATTTTAACCGTTTGACTAAAATACTTGATGTTCTACACATTGCATTCCATATCATGTGAAATATGTTTAGTATTACTTGGTTGTGTTTGGTGAATGTTTAGAGGCTGTAAACTCAACGGAAAGAGTGATGACTTTTATGTCAGCACATGCACAATATATCGGACTGTGACATGCCTTTCTTGAAGTGTTGTGTTTCGTTTAATATAAGAAACTGCGTGTTAATGGGATGCTACGTACTGGTTTAGCATGCTAAACGTAAGACGGATTGACATTTTTTGCATAGCTACTTGATTTAGATTTTCTGGTAGGTGGATGAGAGTTGTTTTGACATTATTTATGTTCTTAACAATTATGGGACTTACACATTTAGTTAAAATGACCGTTGCGCCTCAGGAGTAATTTGTTCATTTATATTAAGGAGCTATTTTCTTGGAAGTAAAGGGAATGGGAAGTAAAGTGAATGAAAAGTATAGTAAATGCATTGTTTTTTTCAACTTTTTGGTGTTTGGTTGGTTGAAAAACAAATCCAATATAAAGTAAATGAAATGCAGTGTATTTCATTCAAATTCATTCTTGAGGTAAAGCGTTCTAGTTCAATTTTGATCTAGAACGATTTACACTGCTCTTTAGTTTCCTTGGTCACCCACGATGGCCCCCGTCTCCACTGCCACCCGCTATCTGCCGCCCAACGCTTGCTATTGCCATCGTCTGCCGTCGACTGCCCAGTTGACGCAGACAAACTAGATAGAAAAGCCAAACAAGGAGAACGATGGACAAAACTATAACCAAACTCGATTCAAATAGTAGCAATCATCTATAAGCACAAAACCGACGGATAAAACTAGAAGAGAGATCAAAAGAAACAAAAGAAATTTAAAAGTCGCTATTCTCAGAACAACCGACAGAACGGTTTCCTCACATGCATAAAAATGTAGGTTAAGTAAAGTATGTGCTTAGGGCTAGCAAACCGATGATCCACCACAGCAAGAAAGTCCAAACGTCCAACCTAACGCCTCCCGCAAATGCTCCCAAATCAGCCAACAAGCACCTCCAAAGCTCAAGAAGAAGGATACAAATGGAGTGGAACTTGCGTAGAGAAGAAAGAGGTAAGAAGCTTAGACGAAATAGAAGAGGAGAAGAAATGGACAAAGCTCTCAAGCTTTTCCAAGAAGAAGAGAAAACCCTCAAGTTTTTAGAGACTAAGCTCAACAATTTTCAACAACCAATTCCATCCAAAACTTCTTTTTATAGGCAAGAGAGGGAAACCAAACAACCATAGCACCTCCAACTAAACCAATTAGATTTAGGGAAATGAAAGGCCAACAGCCACAAAACATAAGTTCCCAAACCGGCCCAAGAAACAGAGCAAAAAGCCATGGTAAACCCAGCCAACAGAGGTCCCGAATAGCCAGCCACGGGAACCCAAGGGGCAAGGCATGAGAAAACAACCAGCACAGAGAATCAACAGCCAGTCACGGGAACCCAAGGGACAAGGCACAGGAAAATAGCCAGCACATGAAAACGAATAGACAAAGGGGAGGAGAAGAGGTAAGTCCACTCCAAAATGAATCCAAGACTTAAGAGCATACCTTTTTAGATTAATGAGCTAGGAAGTGCAATAAATCTCCCATTTAATGAACTAAACTTCAGTTCAACATTAATGAGCTAGCACATTTGAAAACATAGTCCAAAACCAAAGTAACCACACCTCCCAACATCACACCAGCTCAACCCGTGTACCATCAGCCCAACCCGAGAACCAGCAGCAGCCAGCAGCCAAGGGACCAAATCAAGCTAGCAAACCAAGGTCTACCAAGCCCAAGCACAACCTACCATGATCATTGGATGCTTTCCCATCATTGGATAGCTAAAAAAAAAACTAAATTAAAAACTAATGTTCAATGCTTGATAAAAATACAAAAATCATGATTGCATCAATTCCCCCATGGTGGGAAAATCTCATCTCCGGATGAGAAAGCTTTAGTGACTTTCTGAAAAAGATTTGGATGATGTCACTTTAGTTCATTAGCATCCATCCAAGTGCAGTCAGTCAGAGGATGATTCTTCCATTTTGCCAAGAACCTCTTATGCTCACCATTTCCCAAAGAAGTGGAGAGTGGCAAAGTTTCAATTTCTACAGAATCGTCAGAATTTCCTTCATATAAAGAAAGGTCAGAAACATTAAATACAGGAGAAGTGCCAACAAAAATAGTTAGGCCCAACAAATAGGCATTTATGCCTAATTTTCGAAGCACATGAAAAGGTCCAAATCTCTTTCTGCTTAACTTTCTAAAAGTACCAACAAGAAATCATTGGCGATGAAAGTAAGTCATAACCAAGCCACCCTCATTGAAAATAACCTCTTTTCGATGTTTATCAGCAGTAGATTTGTACTTAGCATTAGCCTTTTGGAGTTTTTCAAGGACTTGCTATTGGACGGTCTTTATGTGGTCAAAAGTTTCAAAAGCTTCAACACTAATTTTGTTAGGCAAAGGCAAGCAGTTTCTATCTAAAATGTGAGTAATAGGTTGTCCATAAATAATTTCAAAAGGAGTTTTACTAGTGAAACGATTAATAGAATTATTGTAAGCAAACACAGCTTGAGGCAAGACTAAATCCTATTGGGATCGTTTTTCTCCAGCAAGACACCTATATAAATTTCCCAAGCTTCGATTGATAACTTTAGTTTGCCCATCAGTTTGAGGATGATATGCACTACTAAATTGAATAGTAGTCCCAAGTTTTGCCCAAAGAGTTCTAAAAAAATGACTAAAAAAATCTAGTGTCTCGATCAGAAGTAAAAGTACGAGGAACATCGTGAAGACGAATAATTTCTTGAAAAAGTAGATCAGCAATGTAAGAAGCATCAGAAATTTTCTTGCAAGGAATAAAATGTGTCATTTTGCTGAAACGATTGTTGACTATAAAAAAAAAATGAAGAAGAACAAAAAAAAAAAAAAAAAATAAAATCGCTGCGTCGTTGATTTTTAATTCGGGCAGATGGTTTTTAAATTTGAAGACCTCACGCAGTCGATCTTAGATCCTGGTGAGATGGTTTGAAATCGAAGACCCTACGCCGTCGACCTTAGGTCCGGGTAGGAAGAATTACGGCAGTGCCGTCCCGATTTCTCCCTCGGTGGGGAGTAGACGCCAGGAGGCTGCCGAAATTTTTTGAGAAATTATAGAACTTTTTTCTTCTAAAAATAATTGGGGAACAAGTCAAATCTAATTAGTTAAATTCATCTCAAATTAAAATTGAGTATTGAATTATTTAATTTAATTAATTGAAATTAATTAAGCCAAAATTAATTAATTTTGATTAATAAAATTGAGGTCCAAAGAGCTATCATTTTAAAAAATTTTGAGATTTTTGTTTAATTCAATTAAAAAAAAAGGGAAGATGAGCAATAAAAGAAAGGATAATTTTCATTATTTAACATATACAACATTGATTTTTGGGATTCTCTTGAACTCTCAAAACTCCCCAAATCCCTTGTACAAATTGCTCTCAAACGACAAAACTCTCAAAACCTCTCAAAACAACTCTACTCACTCAGAAATCTTCAAACTCCCTTTGCATGTTCTCCAAGGTCCCTCTTGTACGAATTCTTGCAACTATCTTTAGGCTCTATCATCTGCAACTGCGAGCCTCAACTACTGCAACCACTGGTTATGAACCTACAAATAAATAAATGAGCAATAAGTGCATCATAAATAAATTAAATGAATGTAACTACTGCAGGTAAAATAGAGTACTGAAAAGCAAGAAAAGCTGAGTACAAAAAAGTTAGTAAAGCAGAAGTGCTAAAAGCAGGAAGAGTACTGGACTACAGTAGTAAAACGAAACTACAAGCACAAAACAACTCAAACACTAATGCTAGTGTTAAAACTTCGAAATATCAAAATCATAAACAACCAATTGAAAATCCTGGTTTTCTAGTTAAAAAAAAAAACTACTGTCCACTCAAACAAACTAAAATTCAAACAAAATCTTGGGCAGCCTCGTTCATAGTAACTAGGTTGTAAGACCCACTACACGGCAACTTTCGTAGGAAAGCAGTAAGCCCGATCTTAGGGGAAAGTTTTAGGCAAAATTGACCTAACTCCTAAACCCTAATTAAAACTTCGGCCACTTCTAATAGAAGTTGTAAGTCCGACCTCTGAGGGAAACGTTTAGGTGATAACGCAATCCTAGACCCCTCAAATGGGCATCTTAATCTAAACGATTAAGTTGTAAGACCCGCTTTTCAGGCTACTTCCTAAGGGAAGCCATAAGTCCTACCCAAATAATTAAAATTCTTGGGCTTCCTAGCCTAAAGGACTAGGTTGTAAGACACACAACTTGGGCTGCTTAGCTTACAGGGCTACGTCGTAAGTCCCACCGTTAGGCAACTTCTAAGGAAGCCATAAGACTATCCAACTGAAATTCTCTGGGCAACTCCTAATTGGAGCCGTAAGCCCCAAAACTAAACAAATTAACGGGCAACTTCTAAGGAAGGCCATAAGCCCCAACCAAATTAAATTAAAACCCAAAATCCACACCTAACCACTTCAGTCTATTCGGGATTCTTGAGAGGAGGCAACCCATGGCTGTTAATCAGGTTCCCTGGACACTACGGTCAATGATTGATAGTGTTGGTAGACGAAAATCTATGGTATACCCAGGACGACGGAACCATGAGATCTTGATCGGGTTTACCTCTATCTTCCCACCATTGAGACTAAATTACCTAAAATATATTCATCCTTAATCGAGAGTTCTCTCTTACGTGTTAAGAGGGGTAATTAACTATGAATGCTTGCGCTCATAGGAAGTAAGAATCCCAGATCTATAAACCCTGACATTACCCTCAGGGGAAATCTGGTTAATTTCAATCTGACTTAAGGGAAATGGAATCCTACGGCTGCAAAGCAGGATTCGTGCATTCGTGCCATTTTTTTTGAGCCAACAACGATCCACCACCACAAAAACAGAGTCAAATTTTCGAATAGTAACAGGCAAGCCCAAAACGAAATTCATAGAAATATCCTCTCAATATTTGTTTGGAATAGGTAGAGGAGTATACAAACTAGAATTTTGTGAAGTTCCCTTGAAAGCCTGACATATTTTACATTGTTTAATCAGCTTAACAATTTGCTTTCTCATATGAGGCGAAAATATTTTTCTTCAACCAAAGCAATAGTTTTCCCTTGACCAAAATGTCCACCCAAACCTCTACTATGCTTTTATGCAGTTCTTTCACAAGCTGTTCTCTTAAAGGCTTTTTAGTTATGCAAAGTCTAGATCCCTTAAACAAAAAACTTTTATAAATCATACATAAAAAATAATTAATTAATCAAAGCATAATATTTGAAATGACAAAAAAAAAAAAAATGAAAGCAACATCATTTGTAGTATTGTATCTTATAATATCAAAAATAAAAGTAAGCATTAAATATTTAAATGTCTAGTACAATAAAAAAGACAAAAACATAAATTATCTAGCAGATGAAGTTTTTAATTAAAAGTACGAAGGATCGAAACAATTAATCCACATGAATTTGAAACATGAAATTTTTTTAATAAAAAGTATAGATATGTTGCGCCTATGCTGGGGGTCCAAGGGGGCAAGGGGCGCTGCCCCCTAGCGAGGTTCGACATTCTCAGCACTGCTTGGTACCATTCGGTACCCCTTTGTATCGAGCAGTACCGAGCGGTACCAAGTGGAGCGATATTGAGTTCTAGTATCGCTCGGTACCGAGCGGTACCAAGCAATACCGAGCAGTACTGAGTACTAAGCAGTATTGAGTTTTAATATCGCTCGGTATGAGCAGTACCGACGATATCGAGTATCGAGTAGTACTGAGTTCTAGTATCGCTCGGTACCGAGCGATATCGAGCAGTACCGAGCAATACCGAGTACTGAGCAGTACCGAGTACCAAGCGATATGCGTGCCCGATCAAATTTAAATAATATTTTAATTGGACACGGCAAGCCGTATTCGACACGTATCCGTGCCATATGGAGCTGTATCCGTATCCGACACAGCATGCCTCATAAATAGGTGTATCCGTGCAACATAGGTTGGCTCCCTATTCGACCACCTCGCCGATTTTGTCGAACCATAGGCCCAATCACATCGAATCTATCAAAATCTCCCATTCGACTCCACGCTCGAGCTTGCGAGTGGTTTATGTTAGGAAGTTCTTGAAGATTTCAAGTAATCCCTAACAAGAGAAACCAAAACAACAAAACGCTCCACAAATTCGATGGGGAAATTAGCAAAAATAGTAATTTTTACTGAAGATGTCACGGCCCAGCCCGGTAAAGCTCGCATAGGCGAGCGGGGGGAACGAAAGTTAGACAATAAAATTTAAAACATTTCAAATAACATATCTAAAGCATATCCAAACATAGAGAAAGGTCCACCAAAGATTCCTAGTAAATTTTTTTCTTTTCTTCTATCATTCAAAAATATCAATTTATACATTAAAGTTCATTACAGAAGAAATCAAACTAATAGAATAAATAAAGTAATATACAATTGATCCTTAATTCTAGAGGATCCTCAATTCTAGAGGAGGAACATTCTCTCCAATCCCTAGACGAATCTAGGGCCCAAGACACCAAGAACAAGAACTCCAAAATCAGCCACAAAACAAAGGATAACCTTAACCTTAAATATCTCTTCCAATTTAATACATTTATTCAAAACTCTTAATTCAAAATTCCCTCCAACCCTAGTCGCCTTTTCCTTATTTGTTTTCCTAGCGAGGTCCACTAGGTTTGGGCGACAAACATAGGGGACGGGCATGCTTTGTCCACCTCTTGTACACATGAGCCGGCCCAAGAAGGGCCGGCTGGGCTGGTTTAGTGGGGAGGGCCGGCTGGGCCAATTTAGTGAGAACTGGCCTATCAGTTTCATTTGCATCTGATCTAAAGCTCCCTCAAGTTTTTAGAGACTAAGCTCAACAATTTTCAACAACCAATTCCATCCAAAACTTCTTTTTATAGGCAAGAGAGGGAAACCAACAACCATAGCACCTCCAACTAAACCAATTAGATTTAGGGAAATGAAAGGCCAACAGCCACAAAACATAAGTTCCCAAACCGGCCCAAGAAACAGAGCAAAAAGCCATGGTAAACCCAGCCAACAGAGGTCCCGAATAGCCAGCCACGGGAACCCAAGGGGCAGATGAGAAACAACCAGCACAGAGAATCAACAGCCAGTCACGGGAACCCAAGGGACAAGGCACAGGAAAATAGCCAGCACATGAAAACGAATAGACAAAGGGGAGGAGAAGAGGTAAGTCCACTCCAAAATAATCCAAGACTTAAGAGCATACCTTTTTAGATTAATGAGCTAGGAAGTGCAATAAATCTCCCATTTATGAACTAAACTTCAGCTTCAACTTTATGAGCTAGCACATTTGAAAACATAGTCCAAAACCAAAGTAACCACACTCCCAACATCACCCAGCTCAAACCCGTGTACCATCAGCCCAACCCGAGAACCAGCAGCAGCCAGCACGCCAAGGGACCAATCAAGCTAGCAAACCAAGGTCTACCAAGCCCAAGCACAACCTACCATGATCATGGATGCTTTCCCATCATGGATAGCTAAAAAAAAAAACTAAATTAAAAACTAATGTTCAATGCTTGATAAAAATACAAAAATCATGATTGCATCAATTCCCCCATGGTGGGAAAATCGCATCTCCGGATGAGAAAGCTTTAGTGACTTTCTGAAAAAGATTTGGATGATGTCGCTTTTAGTTCATTAGCATCCATCCAAGTGCAGTCAGTCAGAGGATGATTCTTCCATTTTGCCAAGAACCTTTTATGCTCACCATTTCCCAAAGAAGTGGAGAGTGGCAAGTTTCAATTTCTACGAATCGTCAGAATTTCTTCATATAAAGAAAGGTCAGAAACATTAAATACAGGAGAAGTGCCAACAAAAATAGTTAGGTCCAACAAATAGGCTTTATGCCTAATTTTCGAAGCACATGAAAAGGTCCAAATCTCTTTCTGCTTAACTTTCTAAAGTACCAACAAGAAATCATTGGCGATGAAAGTAAGCCATAACAAGCCACCCTCATTGAAAATAACCTCTTTTCGATGTTTATCAGCAGTATGATTTGTACTTTGAATTAGCCTTTTGGGGTTTTCAAGGACTTGCTATTGGACGGTCTTTATGTGGTCAAAAGTTTCAAAAGCTTCACACTAATTTTGTTAGGCAAAGGCAAGCAGTTTCTATCTAAAATGTGAGTAATAGGTTGTCCATAAATAATTTCAAAAGGAGTTTTACTGTGGAACGATTAATATGAATTATTGTAAGCAAACCAGCTTGAGGCAAGACTAAATCCTATTGGGATCGTTTTTTCTCCAGCAAGACACCTATATAAATTTCCCAAGCTTCGATTGATAACTTTAGTTTGCCCATCAGTTTGAGGTGATATGCACTACTAAATTGAATAGTAGTCCCAAGTTTTGCCCAAAGAGTTCTAAAAAAATGACTATAAAAAATCTGTGTCTCGAACAGAAGTAAAAGTTCGAGGAACATTGTGAAGACGAATAATTTCTTTAAAAGTAGATCAGCAATGTAAGAGCATCAGAAATTTTCTTGCAAGAAATAAAATGTGTCATTTTGCTGAACGATTGTTGACTATAAAAAAAAATGAAGAAGAGAGAAAAAAAAAAAAAAATAAAATCGCTGCGTCGTTGATTTTTAATCGGGCAGATGGTTTTAAAATTTGAAGACCTCACGCAGTCGATCTTAGATCCTGATGAGATGGTTTGAAATCGAAGACCTACGCCGTCGACCTTAGGTCCGGGTAGGAAGAATTACGGCAGTGCCGTCCCGATTTCTCCCTCGGTGGGGAGTAGACGCCGGAGGCTGCCGAAATTTTTTGAGAAATTATAGAACTTTTTTCTTCTAAAAATAATTGGGGAACAAGTCAAATCTAATTAGTTAAATTCATCTCAAATTAAAATGAGTATTGAATTATTTAATTTATTAACTGAAATTAATTAAGCCAAAATTAATTAATTTTGATTAATAAAATTGAGGTCCAAAGAGCTATCATTTCAAAAAATTTGAGATTTTTGTTTTGATTCAATTAAAAAAAAAAGGGAAGATGAGCAAATAAAGAAAGGATAATTTTCATTATTTAAATATACAACATTGATTTTGGGGATTCTCTTGAACTCTCAAAACTCCCCAAATCCCTTGTACAAATTGCTCCAAACGACAAAACTCTCAAAACCTCTCAAAACAACTCTACTCACTCAGAAATCTTCAAACTCCCTTTGCATGTTCTCCAAGGTCCCTCTGTACGAATTCTTGCAACTATCTTTAGGCTCTATCATTTGCAACTGCGAGCCTCACTACTGCAACACTGGTTATGAACCTACAAATAAATAAATGAGCAATAAGTGCATCATAAATAAATTTAATGAATGTAACTACTGCAGGTAAAATAGAGTACTGAAAAAGAAGAAAAGCTGAGTACAAAAAGTTAGTAAAGCAGAAGTGCTAAAAGCAGGAAGAGTACTGGACTACAGTAGTAAAACGAAACTACAAGCACAAAACAACTCAAACACTAATGCTAGTGTTAAAACTTCGAAATATCAAAATCATAAACAACCAATTGAAAATCCTGGTTTTCTAGTTAAAAAAAAAAAAACTACTGTCCACTCAAACAAACTAAAATTCAAACAAAATCTTGGGCAGCCTCGTTCATAGTAACTAGGTTGTAAGACCCACTACACGACAACTTTCGTAGGAAAGCAGTAAGCCCGATCTTAGGGGAAAGTTTTAGGCAAAATTGACCCAACTCCTAAACCCTAATTAAAACTTCGGCCACTTCTAATAGAAGTTGTAAGTCCGACCTTGAGGGAAACGTTTAGGTGATTAACGCAATCCTAGACCCCTCAAATGGGCATCTTAATCTAAACGATTAAGTTGTAAGACCCGCTTTTCAGGCTACTTCCTAAGGGAAGCCATAAGTCCTACCCAAATAATTAAAATTCTTGGGCTTCCTAGCCTAAAGGACTAGGTTGTAAGACACAAACTTGGGCTGCTTAGCTTACAGGGCTACGTCGTAAGTCCCACCGTTAGGCAACTTCTAAGGAAGCCATAAGACTATCCAACTGATCAATTTTGAACGAGCATATTCACAAGCTTTGTATTAAATATTAATCAAGCTTCTCAACGAGCTTTAATTAATATTGTTTATGAGCATAAATGAGCTAAACTCATACTTGTTCAAGTTTGTTTATTTAATAGATGAGTATTTTAAAAATTATTCAAATTTGTTTGATTACTTAAACAAACGACCATGAATGAGTTGTAATCGAGTCGAGCCATGAGTAAATTGTCGAATGCTTGGTTCATTTGCAAGCCTACACATTATTCCTTAAGAATTTTCTCTATTGTTATTTCTTTTCCTCTTCTTTAAACTGATGCCTTACTATTTTTTGATGGTATTTATAACTAACATTTTGTTTTTTGCAGAGTTGGGGTTGCATATTATGATTCTAATGCCCGACAACTTTTTGTTTTAGAAGTTTGGGAAGAGAGTTCTGGAGAATTTCCCCTGATTGAACTTGGTATTACAAAAAAACATATTTATTGGCAGGCATTTTTTTTAAATCTTCAACGAATTTAATCTCCCTCTGTTGTTCCTAATAGGAATTCCTGATTCAAATCTCTATAAGGAATTCCTTATCTTCTCTCATTTTTGCTGAGATTTTTCTTTTAGAATATATATTTACATGTAGTACAGATTTCTATGAACCCAAATCTCAACGTAAAATGGGTGGTGATAAATAATTTCTGTTAGGAAATTGCATATGGAATAGGATTTCCTTTCCCCAATTATACTCCTGGAAACTTCTTTTATTTATTTATTTTCTCTGACCTGCTCATGTGAAGTGTTCTTGATGGATGTTGTTACTGCTGCAAAGGTGCTCCTAAGAATCCTGCCGTACTCAACGCCTTTCTTTGGTTGACTAAACAGTTAAATATCAAGCCAAACCAAATGTTATCTATGCTAGCACAAAAACTGAGGAGTCATTCTTATCTACCTTGAAGCGAAATGGTTTGTGCTGATATCTAATTACAATTAAGTGTCTCTCTGTCAAGTCTCTAATATTGCAAATCATTGCAGAGGGAAATGAGGAAATTGAAGTAAAGCTTATGCGCAGTTCTCTCTTCAGTTATGAACAAGCATGGCACAGGTACATATTGTCCTAAACAGGTTTATCTGTACGTAATGACAATTGCTTCTTGCAGATCTATTAGTTTACAGCTAGAAAATAAGAATATTGCAGATCATGGTTTTAAACATTTAAAATTCTTTTGTATTTAAATTTCTTATAGTCAGAATGGCTAGAAAATATTAAGTTTAATCATGAAGGTCTCATAGATGTTAAGCTTAATCAAGGACCCTGGGAATAGTATTTTAACCGTTTGACTAAAATACTTGATGTTCTACACATTGCATTCCATATCATGTGAAATATGTTTAGTATTACTTGGTTGTGTTTGGTGAATGTTTAGAGGCTGTAAACTCAACGGAAAGAGTGATGACTTTTATGTCAGCACATGCACAATATATCGGACTGTGACATGCCTTTCTTGAAGTGTTGTGTTTCGTTTAATATAAGAAACTGCGTGTTAATGGGATGCTACGTACTGGTTTAGCATGCTAAACGTAAGACGGATTGACATTTTTTGCATAGCTACTTGATTTAGATTTTCTGGTAGGTGGATGAGAGTTGTTTTGACATTATTTATGTTCTTAACAATTATGGGACTTACACATTTAGTTAAAATGACCGTTGCGCCTCAGGAGTAATTTGTTCATTTATATTAAGGAGCTATTTTCTTGGAAGTAAAGGGAATGGGAAGTAAAGTGAATGAAAAGTATAGTAAATGCATTGTTTTTTTCAACTTTTTGGTGTTTGGTTGGTTGAAAAACAAATCTAATATAAAGTAAATGAAATGCAGTGTATTTCATTCAAATTCATTCTTGAGGTAAAGCGTTCTAGTTCAATTTTGATCTAGAACGATTTACACTGCTCTTTAGTTTCCTTGGTCACCCACGATGGCCACCGTCTCCACTGCCACCCGCTATCTGCCGCCCAACGCTTGCTATTGCCATCGTCTGCCGTCGACTGCCCAGTTGACGCAGACAAACTAGATAGAAAAGCCAAACAAGGAGAACGATGGACAAAACTATAACCAAACTCGATTCAAATGGTAGCAATCATCTATAAGCACAAAACCGACGGATAAAACTAGAAGAGAGATCAAAAGAAACAAAAGAAATTTAAAAAGTCGCTATTCTCAGAACAACCGACAGAACGGTTTCCTCACATGCATAAAAATGTAGGTTAAGTAAAGTATGTGCTTAGGGCTAGCAAACCGATGATCCACCACAACAAGAAAGTCCAAACGTCCAACCTAACTCCTCCCGCAAATGCTCCCAAATCAGCCAACAAGCACCTCCAAAGCTCAAGAAGAAGGATACAAATGGAGTGGAACTTGCGTAGAGAAGAAAGAGGTAAGAAGCTTAGATGAAATAGAAGAGGAGAAGAAATGGACAAAGCTCTCAAGCTTTTCCAAGTAGAAGAGAAAACCCTCAGGTTTTTAGAGACTAAGCTCAACAATTTTCAACAACCAATTCCATCCAAAACTTCTTTTTATAGGCAAGAGAGGGAAACCAAACAACCATAGCACCTCCAACTAAACCAATTAGATTTAGGGAAATGAAAGGCCAACAGCCACAAAACATAAGTTCCCAAACCGGCCCAAGAAACAGAGCAAAAAGCCATGGTAAACCCAGCCAACAGAGGTCCCGAACAGCCAGCCACGGGAACCCAAGGGGCAAGGCATGAGAAAACAACCAGCACAGAGAATCAACAGCCAGTCACGGGAACCCAAGGGACAAGGCACAGGAAAATAGCCAGCACATGAAAACGAATAGACAAAGGGGAGGAGAAGAGGTAAGTCCACTCCAAAATGAATCCAAGACTTAAGAGCATACCTTTTTAGATTAATGAGCTAGGAAGTGCAATAAATCTCCCATTTAATGAACTAAACTTCAGTTCAACATTAATGAGCTAGCACATTTGAAAACATAGTCCAAAACCAAAGTAACCACACCTCCCAACATCACACCAGCTCAAACCCGTGTACCATCAGCCCAACCCGAGAACCAGCAGCAGCCAGCAGCCAAGGGACCAAATCAAGCTAGCAAACCAAGGTCTACCAAGCCCAAGCACAACCTACCATGATCATTGGATGCTTTCCCATCATTGGATAGCTAAAAAAAAAACTAAATTAAAAACTAATGTTCAATGCTTGATAAAAATACAAAAATCATGATTGCATCAATTCCCCCATGGTGGGAAAATCGCATCTCCGGATGAGAAAGCTTTAGTGACTTTCTGAAAAAGATTTGGATGATGTCGCTTTAGTTCATTAGCATCCATCCAAGTGCAGTCAGTCAGAGGATGATTCTTCCATTTTGCCAAGAACCTTTTATGCTCACCATTTCCCAAAGAAGTGGAGAGTGGCAAAGTTTCAATTTCTACAGAATCGTCAGAATTTCCTTCATATAAAGAAAGGTCAGAAACATTAAATACAGGAGAAGTGCCAACAAAAATAGTTAGGTCCAACAAATAGGCATTTATGCCTAATTTTCGAAGCACATGAAAAGGTCCAAATCTCTTTCTGCTTAACTTTCTAAAAGTACCAACAAGAAATCATTGGCGATGAAAGTAAGCCATAACCAAGCCACCCTCATTGAAAATAACCTCTTTTCGATGTTTATCAGCAGTAGATTTGTACTTAGCATTAGCCTTTTGGAGTTTTCCAAGGACTTGCTATTGGACGGTCTTTATGTGGTCAAAAGTTTCAAAAGCTTCAACACTAATTTTGTTAGGCAAAGGCAAGCAGTTTCTATCTAAAATGTGAGTAATAGGTTGTCCATAAATAATTTCAAAAGGAGTTTTACTAGTGGAACGATTAATAGAATTATTGTAAGCAAACACAGCTTGAGGCAAGACTAAATCCTATTGGGATCGTTTTTCTCCAGCAAGACACCTATATAAATTTCCCAAGCTTCGATTGATAACTTTAGTTTGCCCATCAGTTTGAGGATGATATGCACTACTAAATTGAATAGTAGTCCCAAGTTTTGCCCAAAGAGTTCTAAAAAAATGACTAAAAAATCTAGTGTCTCGATCAGAAGTAAAAGTACGAGGAACATTGTGAAGACGAATAATTTCTTTAAAAAGTAGATCAGCAATGTAAGAAGCATCAGAAATTTTCTTGCAAGAAATAAAATGTGTCATTTTGCTGAAACGATTGTTGACTATAAAAAAAAAATGAAGAAGAAGAAGAAAAAAAAAAAAAAAATAAAATCGCTGCGTCGTTGATTTTTAATCCGGGCAGATGGTTTTAAAATTTGAAGACCTCACGCAGTCGATCTTAGATCCTGATGAGATGGTTTGAAATCGAAGACCCTACGCCGTCGACCTTAGGTCCGGGTAGGAAGAATTACGGCAGTGCCGTCCCGATTTCTCCCTCGGTGGGGAGTAGACGCCAGGAGGCTGCCGAAATTTTTTGAGAAATTATAGAACTTTTTTCTTCTAAAAATAATTGGGGAACAAGTCAAATCTAATTAGTTAAATTCATCTCAAATTAAAATCGAGTATTGAATTATTTAATTTAATTAACTGAAATTAATTAAGCCAAAATTAATTAATTTTGATTAATAAAATTGAGGTCCAAAGAGCTATCATTTCAAAAAATTTTGAGATTTTTGTTTGATTCAATTAAAAAAAAGGGAAGATGAGCAATAAAAGAAAGGATAATTTTCATTATTTAACATATACAACATTGATTTTGGGGATTCTCTTGAACTCTCAAAACTCCCCAAATCCCTTGTACAAATTGCTCTCAAACGACAAAACTCTCAAAACCTCTCAAAACAACTCTACTCACTCAGAAATCTTCAAACTCCCTTTGCATGTTCTCCAAGGTCCCTCTTGTACGAATTCTTGCAACTATCTTTAGGCTCTATCATTTGCAACTGCGAGCCTCAACTACTGCAACCACTGGTTATGAACCTACAAATAAATAAATGAGCAATAAGTGCATCATAAATAAATTAAATGAATGTAACTACTGCAGGTAAAATAGAGTACTGAAAAGCAAGAAAAGCTGAGTACAAAAAAGTTAGTAAAGCAGAAGTGCTAAAAGCAGGAAGAGTACTGGACTACAGTAGTAAAACGAAACTACAAGCACAAAACAACTCAAACACTAATGCTAGTGTTAAAACTCCGAAATATCAAAATCATAAACAACCAATTGAAAATCCTGGTTTTCTAGTTAAAAAAAAAAACTACTGTCCACTCAAACAAACTAAAATTCAAACAAAATCTTGGGCAGCCTCGTTCATAGTAACTAGGTTGTAAGACCCACTACACGGCAACTTTCGTAGGAAAGCAGTAAGCCCGATCTTAGGGGAAAGTTTTAGGCAAAATTGACCTAACTCCTAAACCCTAATTAAAACTTCGGCCACTTCTAATAGAAGTTGTAAGTCCGACCTCTGAGGGAAACGTTTAGGTGATAACGCAATCCTAGACCCCTCAAATGGGCATCTTAATCTAAACGATTAAGTTGTAAGACCCGCTTTTCAGGCTACTTCCTAAGGGAAGCCATAAGTCCTACCCAAATAATTAAAATTCTTGGGCTTCCTAGCCTAAAGGACTAGGTTGTAAGACACACAACTTGGGCTGCTTAGCTTACAGGGCTACGTCGTAAGTCCCACCGTTAGGCAACTTCTAAGGAAGCCATAAGACCTATCCAACTGAAATTCTCTGGGCAACTCCTAATTGGAGCCGTAAGCCCCAAAACTAAACAAATTAACGGGCAACTTCTAAGGAAGGCCATAAGCCCCAACCCAAATTAAATTAAAACCCAAAATCCACACCTAACCACTTCAGTCTATTCGGGATTCTTGAGAGGAGGCAACCCATGGCTGTTAATCAGGTTCCCTGGACACTACGGTCAATGATTGATAGTGTTGGTAGACGAAAATCTATGGTATACCCAGGACGACGGAACCATGAGATCTTGATCGGGTTTACCTCTATCTTCCCACCATTGAGACTAAATTACCTAAAATATATTCATCCTTAATCGAGAGTTCTCTCTTACGTGTTAAGAGGGGTAATTAACTATGAATGCTTGCGCTCATAGGAAGTAAGAATCCCAGATCTATAAACCCTGACATTACCCTCAGGGGAAATCTGGTTAATTTCAATCTGACTTAAGGGAAATGGAATCCTACGGCTGCAAAAAGGGATTCGTGCATTCGTGCCATTTTTTTTTGAGCCAACAACGATCCACCACCACAAAAACAGAGTCAAATTTTCGAATAGTAACAGGCAAGCCCAAAACGAAATTCATAGAAATATCCTCCCAATATTTGTTTGGAATAGGTAGAGGAGTATACAAACTAGAATTTTGTGAAGTTCCCTTGAAAGCCTGACATATTTTACATTGTTTAATCAGCTTAACAATTTGCTTTCTCATATGAGGCGAAAAATATTTTTCTTCAACCAAAGCAATAGTTTTCCCTTGACCAAAATGTCCACCCAAACCTCCACTATGCTTTTATGCAGTTCTTTCACAAGCTGTTCTCTTAAAGGCTTTTTAGTTATGCAAAGTCTAGATCCCTTAAACAAAAAACTTTTATAAATCATACATAAAAAATAATTAATTAATCAAAGCATAATATTTGAAATGACAAAAAAAAAAAAAATGAAAGCAACATCATTTGTAGTATTGTATCTTATAATATCAAAAATAAAAGTAAGCATTAAATATTTAAATGTCTAGTACAATAAAAAAGACAAAAACATAAATTATCTAGCAGATGAAGTTTTTAATTAAAAGTACGAAGGATCGAAACAATTAATCCACATGAATTTGAAACATGAAATTTTTTTAATAAAAAGTATAGATATGTTGCGCCTATGCTGGGGGTCCAAGGGGGCAAGGGGCGCTGCCCCCTAGCGAGGTTCGACATTCTCAGCACTGCTTGGTACCATTCGGTACCCCTTTGTATCGAGCAGTACCGAGCGGTACCAAGTGGAGCGATATTGAGTTCTAGTATCGCTCGGTACCGAGCGGTACCAAGCAATACCGAGCAGTACTGAGTACTAAGCAGTATTGAGTTTTAATATCGCTCGGTACTGAGCAGTACCGAACGATATCGAGTATCGAGTAGTACTGAGTTCTAGTATCGCTCGGTACCGAGCGATATCGAGCAGTACCGAGCAATACCGAGTACTGAGCAGTACCGAGTACCAAGCGATATGCGTGCCCGATCAAATTTAAATAATATTTTAATTGGACACGGCAAGCCGTATTCGACACGTATCCGTGCCATATGGAGCTGTATCCGTATCCGACACAGCATGCCTCATAAATAGGTGTATCCGTGCAACATAGGTTGGCTCCCTATTCGACCACCTCGCCGATTTTGTCGAACCATAGGCCCAATCACATCGAATCTATCAAAATCTCCCATTCGACTCCACGCTCGAGCTTGCGAGTGGTTTATGTTAGGAAGTTCTTGAAGATTTCAAGTAATCCCTAACAAGAGAAACCAAAACAACAAAACGCTCCACAAATTCGATGGGGAAATTAGCAAAATAGTAATTTTTACTGAAGATGTCACGGCCCAGCCCGGTAAAGCTCGCATAGGCGAGGCGGGAACGAAAGTTAGACAATAAAATTTAAAACATTTCAAATAACATATCTAAAGCATATCCAAACATAGAGAAAGGTCCACCAAAGATTCCTAGTAAATTTTTTTCTTTTCTTCTATCATTCAAAAATATCAATTTATACATTAAAGTTCATTACAGAAGAAATCAAACTAATAGAATAAATAAAGTAATATACAATTGATCCTTAATTCTAGAGGATCCTCAATTCTAGAGGAGGAACATTCTCTCCCAATCCCTAGACGAATCTAGGGCCCAAGACACCAAGAACAAGAACTCCAAAATCAGCCACAAAACAAAGGATAACCTTAACCCTAAATATCTCTTCCAATTTAATACATTTATTCAAAACTCTTAATTCAAAATTCCCTCCAACCCTAGTCGCCTTTTCCTTAATTTGTTTTCCTAGCGAGGTCCACTAGGTTTGGGCGACAAACATAGGGGACGGGCATGCTTTGTCCACCTCTTGTACACATGAGCCGGCCCAAGAAGGGCCGGCTGGGCTGGTTTAGTGGGGAGGGCCGGCTGGGCCAATTTAGTGAGAACTGGCCTATCAGTTTCATTTGCATCTGATCTAAAGCACACACCTCTTGTGTGTTCTGCTACTCTAATCAGCAAAGCCAAACAGCCTGTGACTTGTCGATCGAACGTGCCAGGCCGCTTTCAAGCATCCAACCTCCTGCGACTATATTCCACCCTAATTTCAATCTTGCAAGCCCGCCTGTCTTCTTCACGACCATTATTTGTAGTTTGAATGCTTGAAAGTTGGTCTGCTGTTCATATGGAATCCTGCAGGAAATCATCTCAATTAAAGTCTTTATTTATAAATATTTATTTAAGATTGATTTACCACTCTTATCAAACACATAAACAGATGACTAAAAAGATTCAGACATCATTCGTCTTCTTAGGAAGTGGTTCTCCACTTCAACAGATAACAAATGCACAAGCAGAAAATTTGAGAAAGGCTTTATGTAACAAAAATGTTTCAGTGAAAATGTATGTTGGAATGTGGTACTGGCATTCGTTCACTGAAGAAGCTATTGAACATCAAACAAGCATTCGATTTTTGACGAACACGTCACGCCGTCGACTTAGGTCCGACCGAGATGATTTCAAAGCGAAGACATCGTGCCGTCGACCTTAGGATTGGACGGGAAGAGATTAACGGCAAGTGCCATCCCGACCTCCCCTCGATGAGGTGACTCCCGGAGACTGCCGAAATTTCTCGAAAAACTACAAAACTTTTTCTATTGGAGCAATTTGAGAGAACTTCAATTTAGATTTTAAATAATCAATTGATTAATTGAAATAATTATTTGATTAAAATTAATTAACCAAAATTAATTGATAGGTTGACTAATTAAAATACGAGGACAATTTAAAGTACGAGAGCAATTTAAAATCTGAGAATAATTTAAATCTAGGAGCTGTTAGTTAAAATTTGATAGCATTGAAATTTAAATTAACTAATTGGTTAATTAATTAATTGATCGATTGAGCAACTGTAAAATAAAAGGCAATAAATTGGGGGGGGGGGTTCTACTAATCAACCATACACAATATTGCTCTCCAAATCCTTGCAAACTATTAACCAATTTACACCAAATAAATCTCCCAAACTCCCAAACACCACCGCTCTCCAACTGAACAACTCTCAAACTCTCCAAACAACACTCAAACTTAACACTCTCCAAACAACACTGCGAACTCTGCTATCCACAAACACTGCAAACTTTCTAAAGTTTGAATCAGCATGAGCTCTTGCAACAAGCAAATGAAATTCATTAAGCATCGAAATTAAATTAATATCAAAATAAATGCTAAAGTAGGAGAAAAAATAAGTGCTACGCTAAGCTACAAATAGAAAGCAGAAAATGTAGAATAGGCTACTGAAAGTAGAACAATGATGTAAGAAAAAAGAGCAGGGTAAAATGATAAGCTGTTAAAACAAGAAAATAAACTTATGCACCAAAAAAAAGTTTCACACAATGACGATTGCTAGTAGAGCTGTCAATAATGAACCCGACCCGAATCCGACCCGAAAATTTCGGGTTAGGGTTGACCCGAACCCGAAACGGGTCGGGTTCGGGTCTGAAAAATCGACCCGTTTGCAAAACTGAGTCGGGTTCGGGTTGACCCGGAAACCCGGGAATGACCCGATTTGACCCGGAATAACACATAAACCCGGCTTTCGGCCCCGCATTAGCCCTGCGTCGCGCAGTCCAGCGTCGAGCCTGGCTCGCCTTGCCCCGCGTCGCGTCTGGCTTCGGGTTCACGTCGCGCCTGGCTCGTCCGCGACTTCGTGTCTCTGCGTAACGCGTTCCGCCTAACGCGACCAGCGGCCCGTTCCGCGTAACCCGTTGCCGCGGCTGAAACAAGCGGGTTCGGATTGACCCGAACCCGAAGCGGGTCGGGTTCGGGTCCAGAAAATTTACTCGTTTGTAAAAACGGGTCGGGTCGACCCGAACCCGAATAGTGCCGGGTCAATTTCGGGTTTGACCCGAACCCGACCCGTGACCCGAAATTGACACCCCTAATTGCTAGCTAGTAAATGTCAAACTAGTAAACAAACTTATAGTAAATAACTGAATATCACAGTTTAATGTCAAGCTAACAAACAACTATTGTTCACTCAAACAAACTAGCAATTAAATCTCTAAGCATCCTTGTATAAATGATTAGATTGTAAGACCCACTATTGAGCCATTTCTAAGTGAAGTAATAAGACTCATATTTTAGGAAAACTCTAAATAAAATGTAGTATCCCTAAAATCTTAATCAAATTCAAATTACGGACAGTTTAGCCTATAAGGCTAAATTGTAAGACCCACCAATGGACTACTTTCAAAGAGAAGCTATAAGACCTAACCCAAAAATTGAATCCTTGGATAGCCTTGTTGTAGAGCTATGTTGTAAGACCCATATATGGGTAACTCATAAATAGAGTTGTAAGTCACACTCCAACTTAAATCTACAACTAACCTCTAAAACTAACCTCTAAGGGAGTCGTGAGACCTGTCAATCAAATTTAAAACTAATTGACAGTTTAGCCTATAGGTCTAAATTGTAAGACCCACTAATGAGCTACTTCTAATGTGAGCTATAAGACTCATTGCACGAGCTACTTTCAATGAAAGTCGTAAGTACCGACCCAAATTTATATACCCGAGCTACTTTTAAGAGAAGTCATAATATGTGTAACTTCTAAACAAAGTCATAAAACCCTAACCAAATCAACTACTGGGTATTCTAATAGATGTAAACCCCAAAACCCAATAAAACTAAAACTCACATATAACCACCTCAGTCTACTTGAGATCCCTGAGAGAAGACAACTCTTGGCTGCTTATCAAATTCCCTGGACACTACACTCAATAATTCTTAGTATTGGTAGACTAAAATCTACGGTATACCCAGGATGACGGAACCATGAGATCTTGATCGAGTTTATCTCCATGATCCCCACAATTAAGACTAAAATACCTATAATTTATTCATCTTTAATTGAGAGATCTCTCTTACGTGTTAAGATGGGCAATTAACTATGAGCGCAAGCTATGAGTGCTTGCGTTCATGAGATGTAAGTTCTCAGATCTCATTAAACCTTGATACTACCCTCAGGGGAATCTGGTTAATTGCAATCTGACTCAAGGAAGATGGAATCTTATGTTTGCAAAGCAGGATTCATGCATTCTTATTTACACTATTTTGTAAACAAGGTCAAATTACCGCATTAGGTTTCATAAAACTCTAGTATTGCTACTAGAGTTTGTTATATATCCTGGTATTACTACTTAACTAATGCATGATTTCCATGTTGGTGTTTTATAACAAACTCTAATAATAATATTTTAATTTTATAACAAACTTTTGCAGTAATGCTAGTGTTGCAACTTACCCGGTCATCTATGTAGGGGTTTTAAGAATCCCTGTCATAAAGTTGTATTTTTTTATAAAATTGGATAAAATTTTGATTTATTTATGAAGACTTAACATAATTGCGCTATTTCACAAAAATAATCAATCTATAGGGAGATTTATACAAATTTTGCTTTAAACATTTGGTAATCACAATTCAGAATTCCTCTTGTAAAAGATTTTTATTTATCCATCTTTGTTTAACTGAAATATGAAAAGTAAAAGTCAAAGTTTAAGTAACACACCATTGTGGGTTTCATGCCATTGAATAGAAATTATCTTTATAATCTTGTGGGCTTCGAAAATATCTGGTGGGATAATGGAGCGACCCACAATTTCATCTCCAATTAGGTGGTGAACCAGTTGGGGCTAATGCTGGTTGACATGGTCTATTTTTTGGGTGATGATGGGAATGGGGAATTTGGAGAAGAGTAGAGGCTGATGGTGACATTGTAGGTGATCCAAGTGAGAGAGAATTTGCTTCCCTTGGAGTTAGGGAGCATAGATTTAATTTTGGGCATGAAGTGGTTGCAGACCCTGGGGTAGACAAAGGTGAACTGGAAGGTTTTTACTATGGAATTCATGGTGGGAGGGAGGAAGGTGAGGACCAAGGGGATCATAGTCTGTCCAAATCTAAGGTTTATCTTAAAACAATGGTGAGGGCAATTCAGGGTGAAGGAGTGGAAAAGCTCAGTAAAGAGTATTTACAAAAGATGTTGATGAGGACATTGTCAGCGATTTCGACACGTGTACCATCGGAGACGCCCTAGATCGACGGCCACGATCAGGAGTTTTATTTTGAGTCATTTTATGTAGTGGTTATTTTATTTTTCAGTTTTATTGTTTTACCCTTATGGATGGTCATTTGATATTGTAGCCCTGAGGGCATTTATGTCTTTTAGTTTTTATATCGTTTTGGCCTATTTATAGGAGGCCTCATGCATTATATGAGCTGATGAATTATTGAATGAAAAAAAAAGTTTTTGCTTGTTTGATCTCTTAGTGAGTTCATGAGAGGAGAAGCCCGAGGAGGGTGATTCGTAATACCCGTCAATCTTTGAAAGAGTCCAAGATTCGCGGTTCTTACGATCACTTTGTGAGTTCGTTATTTTACATTTATCTTATTTGTTTTTCTTTCATCTCCTTTCTTCCCCTCTCCATCCACCACCAAGTGCTTAGCCTCCACCATCCAATCCCACCACCACCCAAGCCCACATCAACTCGGCGGCAACTCCTTCTCTTTGACCGCCGGCCACCTCCTCTTTCACCGATCGTTATGATGATTTCAATCCTCATAATGATTTCCAAATTTGGATCAAGCATTCAAGAAGGAATTTTGTGAGTTTTGAAATTCAAATTTTAAAATTCAAAAACTTTCCTTATTTGCAAAAATCTAAGGAAAGTTTCAAATTTTGAATCTATTTGAAATTCAAATTTGGAGGAGTCTTTAGTTCCCCGCCTCGTTGTCCATTCTTAATTGAAAAGAAAATAAATCCTCATAATCCCTCTTCCCCCTCTCTCCTTGCCGTCGGCCTCATGCATTGGCCCCTTCCATCAATTCTCCAATCAAGGCATTAATGACCACTTAATTTGAAATCAAATTCCAAATTAATTCCCCCCATTTTCATTCAAATCCTGAAATTAATTTCAGGATCGGAAATAACTCCCCTTCCCCTCTCTATAGAACCCACCGGCCCCCCTTCTTGATGAGCCCCTTTAAATGCCCATTAATTCCCCTATATTCTATTTGAAATTTGAGATCAATTTCAAATTTATTCCCTCCAAAATTACTCAAAATCTGAGATTAATTTCAGATTTGGAGTAAATCTCTTCCTCCCCCATCTAACCCAAACCCTCTCACCCAAACCACCCGCCCTCTCTTTTCCACTTTGGCCGCCCCTCTCCTTGCTCCCCCTTGGGAAGTTTGAAGCCAAGAGAAGAAGAAGACGACCTCCTCTCCCAACCTCATCGTCATCGGTGCATGGCCGATATTGAGATCGACCACGGATTTTATTCTTCCCGGACGTTGGATGCTCACTAGTCATCCCGTGGATTACCCGCCTCCGGCTACTTCTCCAATAGACTACACTTTGGGCGTCATTTATCTCCTAGTGGCATCTCTCGGTTTGCTCTCAATCTTCCTCCGTTAAAGCTCCACCGTCAAGAGCATGAGTGAGAGACCCAAGATGAAGAGTTCTATTTGTTAACTGTGGATTGTTGTTTCTCACCATAACATTACTCTCTAATTATATGTTGTCAATTTGATATTGTCCCGTTAATCTAGTTGTAACCGCATGCCTTACATAATTTCAACTTGATAATTCTTAAAACCCAACTTGGGTAAGCATTAATTCTATAACTAGCAAAGCTTTAACAATCTTATATTAAAATCCCCAAGCAGTTCTTGTTCCATGCATATGTTTCACGTCAGATGTCCTAGGAGGTTCTAGAGTCTAAAATTGGAAATTGGATTCACTATATGAGGATTGTTGTGAAACTCCTGTTTGCTACAAAAAGAAAAAATTGTGATCAAAATCTTAATGATTTCAATATTCTTAAGGTTCGCTGCGTTGTTGAAGCAACAACAGACAATGTGTTGATGCTTTTTAGTTTTAGGGATGCTATAGCTAAAAGCAATGTCACCAGAGAAGTTATTTGTGCTTTTAGACATGTATGAAATAATATGTGAGTTTCATTCTGAGATTCAAAAATATTTAAAGGGAAAGCTTGTTCTGAGATGAGGGATGCTGCTTATAATCTTTCAAGGCACCTAGCCCAAATTGCTCAAGAAACTTTTGGTGATTTTAAGGAAGTAGTGGAAGTTAGATGCAACAAAAATTGATGTGATGGATGGAACTGTACGTTCACCATCTGGCTAGCTATGTGATTAACTATGTGAAGTTTTTATTTGATTATCAATCAACTTTGAAGCAATTTTTTAGGTGTTTTAAAAGGTTGGAGAAGATTCAACTTCCCAATTGGCAACCGTTACAATGCAAGTTATGCAAGCTCGTCAAAGTAATTTGGACGATAAATCTAAGCAATATAAGAATCTTATGTTGGCTTATCTATTCATTATGAATAACATCCACTACATGATTAGATATGTTCGAAGATTAAAGGCAAAGGATTTATTGAGTGATTGAGTTCAAAGGCATAGAAGAATTATGCAACAAAATGCAAATCAATACGAATGGGAAGCTTGGGCAAAGATTATGTAGTCTCTTTGTGTTCAAGGCCAAAGTTCTTATGGTGGTGTTGTTCCTGAGGGAAGTGATGGAAGCAACAGTAGTTGAGTTTCAAGGGAATATATAAAGGAGAGGTTGAATTCTTTCAGCATGCAATTCATGGTGGGTGATAAAGCGTATTTGAATATTTGACCCTACAGATAGAAAGACATTAGCTCGAAGAAGAAATGAAAAGTTATTTCCATGGTATTACAAGCCTTATGAGGTGGTGGAGAGGATTGGTACTGTGACAAATCGTTTGTAGCTACCCCTTGCACCATACACTCGATGTTCCATGTATCCTAGTCGAAGAAAGTTATTGGCGACCACAGTCCATTAGCAACGTTGCCGATGACCTTGACAGAAGAAATGGAGGTAATCCTAGAGCCAAGGGAAGTGAAAGGAGTCCGTTCGACAGTAGGAGGAGCTAGAGATGTATTGATCAAGTGGAAGGATTTGGCCGACTATAAAACAACATGAGAACCGTTCCACATGATTCAATAGCAGTTTCCTTCATTCCACCTTGAGGACAGGGTGACTGTTTGGGAGGGAAGTATTGATGGACCAACGGAACCTGTGAGCCCTCACTAGCAAGGATGACGAGCAAAGAAAGAGGGGGATCCAAAGGGAAATAAATCCACCTTTAATTACTTACCATAGGAACCCAAAATTGGGAGGGAATTAGAAAATTTTATTTAGGAAAATGAGGGCTGATTTGAATTCAGATTTAGGAGGGACTTATGAAAGATTTATTTAAGCAAAGTGGGCTGATTTTAATTGAGATTTGGGAGGGAATTATGAAAGATTTATTTTGAATTGATATTTGGGAGGGAATTAGGGAGGCTTATATAGGGTTAGTTAGGTTCATGGTTTAAAATTGCGCAATATGAGGCTCGCCTTTGCGCAATTCCAGTAAAAAACGCCTCGATGCTTACGCCTCGAGTTTTTTATGAGGCTTGCGCCTCAACTTGGTTGAGACCCGCCTTGAGGCCCGCCTCACCTCACTAGCATGAGTCTTACACCTCACGTTATATATATTAAAACTTACATAAATCTTAAAGTAAATGCCCGACATTGGACTCTATAGGAGAGGAGGAAGGGGAGCGAGCAATTTATCATAATGATGATTCAAATGAAGAACCCCCTTAGTGATGACAGTGCTGATGACTTATGAGTTCTTATGTGATATGTCATTGTTATTTTTTTTTTTTGGAAATTCAAATTATATGTTAATGAAAAGAACATTGGGATTTGGGATAGATAGAATTTTGCGTTGAACTATATTTCATGTTGTTTTATTATTGGGATATTTTGATTTCTTTTCATATCTTATACTTTTTATGTTTTAATTTCTCTTGGTTTGTTGGTTGTTTTTGTGATATTTATTTATTTTTTCATATCTCCTAAAATAACTCCTATAAATTAGGAAAGTTTCCTTTCTTGAATTCAATTAAATATAGAATTCAAATATTTTCCCTAAGGATACAACTCAATTAAGAAGCCTCCCTAATTTAATCAAATATGAAATTAAATCTCAGATTTGATTTCAATCAATATATGAAACCAATGGCCCACATACATTGAACCTAGACGCTTTCCCCTCCTTTCCCTATGGTCGGCCTTCCTTCTCCCTATTCTCTCCAATCTAGTCACTAACTATTAATTAAATTCCCCACTAATTCCCTTAGCAGACGCCATATTTGGGATTATTATTTTTTTGAGTGTCAACTTCAAATCTCCCTCCCAATTAAATGTTTCCCTCAATTCCTTCTTGATGCTCTCCACATCCATCAAGTGAGCCTTACTATCCAGTGGCAAGGAAGGCCACGGTTTGTTGTCCATAGCTCCCAGTATCCCAAGGAGCAAGCCCAGACGTTTCTAATCCTTACGGAGTGTTGTCCAGGTCCTCTCCAAGGTCAAAACTGCTGCTTTCTTGAAGTTCTGCTTGTTGTCCCCTTACTCCAGCAAGAATATCTTGCTGTCCAGCACTCTGGAAGACCACACTTTGCTGTCCCAAGTTCCCAGCAGCCTAGAAGAGTAGTCCAACATTTCTTGCACCTGAAAGGTTGTTGTCCAAGATCTGTCCAAGACCAAGCTGCTGTTGTCCAGAGAAATTTTGCATCTCTTCCTGCTGTCCAGCCAGTCAGGAGATCTTCGTGTGTTGTCCTAAAGTTTCTGATTGCTGGCCACCACATCAAGAAGGATCTTGGTTGCCGTCTACTTCATCTAAAGCACCTAAACAGCCACCAAAGCTTCGTATCTTCTATTTCTTTGGGTAAACTCTTCCTCCGACCCTTTTATCTTTGTAGTTACTTCTCAATTGTGGTCTTAGTAGATTAATGAGAATAGTGTCAATACTCGTCCGCAAAAACTTAGTACTATTAGAGAGTTGAGTGAGGGATATCTCTTAGTGACTAATCTTATTGTCAGCATAGAGATTTATCGTTGAAACCATTCATGTATGCAAAGCTAGATTAATTGATCGTTTTATGGCCTTAACTCGTATGCATGTGATTTAGCCTAAGCTTGTGTCACTACTCTTTGTGTTTTATTTTGTCGTTTGAAATCGATACAAAGGTATAATTATTGTGCTCTAAATATTAAGCGTGCAAATTCCTTAATCTAATCATCCTTGCATGTATGTTCTACATCACCTTCTCACCCAAATTCTAAACGCCGCTAGACTCCCTCGCAAAAATATTAGATAACAAACACTCACAAAACTCATCAATAGCATGATCTTAAAACCCTTGACAACTCCCCTTTAAATAGTCCTGGAACACAATAACTATAACCTATATAAAACCTTCATAAATAACTTAAATATAATTTAGAAAACATTCCTAAACAATTAAACATAATTTAGAAAACCTTTCTAAACAAATAAACATAATTAAAAAAAAAACTTTCCTAAAGGATTAAACATAATTTAGGAAACATTCCTAAACAAATTAAACATAATTTAGAAAACCTTCCTAAACAATTAAATATAATTTAGGAAATCTTCCTAAACAATTAAACATAATTTAAGAAATATTTCTAAATAAATAGAACATTCCTAATCAGCATAAACATAATTTATGAAACCTTTCTATTTAAATAGAGCTTTTCTAATCAAATCCTTTCTCATTAAATTATTCCTAATGCACAATACACATATTTGGAACCTTCCTAATTTAAAACCTTCATCCTTTCTGAAACACCTCTCCCTTGATTACTTCTCTTTGCATAACAACTCTTGTAGGCCCTACGAAACTGGCCGAATTTCCCCTCTAGCTCCCCTCTTGCTTCCACTCAGCTTTGGTTGGTTCGACTCTTGCTAGACTAGCCGGTTGGGTTGGTCCAGGCCTTCTCTTGCTACTGCTGCCCCTCATGTTGTCGCTCCTACTGCTGCTACCCATCTTGCTGCCACTCCTGCTATTGCTGCCCCTCCCCGCTGGCGTATCATTATTCATAGCGGCGCCTAGGATTTGTGGAGAGTCGTTCTACCTCTCGAATAGTAGACCAACTTGTTTCTTAATTTTGGTTTGTTGTGCCTTTATGAAAGAGAATTAGCCCATAATCTCTTCCTTTCTTGATGATTTCTAATGTGTTTTCCTTCGATATTGTTGTTTTTGCTATAAGGAGATTGGATTTCTATCAGATTGCTATATTTCAAGCGTGCCTAAAGCAAGCAATTTGCTTGTTTGTGGCAATGTCTGGTTGATGTTTATTACATAAATCAGTTGGTTAAGAGATTAATGAATCATAAAATGAACTGCAATTTTGGGTTTTTTTTTGTCTTATTTATTTATTTATTCTGTTACCTTTTCTTAGATATTATCTTGAAGCTTTAATGGAGGCCTTATAGTTTGAGTAGTTGATATGTAACTTCTTTATTTAATGCAGATTGATGTATCTAAGGGTTGCAGGGATGGATGATGGGCTCAGTGTCAAGGAGAGAATATGCTTTGTAAGCAATTAGTATTCAGAATCTTAGCTTATCTTGGCATAAGTTCTTCATTATTCAATATATTGTCTGATTAATTAATTAATTCTATACTTTTTATGATATTATGTTCGATTATTGCTGATCCAAAAGAGAAAGGTCAATACAAAATAGACCAAACTTAGTTCGGTTTGACTTCAAGGAAGCCTTACTCCACCAAAGATGAGAGATAATATGATCCACTAGAAAATAAAAAAGCCTAATTGTGGTGTTCAGAGTGAAGGGATAATCATTGCCATTTCTGAAAGCCAAGTGTACCCACATATAAGCATACAAGTTGATTATCTCTTAGTGTCAAAATAATAAAAGCAAAGGCATCATTAGGATAAAAAATAATGTAAAAAACCAAACAAAAGATAATTAAAAATGTAATATATAAGACACCAAAATTTATGTCCACAGGAGTGAAAAGATGAATTGATCTACTTAAGATTACAAAAGCTCCTTTGTCATTTACAAAATGTAGGAACACTACCCACGTAAATGTTCCCGCCTAGAAGGAAAGATGAGGGCAATAGAAACTTTCACAAGATGAAGTTAGCTAGAACCATCACTATTGCCACTATCTCATCTTGTAATTCTAAAACCATCCTCTATATTAGTTTTGAAGGGTAAACCACTATTAGTTTAACGTGGATGATTGGAATTGATCAGATTTTATGGTTTCGGTATCGTGGATTGTTATGATCTTTATATAATTAGTCAATGGAGGTACTGATCCAACTTCAACAAATGATCACTATCAGTAATAATGGGCTGTGTTGTTTAAGGGGACCTCGTAGACGACAAGGGGTGAGCTTGTTAAAGTGTCAATTTTAGCCAACCTTCACTAAAAAAAGGTTTCATACTCTTTTAGGCACGTCTTATTACCCATGAATCATAGATTAGGGAATATACGGGCTTAAGTTATAACCATAATATAGTGGCTCCATCACAATCAGGTTAATCACTCAATGATGGGGCACATGCTATATCACTATTAGTGTGAGATTTTTTTGTCACGATCCGGCCCGGTTAGCTCGCAAGTGCGAGGCGGGAATAGAGATCGGACAAAAAGAAGATAAAAGAAACTTTACAAAACAATAAGTAATAACTCCAAAATGAAGCATCAACATAAAGAAAGAGCCACTACAATCTCCAAACATAAACTTTTTCTTTTATTTCATTCAAAAATCACCAATAAATGGATTTAGCATTAAGTTTACAAAAAGATACAAAAGGGGATCCACAAGTATAACCTTTTTCTCTTACATTCCATTTCTAATATTTCTATACAAAACATCAAAACACAAAAGAACCTGCCGCCCGTCATCTCCCTACGACGGTAAGTGCGCGGTGGTTGGTCAACCATTTATCTCTTCCTAGATCCTCCTGAAAAGTATTCCCACAACGAGAGTGAGTCTTATACTCAATAGGTGAGAATGGAAATTCAAATAAACTTAGAATCAAGAGAGAAAAACTATAACATGCTTTGAGTATTTTAGCAAAAGAATCATCAATCATATAACAAGTTGTGCTCAAAGAAAAGCATACCTTTACCTCAACTTTCAAATGCTTAAACCTTCCATAACCTTTTCTTTCTTCCTTTATAAAACATCATGCCTCAAGTGATAATCTCAATTGCATGTAACATGTGTATGAAACATTCATAACAGTTTAATATATATATATATATATATATATATATATATATATATATATATATATATATATATATATAACTATAACACCCGTCTCAGGAGTATCACTTGTACTGATCAGGTACATAAAATTTGGCCATTTTCTTTTCCATTGGTTCATAGGATCCATCCTTTTCCATGGCTCATAAGAGCCTCCTTTTCCATGTGATACTCTCGCGTCAACATGCACATACATGTATTATTTATATAACCATAAGATATGCTTGATGTAAATCATTCTTAAACTAACAACTTGTATGTTTCCTTAAAGAAATGCATGCTTGATATGCTTATGTGTGCTTTTGCATGTAAGAGGAAAGACATGTATAACATAAGTAGAGAAATGAGCATGAGATTTATAAATTGTACTTTTGCATAAAGAGAACTTTTGCATTTGTATCAAGTGCCCATAAACTTACAAAGGAATGTAAATCATAAGAGTCTCATAATGAACATAAAGGAATTTGTCATTTCAATATAATTTGCAATGAAAGAAAATTTGTTTAAAATTCATAAGAATATCCATTCCACCTACCTCAATCCGTGCACCCCTATCGTTTGTCCGATCAACTCTTTCCCTTCACATGATTTATATCTAAAAGAAACATTTAAAGAGAAGCATAAGTGACTAATCCCTACATAATAAACTAAACCTTAATTCTAAAGAAATAAAAGGGTCCTTTCTAAGTTTTGTTTAAGTTCCAAATCAAACCCTTCCCATATTTCATGAAATCTCTCAACACATTTTCTCTCATTAAAAGTTTAGGCCAAAACCATAGATTCTAAGCATACAACACCCCTCCCTACCATAATTAAGTATAATTATTTGTAATTAATTACCTTTAATTATAGTTAATTATTATTAATTAATTATAATTAATTAAAATTAATTATGCTTAATTATTTTAATTATAACTAATCATCATTATTAATTATTAATTATAATTAGTTTAGTTAATTATAATTAAAAAAATTATGGTTAATTATTATTATTATTAATTAACTGTAATTAACTAAAAAATAATTTTAATTAATAGTCATTAATTATAATTAATTAAGATAAATTAAATTAATTATTTTTAATTATAGTTAATTATTAATAATTAGCTGTAATTAAGTAATAATTAATTACTTTAATTATATTTAATTATTATTAATAGTCATTAATTATAATTATCTTTAATTATAAAATAAAATGATACCCTTTTCTCCCTCGATCCACGCCGACAGACGCCAAGGTATAATCACTCTAAACCTTAAAACTCCGAGAGCTCGTTTCGATGCAGGCGACGAGACAAAACGACCACCTATACACGCTTTTCTTAGCGTGGTAGGAGGACGTGCGTCCTGACACTTGCAACGAAGCGGGTAATCACATAATTCCTTCTTTGATGTTCGTATCGCCTTGGAAACCTCGCCTATACATGCTTTTTTTAGCGTGGTGGGACAGGAGCCCGATGCGATACGTACGACAAAGCGGGGATACCCATAAGTACCCGCTTGCGGGGAAATACCTGCTTTCTTGCAAAAACATTTTCAAAAAAAATATAAAAATATTTTTCTTGCAAAATATTTACAAAAAAAAAGCTTTTTTTTTAAAAAAAATGTTTTTAAAATACCCATACACGCTTTTCTTAGCGTGGTGGGGGATCGAAAAATACACGGCCGCGGTGTCCTCGAAAGAGGGCATCTACCATACACGCTTTTCTTAGCGTGGTGGGAAAGGCCCAGTTTTCCGTAGTTTTGCCCTAAACGGGGGAGACACCGGAAGGTTGCCGAAATTTCGGGTGAAATGTTGCTACACTCAGACCTTTTTTGAACTCAAAGAAGTAAAGATTTGGACACATTTGGACAATTAAGGACTTGGGACTATGCTCAGAACTCAAAACAAAAGAACTAAATAAATTTGAACTTAAATTTGAACTTGATTTATACATCAAGTGGGTATGGTTTGAACTCGCAAGTTGTACTTTGACATTGAACTCAAAAGAACAATGGTGGACTTGGACTTGATTGCACTCAAATGACATGCAAGAACGACGGATGATTTGTATTTGGACTGTTGAACAAATCTAAATGACTTAATAAAGAGTTGAACCCAAATAAAATGAATATGAGCTTGAGCTCTCATTTGAACTTCAGCAAGAATTTGGACTTGAACTCAGACTTATGACTTGGATGAATATTAGACATTATTTGGACAGCAGGGGACCTTTGAACTTGGACTAAGAAGGAACTCAAATGATTAAATCCAAGCTTGAACAAAATGCATTAAAAACTTAAAATTCAATAGTTTAATATGATAACAAGGACTCGTGAACTTGGACATGAATGGAGAAAACAATGAAGAAGTTTGCTCATCTTCATCTTCTCCCATATGCTAGAGAGCGCCCCAATGAAGCTTTGTTGTCAATTAATTGTTTTCAAAAAGACTTGTCTAATCTAGATCCACTAGTTAGAGCATGGGCACTACATTCCACGGTTGAGGAAAATAATGTTCTTGAAGAGCTAGTCAATATCATCATGAGTGACCATTCATTTGGAGTTGTAGAGCTTCTGCAGTTGCCTTCAAAATAATATGCCTGAAAAATCTTTCACTCATTAGTATATACTTTAGAAGGCTATGTGAATCCCTTCCAGATATTGAAGAGTGAGGGCAGATTACTTTGATTGAGCTTCATTCACGTTATGTAATAGTAGGCATGAACTTGTTTAGAGAGTCTATCATGTTCACTTCAAATGCTATAGAAAGTTTGCATTCTAAATGGGGTTCTAAAGGTCTATTCCATACATTTGACAATCATAACAGTTCTATTGAGAATATTCCATATGACTTCAAAGGAAATTGAGTTTCTTTTACGTTACACTGAAGGACGGGAGGAATGTTTATTACAATATGATTTTACAAATGGAAATGTTGGTGAAGATCAATATCACCTAAACTATGTGGCTTCAACATCCATCGAAAATGATGATGTGAGGATTTTATTGCAATGTACATTGTCTCTTTTGTAGAGTCAAAATAATACAATTGAGCTTACTGTTGCGGTGGCTATTAAATCATGGCACCAAATGAGAAAGTTCAGAGAACCGTAAAGTCAGTTCCATTTCTCCTAAAGTTATTTCCTGACTCAAAATATGTGGTGCTTCATACGGCTCCTCGTGGGTTATTCGATTCTGGATCTGCCATCGATTAAAGTGGCTCCTATAATGATTCAGACCCATCTAGTACCAGCTTTGTAGAGAGTGAGAGGAACGAATTGGCAAGTGATTCCCATGATCCAGACAACTATTCTTCTTCATCAATAGCTGATATCAATGAAGATAAAAAAAAGGAAAATTTATGTCGTCATCCTTCAAAGTCCAATTTTGTTTATGATCAAACTAGTCAGTGTTACAGAAAATTTTATGACATTCATCTCTTCTGATCTCGCTGAGTCAATGTTAAGAGCAGATCTTAAATCATGACTTGATGAGGATTCTGGTTTACCATCTGTAACAAAACCCAGTGAATCGTCTTCCATAAGAGTTTCTATCAATGAGCTTAGTTTCATTATTTCTCCCAAACTTCACATGTTCTTAGAGCCAGCAAATGTGAATGGCTTGAAAGTAGAATATTCTTTCTTAGCAGAAGCTCCAAAACGATCCTCTTTTTCTACATCTTCCATGTCAGCCTTGGAGAAATATGAAAGTTTATCAACCATTGACAAGAGATCAACTACAATACCTATTGAAGAGAATACAAAGCAGGAGATTAGTTAGTGCATTACGATCCACCTGCAGAAAGCAACGAGTAGTGCACGGCAGTCCACCTGTACGAAGCAGCAAATAACTCAATCTAGAAGCTGCTACGCCACGCCACCGGATCTGCAACATTCATACAAGCAGACAAAAGGCGTCCACAAACTACAATGCCACGCCACCGGATCTGCGACATTCGTACAAGCAGACAGAAGACGTATACGAATACTTTCAAAGTACCACTGCACGTGCACTATAAATTATATATACATAGGTATACTAAAGGGGAAAGTACAATCTCAACCCGCATGGGCCCCGGCGAGCGTGTTATTGGTACACACGTGACGTCTAGGGATGCTGCGCGGGTTATTAAATTTGAACCCGATCCTTCTAAGTAGATAAAAGGAGTTGACAGTGTTCAATTATAAAATGCCCCCAAACACCCGCATGGGCCCCGACGAACATGTTATTGGTACACATGTGACGTCTAGGGATGCTGCGCGGGTTAATAAGTGAATTCTAATTCGAACCTGATCCTTCTATACGGGTCAATAGAAGTCGACAGGGTTCGAACCAACAAATAAATACACAGTTGAGAGGATAGTATATTTGTTTTTGATATATCATCAAAAAATTACATTGATCGAGCCCGAATCTCGAGGCAAAATCAAGTTGGAAACTTCAAAGATTAGATCGGAGACCATCTGTATTCCGATTTCAGCAAACTTACCGTCAAACTGATCGTCTCGGAAACACAAACCCAACTACACCAAAATGGACCCAATCCGAGCCCAAATGGGTCTGAATCGAAGACTCGAAGCACTGTTGGAAGGTTCGAATCACAATTTGAGTTACCAAACAGTCTCCGAATTTGACGAGCTTATAATCAAATCGAGCGTCTCGACGAGACAAATCCAACGAGCCCAAGATCACCGAATTCCGACATCATTAAGACTTTCAAATATCTGATGAACGGTGCACAATCATGGGATTCAATATCAGCCATCCATTCAACCACTCCTCATTTGCCCCTGATCTCACACCTATTTACAAGCTATGCCACTCCAGAAAATCTATAAATAGAGCCCTCATTTCTCATGAGAGGGGGGAGGAAGCCAAGAGAGAAGAAGGAAGAGAAGGAAGAAAGCTCTAGCCGCCTAGCTCCTCCTCGACCACCGCCGGAACCTCGCCGGACCACCGCCGGAGCCTCGCCGGACCACCGCCGGGCCTCGCCGGACCACCACCTCAAGGCCCGACGTTCAGGCCCGACATTCAGGCCCGACATTCTGCTAAAGGCCCGACATTCTGCTCAAGGCCAGACCATCAACACCCGATCTTCCAAGTGACACTGGGTCTAACACCTGACTCCTTGTCTCCTTGCCGTCTACGGTCCTTTCGACCTCCGTCGCCTACTACGGTCCGTTCGACCTCCATCAACATACAACGGTCTTTCTGACCCCGGTCTCCTGCCGACTACAGTCCTTCCGACCGAACAAACATGTATATGTAACTCCTGACATGTAATGCAATCTATATGATGTATAGTTGCTACATCAATACAAGGCCTTCTACAAATGAAGGGCCTCATTTGTAATCGACTGCAAATACTAGTGGATTCATTCAAACTGGGCCAGGCCCCGTGGTTTTTCCCCCTTTTCAGGGGTTTTCCACGTAAAAACTCTGGTGTCTCTTATGAATGCTACACCCTCTCACTTATCTGCTTGTGTGCTGGATCTTCGTACAATGCTAAGACGTTAAACTGAATATTTCTCTACCGCCGCGAATACTCCAGGACGCAACAGTTTTAATATATTCATATCAGGCCTTCAAGACATATAATCAAGAGAATTCACTTACAAGGGCAAAAAGCCTACGAAATTCGATCCTCTATCGATACTTTGATAGAGTTGACAAGATTCAATCAATAAAGAAAAATGACTCCGAACACCCCGATGATGGCCGTGTTGAATACAGATCTCAATCGGAGGGGTCAATTTCAGGCATTTTCAAATGCCTCCCAAAAAGTCCACTCAAAGTCCAAACTCCAGAAAATCCCAAATTTCCAAGATATTTAAAATGAAATTAAACCATCAAACACTCAAAGCAAAATTCATCCACCCTCCGTAACAGTTTGCCGAGGTGGATAAATTAAAATTTACTTCAGCTCACAAAGAGCTAAATGCCTAGTTGAAAATATCACTAGGATCCATTCTCAAAACAATCTCCTGCCAGTAAGGACGTGGTGCGTGTCCTCTGACCGGCGGTTTGCCGCCAAATGGCACCGCAGGATAAACGGTTATGACCCGGGGCCCTCTGAACCGAGTGGTTTTGCCGCCAAATGGCACCACGAAATACCGATTTTGGCCAGCGCCGATACGTTCCTTATTGGCATCAAATCCTTGAGATATGAATCAATAGGATATGATCGATAGGGCACAAAGCCCTCTGTAAGCTAAGGTGGATTCAAATTTGTCCCCTTAGACAAATATCCATCCCAGGTCTACGAGGTTCCCTTGGACGAAGCAACCCATGGCTGCCGACAAGGATCCTTCTGTCAGGTTGGGTTGACTACCTCCGCTGACTAAGTAGACCATGGACCACGATGGCCCGGGACGACGGAACCATGGGATCTTGATCGGGTCTATCATCCATTCCCCCACCATCCATTTTAAGTGCAAGATGGTGCAATTTTTATTTTAAATATCAAATCCTCCAACCCAAATACCCAAGTTCAAACTCAATTTTCAAATTCCAAATTCCAAATTCCAAACCTATTACTGCTACTATATGCCAGATAACACGTATCTCTACGTATCTGATTGACGACTAGCCTTAATCGAAAGTTCTCTCTCGTTATCGGGAGGGGTAATTAACTATAGGGGCTTGCGCCTATAGGAAACCAGAACTCAGATCATAAAGTCCTCGCAAAATGAGGGCGAAATCTCTGGGTAGTGTCTTATCTACAAACCCATCTGCCTTCCAAAATTTACCTCGGAACTTATATCTGTTAAAACTCCCTCGCCGAATAAATAAAAAAGAAATCGCGCGGCGGGGAGGCCGGGGCCGAATTTTCGGAGCCCACAAAACATCACACTGCCCTTCCCTAAATTTTTCTCAAAGAAATTCCAAGTTTTCTCAAAACCCTAGTTTCCATTCTTAGAGAGAACTCAAAGGAAGAAGGAGGAAACTCAAGCAAAACACTTACCTTAACCTTCCCTTGGATTCCCCTACGTTTTCCTCCAAGATTGGCCGTCGGAAACCGCCCGAAGAAGCCACCCGTCGCCGCTCCTACCCGCGCCCTCTCCTTCTCCGCTCGGTTTGGGCGGAAAGACCGAATGAGGGGGAGAGTGGAGGGTTCGGTTTGCCTAATAGGGAGAAAAGAGATAGGCCAAAAGACCTAATTGCCCTCACTTAAACATGTCATGCTTGAATAAACATGAGGGGTATTATTGGGATTATGAGACTTCGATGAATTTTAACTCCTAATTTAAGCAAAGTCAAATACCAGTTTTATATATCAAATTTCTTAGAATTTTGCGTAGAATTTTCTAAAATTATTCCCGTCAAATTCCGACAACCTCGAATTTTTCACTTAACTCTCGTCGCGGCGCTTTGAAAAGTGTGCGAAGCCTAAAACAATGTTTTGCGGGTTTTACATTTTTAGTGTCATCATATGGATGCACTTAATATAACATGTCACACCCCACACTGAATCCACTCCTACATTTCGATGAGAGATGCGATAGATGAATTCATACAATTCATTTTACATATCATAATACATCCACTATTCATAAACGTTTATGAAAAACATCCACCTTTATCAACAAAGCTAAACAGTCCAAAATTTCATTTATAATTTATATTTACGGAGTGACTAACAACCTCAAATATTCATAAAAAATATCTTAGATTCCTCCCCTCATCACTTATCTTAAAATCGTACATAACAAAACATAAGGCGTAAATTAAATCCTTATCTACTCATCCTCAATCTTATATTTTCTCATTCTTGTAAAAGTAGTCAGAATAAAGTCTGGTGAACTTTCAGGCCAAAAAAATATGTAGTTCTAATATAGTATTCAAGAATATAAAAGATTTAACTGGCATCCAAATGTAATGACTATATGTAATGAAGCCATTTTTGCTTTATAATACAGCATTAATATATAAAAATTGTATTAATGAGATGTATATAAAGATCATGAAACATTAATATACTCACCTGATTCCAAAAAGACTGAATACCAATCAAGATATTATGGAACCAAGAGCTTGAGAGTAGAGAAGTAGCCTAGGAGAGGCTCACACGGACTACCAAACAGCCCCCTTCATGGGAGCTCTTGGTTCTTTATTTTTTTTCTTCCCCTTTTCTCTTTCCTTCTAGTCGTCCCCACCTCTCAACCCGCCTCCTTGCCGCCGGCCAACACCCCCACATCTTTCCCTCCCCTTAGCCCGCCGAATCCCCTTTACCCTCACCCGTCCCACTAAATCCCTCCCACCCCTCTTCCATTGGAGCCAACACCACCGGCTCCATTAGAACCCCACCCGCCAGCCAATCCAAGGCTAAGCCTTGGAATTTTAATTTCAAAATTCAAGTAAGTTTTATTACTTTCCAAAATTACCCCCTTGTCATTTAGGAAGTTTTTTATTTGAATTCAATTAGAAATTTGAATTTCAAATAACTTCCTAAATGATAAAACCCAATTAGGAAACCCTTCAAATCTAATCAAATCTGAATTTAAATTCAGAATTTGATTTAATTGTTATTCAATCCATCTGGTCCTACTTACATTGAACCTAGACACAGTTTAACACCCCCATAGGGCCGGCCCCCTCTCTCTCCCCTCTCTCTGTCCACTTTGCCACCTAAGCATCAATTAATTCCCTTCCAAAGCCCCTATTAGCTACCGGCCCCATTAACCCCATAATTGGGTTAATTTTAATTGGAGTGTGGCTCTTCCCTCTCTAAAGAAAATCCAAAATTCATAATTCAGATTTTCTTCTCACCTTCTCCCCCACATCACTTGGCTTAACCCAATGGAAACCTTATCCCAAGCCGCCCCTCATCCTCCCCAAGTCATTTTCCACTACTCTTCCCCTCCTCCTCACAAATCTCAAGACGTTCGTTTCCAACCGACACCACCGCTATGCATTGCCGATCCAGCATTCGACCATGGATTCTTATATAATGATCAAGGACGAACAAATGTTCTCGGACCTCCTTTCTTTGATGTGAACCTAGACGTGGACGATTCTGTGGGAGATTATTTGGATCGCATCCTTTTTACGCTAGTACCTTCCATCGAGGAGCACTCTCCTACTGGACATTGGACGCTCACTAGTCATCCCGTGGATTCTCCGCTGCCGGCTACTTCTCCAACAAACTACACCTTAAGCGCCATTTGTCTTCTAGTGGCATCGCTAAGCTTGTTCTCAATCTTCTTTCGCTAAAGTACCACCACCAAGAGTGTGAGTGAGGGACCCAAGGTGAGCAATTCTATTTGTTAAACCGTGGATTAGTGTTTCTTTGCCATAACATTACTTTCTCTATTTTATGTTGTTAAATTGTAAGCATCCCATCAATCTAGTTGTAACCGCAAGCCTTACATAATTTCTACTTAATAATTCTACAAGCCTAACTTTAGAGAACAAAAAGTCTATCACTAGCAAAGCTTTAGTAATTGATTATTAAAATCCCTAAGCAATTCTTATTTCCTTGCATGGTTTCACATCATTCACCATAGCCCGCAAGCTTTATCGAACCAAGGTTGCATTGTCTTCATTTGAGTTGCATTGCCCATTGGGGTCACACTACCCTACTTGCCACATTTTCTTAGGTCAATTAGATTCTGATAACTGCATTTACTTTATCAATTACACTAGTCATATGTTTATTTAAAATAAATAGGTATACAATGCACATATAAGAGAAAGCCTGTACATATAACATGCCTTTTTTTTAGCAATGTAACATCTAGTAAAACAGATTTTTCCAACACATTAGGTAATATGTGATTTCATTCAATATTATGTAAAATTGCTAACGAGTAACACATTAAATTAGTTTTGGTGTAAGGGTGCATGAAAGAGGCTAAAGCACTTGCTTCATGAATTAGAAATTACATATCTTACTTCTTTGATGAGTTGCTTCCTCAATCAGGACACCTTGTAATCTTTATGCTTGTAAGTTACCTCCATCAACCCAAACTCATAAATTTGACGATTCGTACAAATATATATTCACACAAAAAAATATCAAGTTATTCTTAAAGTAACATACCTCAATTTCCTCTCTTCATACATATTTGAAATCCTCAAATTTCTCTTCCCACTTAACTATGAAATTCCAAATTAAGAATTAAATATTATTTAAATTAATAACTTTTCACAAGATGAGTTCACCAGATTTTGGTAAATTAATGACAAAATACTAAATTTTTACCTTTTTTTTCTCATCTGTCTGCTCCTCTTCTTTGTCTTTTTCTTCTCCTTTATCTTCTTCTTTTTCTTCCCCAACCAAAATTTCGTCTTCAGCCGACTTCAACTTCTCAGCCGAATTCTACTCCTTTGGTAGTTCGACATGATCTCACACTTCCGCAGTTTGCAGCTCAGGAGTTGGCTTACCGAGAGTACAGCTAGTGGATGGCTTAATGAATAAAAAACTTAAAAATTTTACAAATACCCACTTCCCCAAAGGACTTGATCACCATTATTGATTAATATCACGACTGTTGCATACATCAATTAGCGACGTCCGCTGTTGTAGATGCGGTAGTATTGATATTGAATAGTAAGGAAAAACTATAAGGGAAAAATGAAAATTGAAACTATAAATTTTACACATTTGCAAATTAACATATACTTCTATATACAAATTTGCTCCATTTGATGATTAGAACACAATGTTATACTTTTTCATGATTTTTATGGAAGTTTATATTTCGGGGTATAATTGAACTGAGCTAAATTTGCACATTATTTTAGAAAAATTGGGTATTACATGACATTGTCTTTTTGAGACCATTGGACAAACATAAGTTTGTTAACCTTGGTAAATTAGTGGAGGGATGGGTGACTACTTTGAGCACAAAGCGATTGATGACTACTTGAGTTTTTTTGGCCTTTTTTTATAAGAGTCTAAGTATGAAGGAATGAGTCTTCCTTCCAGGTGACACAAAATTGCACCATTCTTCTATCATTATCATTGCATTCGATCAATTTGGCTTGCGAAATAATATGCAGTTTAACACAGAACAGGCTAGTTGGAAGTTTCAAACTTAATAGTATTAGACACTTTTACGTCTAACTTTAATGCCTATCTTTCACTCCCTATATATATATATATATATATATATATATATATATATATATATACTTCCAGCCTAAAAGGAATTTACTGTTCTAAATGATTAAAACAACTTTTTCCAGAAAATTCATCACATCTTCTGTTCTTTAATATTTCATTTTATCCACCACTTAGAAAATTATGTAAGAGTTTTATGATTAAACTGCTGGTGCTAAGAGAAGCTATGAATGTTTGATGCTGTCATCCAGTAATGAATTAGCCAAATCATTAAATCTGCAGTCAGTTGGGACAAAGATGATGATGAGAATGAGAGTATATTTAAGTCTTTTTTCTTAATTTATTTTTTTTTATTTTATTTTATGACTTTAGTTGATTGTTATGCACTTGAAGAATATATTTTCTTTTGAGCCGTTGTTTTTTTTTTTTTTTTTTTTACTTCATGCATTTATTACTATATAAAATTCTGATTCCATCTACTGATTACTTACAGCTTAATTCCATGGTGGATCTTGGAAGTGATGTCCAAGTTCGTGCTAGTGGGGGACTTCTTGCTGTGCTAGAAACTGAGAGGCTTATAGACACCTTGGAACAAAGGGAGGGTGGCAATGCATCAATAAACATTGATTCAGTAGAACAAATCTCATTTTATCCTATTCCATTTATTTGAAGTACTGAATTTATTATATTTATATATATTTTTATTTCTTTCAATACATCTATTATTGAAGATCCTAGCATGGTTTCCTATGCTGTTCAATAGAGACAAATTCCTTAAACTCGATGCAACTGCTTATGAGGCTCTGCAGATTTTTCAAATCGACAAGCATCCAAGTCACATGGGAATTGGCCGATCTAAGGAAGGGTAGGTTTCCTCATTTGTGTGAAGCAAATTCTTTGTTAATTGTTTCAAATTGAATATTGAATCTCTTGAATTGCAGGTTTTCCGTCTTTGGAATGTTTAATAAGGTAGGTGTAAGCTTTTGTTGCCAGTCCTATTCTGTGTATTGCAACTAATGCTTACTTTAATATCTAGTGTGTTACACCAATGGGAAGGCGTCTCTTGAGGTGAGCCCCTGAAGTCTATTTCACAAACTATTATTCTTACTTGCATCATCTGTGATATTAAAAAATATCCCTTTCATATCAGGGCGTGGTTTTTAAGGCCTATACTTGACCTCGGCATTTTGAATAGCCGGCTAAATACAATATCCTTATTTCAGAATGCCCATTGTTTAAATTATTCTACCTGAAGCTTTAAATCTCTATCTACTTCTGTTTATCCTTTAAGATTATTACATATCGTTCTTTCTTTGCTGCGAGGAGGTGATGTCTGCATTGCGAGAAACACTGAAGTCTGTAAAAGATATTCCCTACATGCTAAAGGTGTGATACCTTGGGTCCATTTTTTTTTGTTCTGTATTTCAATTGATAATGCATGGTTATTTAATTTCGTAGTGTCCAGCTGCAAGTGTTTATTTGTTTTAAAATTTTAGTGTCCCTCCATAAAAATATCTTCAACCTAGAATGGTGACATTTGAATTTGAATCAAGTAGTGTGTCCATTCATGTCGTATACACAACTAAGAGCTCTAGATAGGAACAGCAAGTTTCCTAGGTGATCATTTGCTTTATTTGGGATGTTCCATGTCTCTTTAAGCAAGGAAATGCCAGCACTATATCTATGCAATCTATAAAGTAGTATACACATTAATGAAAGCTGCATAAACATATTTGCGGAGTGAGAACCATCAGTGTAAGGGTTGGTTTCAGAATAAGCTCTGAGCTGAGGCTGCCTGATATTACCACCATGTGAAATGAAATTTACTTTCTAGCCACACCTTTCAACTCTATAGAAATTGGCCGAAAATTAGAAAAGAAAAGCTACCTGAAGGTTAGGAGTTGGGCCAAGGTATATGAAGCATTAGTGCAATCAGAGAAACGTGAGTCTGAAATTTTCAGGAGAACTTGGATTGGGGGAGGATCCAATCACAGAGATCATTGGGGTAGTTTAATCTAGTGGTAGTTGAAGATGGCGGGTGGTCATCGTTAATGTGGGGTGAAAGCTTCAGCTAGGGCACCTAGTTCTGCCACTTTATTATCAAGACTTTTATGATTGACAATTGTTCAATGTTCTTGTTCAGAGAAAATATGGAATAACTTCTACATTTTAGCATGTTTACCTGCCTTGTAAAAGTTAGACGGTCATTTTTGCTGGAGAAATATATAAATGATGGCATGGAAATTCTACTGAAGCTCTATGAGTTGCTGATCCGGAAGATAAGCTCATAGATAGATAGTTTAATGATGCTTGATGAAATTCAATACAACTAGACTCTATGATGTAGTTTGTCGTCTGTTATTTGATCAACTCTAGATAAATAGGATTTCTGTGTCTAGTTATATTTTAGATTTATTACTAATTTGTAGTTTTGCTGATGCCGTTTTCATAATATTCTGAAGTATTATTATGGAGCTTTGAGGGGTAGTTTAGATTTACAATTGTCAAGCTATGCTATTTTTATAAATAGCCCCTTATGTTTTGTAAAATTGTTGTTATTTAAAGTTGAATGGAAGTTTTCTATAGCCCTTATGTTACCTTTTTAATTATCTGTTTTGAGAATTCAACAATTTAGATGCGTTGAGGATTCTATATCTACAGCCTGAGAATTTACTGTTTTAAATCTTTTTCCTTCTTACTCATTCTCCTTTACTTTTTCGTTTTTAAACTAAAATTATAATTCAACTGACTACTCTACAACAATATGGTATCATAGAAAAAATCCTATTAATTTTGCTTCTTTTTTTATTGAATTTTTACTATTTATTCTCTCATTTTTCATCAACTTCCTACAATACTGTCCTTGATTACAGCAATTTTATTAGTTATTTCTTCTCTTGCATTGCAATTTCTCTTATCGTGTAAGCCCTTCTTTCTTGCTCCATCCATTATGGCAAAATTGGGGAATTCCAAATTCCTGTACTTCTCCCCATGCGACCCATCCTTTCTCCCAGCTGCCTCTCATCTCTAAATTTTCTCAATCACTCTAAAAATATCTTAGCGAATCCTTCAAATTTTGAAATTGAAATTTAAATTTCTGATTTAATTAAACTCTTTAACAAGTTCCTAAAATCTCTCCATTTAATTTTCCACTTTATCCAATTCAAATAAATCATATTTCTATCATATTATAATATTTATATTGTTATACCAGTGAGCCAAGTGTTGACCTACTTAGCTGCTTTCGCATTCTTTTTTAGAATTTTCTTGTGAGAAATTGCATTTTACAATCATAGTTGCCAATGTGTTAGCTTTACAAAACGATTGTTCAATTTTCTTAAAAAGAATATATTTATAGAACCTACAGCCATAGTTGCTTTACAATCACCTTTACAAAACATTGCAACCTATGGGCTCCAAAATTTTGAGCTTTTGTGTGGGAATGATGATGAACCTGATCAAGTTCCCATGGTTTCTTCATTCTGACTCATCATATTCTTTGGTCTACTTAGAGGAGGTAGTTGATCCAATCTAACCAAAAGATACTTGACAACAGCTATATGTTACTTTATACAAGGATACCTTGTAGACCTAAGAGGAATGCTTATCTAAGGGGAGAATTTAAGTTGACCTTAGCTAAAAGAAGACTTTGTATCTTGTCGATCATATCCTATGATATATTACTCAAGGACATTAGCTATTAGGGAACATACGAGCTTTAGCCGTGACTATAATATAGTGGAGACGTTGGGCTAAGCCACCGGGTCAGAGGACCTCGGTCATAATCATTTACCACATGAGGTTTTTTGGCCAAGCTACTAGTTCTTTGTGGACACGTTGGGCCAAGCCACCGATTAGAGGACCAATCATAATCATTTTCCATGTGGTATCATTGGGCCAATCAATAGGTTCTGTGGAGTTGTTGAGCTAAGCCATCGTTAGAGGATAAATACTTTGTGCAACCTGACAAGAAATTATTTGAGAATGAACTTCAGTAATATTATGTGCGATGCGTTTTGCGGAGGGTGGGTAAGTTTTGCTTTAAGCTTAAATAATTAAATTTCACTTGAGATATTTTAAATTTTTGATAAACTTTAAGTTTAAAATTTTTAATAAAGTTTGATAGTTAACCTCCGTTTGAGATTAACTTTCAACGCGATCATTGTTGGGGATTTTAAATTGTTTTTATTTTATCATTTGAATTTTGTCAACTCTGTCAATTTGTCTGCAGAGGATTGGGTTCGGTTTGCATACTCATGATATTTTGAGAATAGTATTCCCTCTTGTTGATATTCATTTTTAACACAACCATCATCAGAGTTTTGAATAATTTATATTTTTGGTTATTGGAATCTTGTTGATTATGTTCGCCTGCTAACAAAGAATCAAATTTGATTATTGATTTTGTGAGTTATAATACAAACATTGGAACTGAGAGCTTGTCTTTTTAAGATGAATCTCATTTACATAGGTTTTGAAGGCTTAATATGAACTTTAGATTAAATATGTAGATTAATTTGTAGGCCTCTTTAAAAGCTTTATTTTGAAATTCATCCTATCCAATTAAGTGACATTCACCAAGCTCTATGTGAAAAACTTAGGAAAGTTTGCTTTTACTCAATTAAGCTAACTTCTTTCTATTATCCAAAATATAAGAAAATTATTAGAATTCATTAAAAAATACTTAGATTATTTTAAGTAAAATGATTTGTCATTCCACCCCAAATGGTGGCTATATTTGAACATTAGGATATCATGAATGATAGACTCATCTAAAAGTAAGTAGATAATATTTATGATTAGGATATTAAATTAGTTTTAAATAAATTTCTAATAACATCATGTTGATCATTCAACAAATGTACATTGATGCTACTGTACTTTTATACTAAACTGCTTCAATTCTTATAGTGTGCTATAGTATACTCAATACTCTTAATAATGATTTCATCAAAGTGTCATCCACTTTAGTTAATTGCATATCACATCATAACACAACAAGAGATAACAGAGTACATCACAATACAATATTGTTAAATAGGCTTTAATCAGAATACATTTAAAGTAAAATATTTTGGGGTATTGAAACAACATGAAAGTAAATTGAAGAGTGAAGAAAGGGTTCATAGGTAATTAAAGGAAATAAAAATGGTGATTGATATTCTATAGGTTTTTCATGAATAACATTAAGATATAAAGCAAGTAGTGATCATTCTATAGGCTTTTCATGAATAACATTAGGATATAAAGCAAGTAGTGATCATTCTATAGGTTTTTCATAATCCTTTAAAAATACAAAACACCTTAAAAATTAAATAAAAGTTTGAATTTACAAATAACTTTAAGTAAAATCATTACAACAATAACATCAAGCCTTTATCCCACTACGTGGGGTCAGCTACATGAATCCTTTTTCTCCATTGTGTCCTATTAAAAGTCAAATTCTCATTTAAATTTAATAAGAAAGGTCATTCCTAATATTTTCTAACCAAGTTTTTTTCGATCCGCCTCTATCTCTCTTAACATAAGTCAAATCTAATACCTCTACTCTCGTAACCGGGTCATTGGAAGGCCTCCGTTTTATGTGACCAAACCATCTAAGGCGACTCTCTCTAATCTTATCTTCTACTGGAGCTACTCCAACCTTTTCACGTATATGCTCATTTCATATCCTATTTCTAAGGGTAAAGCCACTCATCCACCTGAGCATCTTCATCTCTGCCACACTTAACTTAGTATTATGCTTCTCTTTTAATGGCTAAAATTCAGCACCATAAAGCATTGCAAGCCTTACTATCATCTTATAGAATTTTCCCTTAAGTTTGAGGGGTACTTTTCTATCACACAACAAGCCCGTTGCATTCCTCCACTTCAACCATCCAACTTGAATTCTGCTGATAATATCCCCATCTATTTCACCATCACTCTGAACAATAGATCCAAGATATCTAAATCGTGTACTCTTATTAATGACTTGATCGCCCAAAGTCACAATCCCCTCACTAGGTCTATTACTACTAAAATAACACTCCATATATTCCATTTTAGATCTACTCAAGCGAAAACCTTTAGTCTCTAATGTTGACTTCCATAATTCAAGTTTACTTTCAACTCCCTCTCTAGTCTTATCAACAAGAAGAATATAATCAGCAAAAAGCATACACCAAGGTACATCCTCTTGCAAATGTCTACTGAGAACATCCATGACTAAAGAAAAAAAATATGGGCTTAAGGCTGATCCCATATGTAACCCAACCGAAATAGGGAAATACTTGGTCAAACCACCTCGTGTTTGAACACAAGTAATAGCTCATGCATACATATCTTTAATGATCTGAATATAAGCATTATTAACTCCTTCCTTTTCAAGAACTCTCCATAGCACTTCTCTTGGAACTTTATCATATTCTTTTTTCTAAATCAATAAATATCATATATAGATCCTCCTTATTTTCTCTATATTTCTCCATCATACCTCTTAATAAATGTATGGCTTATATAGTCGACCTACTCGGCATGAATCCAAATTGATTTCGAGAAACATTGTATCACGCTATTGGATTAAAATTGAATATCTTTTTATTACACAATAAAACAACGCATCAAATAGTACTGTGATAGTCACATGAGCTGGTACACATTGGATGCACAAATCCTTAGGCATTCTAGGATTATAATTTTTTTTTGTGCATGTGGTTGTAATTTTGGTGTGAAATGTATGATGGATATCTATGTTTTGGACACTTCCTCTTGCTTGCCAAGATATAAATATTTGAGTGTTAGGATAGAAAAATCTATTTTATTAGGCATGTGGATATGCTTAAAAGAGGCAAACAAACTAAATGATTATTGTCTAATAATTTTTTCTTGCAAGCATTGATTATAAGTTAAAAGCTTTGAGCAGGCATAACTAAGAGGCTGAAAATTAGCTTGGCACTATAATTGTTGAGCAATCTTTGATGATGGTTATACATATATTAAGTGCTTCTTAATTTTTGGTTTGTAGGAAAGTTTTCTTTTTTTCGCTTACAAATACAATTTATAGTCTTAGGAAGTTTTGTAGGCTAGTGGAATACAGTTGAAGGAATGATAAATGTGAATGAATTCCAAAAGTTAAAGCCGCGAATGTATCAAAAGTCAATGTTTGAAGAGCCACAGGATGAGCCTGTAAATTCAACCGATTTTTATAAGGCTGACATCATAGCCATTCTTATTTTTATTTGTAATAAAGGCTTCTATATTATTTTGTGGTTAATTATTATGCTTGATTACTTATTTATTTTAAATGCACATTAAAAATGCGTTCTTTTTTTTTTTTTAAATTTTTTACTACTTTGTTTGGGGATCGCCTATATATATTTTATATGGTAGACTCTTAGTAAATTAAATTTTATACTTATTAAAATGTAAACAATCTTAAAATCAACTACTGGGTGATATTTTCAAATAAACTTGCATAGCTTATTAAAAAATAAGCGAACTCTTTTCAAAACAAATGAAATTTATAGCCTCCTTATGGATCTTTGCATGCAATTTAATATTTGATTAATTGCTTATCCACTATGATGCACCGACACTCCGCTTAAAGAGGGTATGCAGTGTCGGACATGGACACGCGTCGGACACGGCATGGACACGTGTCCTACACGGCATTGGAGTGTCGCAATTTAAAAAATTAAAATTAAAATCGGACACGCGTGTCCGGTTATTAAATGATAAAATCATCCGTTCTATTTAGCCTTTTTCACGAATGAGAAGCCCTAATTTTTCGATCCACAAAAGAAATCTTCTAGGGCAGATCGGGAGAGCTTGCAGTCAACACCAAACGGAGCCCGCTACCTTCGCCTCCCGTTCCTTCGTCATTTCTGCTCGAGCCGAGGCCAAGCAGAGCTCGTCTTTCCCATTCCTTCGTTATTGCGTGATTTCTGCGATCATCCGAGTCAAAGTTTGCAATCAAGGCCAAATAGAGCACCTTCTACGCGCAAGTGAGCCAAGACCTGTAAGTGGATTTCGCCATTTCTTCTCTTCATTGTCGAAAAACCTAATGTACATGCTCAGTACATGCTCGGTATCGCTAGGTGCATGCTCGGTACAGCTCAGTACATGCTTGGTATAGCTCAGTACATACTCGGTACAGCTCAGTACATGCTCGGTACCGCTCAGTACATGCTCGGTACTGCTAGGTACATGCTCGGTACCACTCGGTATCTTCCCATACAAACAACTTACAAACTTTAAAAACAAGTAGAACTTCAAAATTACTCTTACAATAAAAACAAACAGGTCGAAACCCGCCAGGGGGCAGCGCCTCCTTGGACCTTTGGCAGACTGGTATTTTTTGTATTCATGTTGTCTTATTATTGGGATATTTTGATTTCACTTCATATCAATTTAATATTATGTATTCATATGTATGATTGGTTTGTTAGCAAAATGAGCTCTGCTACTTGTGGGAGTGGATTATGTGAAGGTTTAAAAGAGCCATCTGTAGAAACTGATAAGCCGTTATGGATTCATTTTACAAAGTTAGGAAAAATATTTGGAGGGAATGTGTCATTCAAATGCAATTATTGTGGTGGTACTTAAAAAGGATCTTATTCTAGGGTGAAGGCACATCTACTTAAAATTTCTGGTCATGGAATAAAAATGTGTCCTAAGATTACTACGTCGCAGTTGATTGAATTGAACAGACAAGTTTTTGAAGCTGAATCTAGGATCCAAAGGACACTCCCTAGAGAGATACCTTTGTCATCTACTTATGGCTCATCCCACACTTCTTCCTCGTCTGTGAGAGTTGATCAAACTTTATCATTTAGAAGTGAAGGATATGAAACAAAGAAAAGAAAAGGAGTAGCCAGTAATCCTCTAGAGAAGACTTTTAATTTGCAGCAGCGAGAGGAATTGGATGGTGAAATAGTAATGATGTTTTTTTTTAGCGGGACTTCCTTTCAACCTTGCAAGGAATCCTCATTATAAAAATGCATTCATTTTTGCATGTAACAACAACCTCGCAGGATATGTTCCACCTGACTACAATGCATTAAGATCGAAATTATTGGAAAGAGAAAGAGCACATATTGAGACATTGGATAACGGTGGTTGCAGATGATGTTGTTCTGATCACAAATTTTATTATGAACCATTCGATGAGACTTTCAATGTTTAATGATTTCTCCTACTTGAAAATGTTAGCTGTTGCTGAAACTCGTTTTGCCTCTATAATAATCATATTGAGAAGATTCAAATAAATTAAAAATGCTCTTCAATCTATGGTGATTAGTGAGACGTGGTCTTGCTATCGAGAAGATGATGTTGGGAAGGCAAGGTATGTTAAAGAAAATGTCTTAGATGATTTGTGATGGGATAATGCAAACTATATTTTGGCTTTCACTGATCCAATTTATGATATGTTAAGAGAGGCTGACACAGATAAATCATGCCTGCATTTGATTTATGAGATGTGGGACTCTATGTTAGCAAAAGTGAAAGAAATTATATACAGACATGAATGAAAGTCACATGATGAATACTCAAGTTTTTGGGACATTGTCTATACCATTCTTGAAGATAGGTGGAGCAAAAGTAACACAACTTTGCATTGTTTGGCTCATTCATTTAATCCAAGGTATATTTATATTCAACTTTTAAATTAATTTAAATTTGTTGGTAAATGAACAGATAATTTTATATGCTTTGTATTATTTGAAGGTATTCAAGTAAAGAATGGCTTCAAGAAGACCCTCAACATGTCTCATCACAAAAAGATTTAGAAATTTCAAATATGAGAAAGATATGTCTGAAAAAATATTTCCCAAATGAGGAGGAGAGAAGAAAAATTAATATAGAACTTGCAAAGTTCTTTGGATATTTAGAGGATTTTGGTGATCAAGAATCTTTGGTTGATATATGGAGGATGGATCCAAAAATGTGGTGGTTGACTCATAGAGCTTCAACACCGTTTCTTCAAATAATAGCAATAAAACTTCTTGGTCAATTATCATCCTCTTCGTGTTGTGAGAGAAATTGGAGCACATATTCATTTATTCAATCAATGAAGAGGACTAAAATAACTCCACAACGTGCTGAAGATTTAGTTTATGTGCATGCACATACAAGTCTTCGTCTTCTATAAAGGAAAATCTCACTTTATATGACAGATGATAACAATATATGTGATGTTACTGGAGATGGGTTCGAGTGCTTTGATGATATGGGATTATTGGATGTTGCAAATCTTTCTCTAGATGAACCAGAGTTGGAAGCAATGATATTCAATGATGATAATATTGAAGGCCAAAGACCAACATCTGAATCTAATTCTATCATTCCATCTATTGAGTAGTTGGAACTTCATGTTGTACTAAATAGTTTTTTGCTTATATTTTTGTGGTTGTACTAGACATTTTGTACTAAACATCTTTATGTTATAAGCTAAACAAGTTATCATGAAATTGATTTATTATTATTTGTCATTTTTACTATAATGTCACTCTAATTTATATATATTATATTAAAAAATAATTATGCCGTGTCCACGCCGCACCCGTGTCCTATATTTTTAAAAGTTGTCATGTCCATTGTCCGTGTCATGTCGTGTCCGTGTCGCCGTGTACGTGTCGGTGCATCATAGCTTATCTATAAGGATGTGTTAACACATCAGCATAAAACTCATAGCTTAGTTGAATATCATATGCGTGGCTCTATGAGTAACTTATACAAATAAAAGTCCTTACATTAATGACTAGATAATAAAAAAATTGCATTATGAGTTAGCATGTGCATATTCTCTTGAATAGGCATCTTAGCTTAAGTTGTAAATATGGAAGTCCTCTTTCCTAAATTAAGACTATATAGCCTATCGGTTATGTGCATTAAGATTAAAATTACGTGATTTTTAAAGCTTTTACGTGCCATGTATGGATTCCTAGTCTAATTTTCTGTTCTGTGGCAGAAATTCAACTCTCCAAGTTCCTTGTGCACCGATGCTGACTGGAATGCATTCCTGAAGGTAAACCAAGCAATATTCCAAGTTTACATGCGGATAGTTTTTTGCTAACATTTATGAGTATCTTTCTTTGCTATGCTTTTATCCACCTAGAAAGTTTTACTATTAGTTGCTAAACATTTTCCTTTTTAATAAGTCACATTTTTTTTTCGTTAACAACTTACACTAACAGCACAACCTTTATGTTTTATAATCCCTAAATGAGCCCTTCAAAATCTAATTTGAATTGTTATTAAACGAACACAAACCCGTGGCAATCACAGTACAGTCCAGCTGAAGTTGATTGAAATTTAAATTTGATTTGAATTCTTAGTAATTTCATAACCTAATATAAATATGTTATTTATATATGCATCCATTTATCAAACGGATCGAATGAAATATAGAACTTAATAAAAATAATTCTAATGAATTTCGTGATTTGTGAAAAGTGACATAAATTTATGGAGAAATTTTATCCTACCTGTTTTAAAATTTTGTGTATAAAGTGATCCCTATAGTTGAGCGATATCCTTAATTACAGGCGATATCTCTATGAGGAGAGGTAATGTACTTTGGGGTTTGTGATGAGTTCCGAGCCTCAAAATTAAAACCCTTGTGGGAATCATGTAAGTTTTCTTATTCTAAAACTTAGGTGCTTTTTTAAGTGCTCGTAAATGTTCTTGTTTATGTTTTTTCACTACAGGAAAAATGCTAATTACTGGAAAATCTGTCGGATTTCCGTCAGAATATTTCCAATGGATTTTCGACGGATTTCAAACGAACTTCCGGCATATTTCTGATAGGAAATACTTGAGTTTGCAAGTAACCCTAAGGGAAATACTTGAATTCGCAAGCAAACTTATCTCTAATGGGTGAAAACAGCAAGAGAATTGCAAAATCTGCGCAAAAACAACCCCAAAACGGTAGATTGCGAGAAGAGAAACAAAGCCAAAACAAATACGAAGCAAGATACAATTGATCCTCAATTCGAGAGGAGGATCGTTCTCTCCCAATCTCTAGACAAGGTGCCTAGAGCCCAAGACGCCAAAGAAATCCCAAGAGAAAAAACAAATCAAGTATAAAACCTAACCCTAGAACAAATTCCCCCATTAATACAATTAGTTTCCTAATTCAAATCTCCCTCATTCAAAATCTCCCTAGCCGTCCAACCCTCCTGCCTCAATTGTTCCAAGTGGGCCCCACTCGTGGGCGGCAAATCAAAAGGGGCGGACCCCTTGTTCCGCCTCCTATAGCATTGAGCCGGCCGTTGGGCTGACTCCTGGGCCGGTTTAGAGTGAACCGGCCTATCAATACCGCCCTTCCAAAGAATCACCTTGTCCTCAAGGTGAAAACTAGGAAACTGTTGTTTCACCCTCTCATATGGCTCCCACGTGACATCGTAGTCATGCAGGTTTTTTCACTTGATCAGCACTTCTTTCACTCCATCTTCCTTCTGGAGAACACTCATCAACTCTAAGGGTTCCAGAATCACCTCTAAATCCTCAGTAATTGTGGCCGGTAACTCTCAGCTGGCTGTGTAATCTGCAATGACTCTTCTCAGCTGTGACACATGAAAAATTGGATGAATAGTCGCAGTGGGTGGTAGTTTCAGCCGATATGCTACCGCTTCGATTTTTTCCAATATTTCATAAGGTCCAAAGTATCTAGGAGCGAGCTTTTCATTTCTCCTGTTGGCAACTGTCTTCTGTCGGTATGGTCGGAGCTTTAAGAACACCCTCTCTCCTACTTCGAACTGGATGTCCTTCCTATGCCCGTCAGTTTGTTTCTTCATAATATGTTGAGCTCTCAGTAGATGTTTTGATGTAATACAAGATGCAATGAACAAGAATTGCCTTGGCGAAATTAATGAAAGTAAGGAATTTTACTTGCTAAAATAAATCTTTGTTTCCTCAAGGTTGAGTTAAGAATTTAGTGCGAAGAGATTTAGCAAAGGTAATAGGTTACATGTAGAGTTTATGGGAACTTGCAAAAACAATAACTAAAACTTCTTAAGTAATACAAATAGCGGATAAAACAAAGCCCCAAATTTAAAATCTAGATCATTCACCTTACGATCCAACACTCGTCTTGAACGTGGTGGCTAGCGGAAGAGGATTGACAGTAGACTTAGCGACGCCACTATTAGACAAGTGATCTTGAGAGGACTTGTCGCCGGGAAGGAGGCCGGGTTCGGAGGAGCGGGTGGACGGCCGTCAATGATCCACTCGGAATCCGGGTGTTGTTTGTCGATGACTTGTATGAGTGTCGGTAGAATGCGATCCAGGTAGGCTCCAACAGTATCTTCATCGGACTCAAATCCTGCGTTGAAGAACGGCGACCGATGGATGTCGAGGTTGTCGTGTGCATCGAACACCAATCCCCACTCAAGCTCTGGGTCAGCCATGCATGGTGGCCGTTAGAGATGAAATCAAAGAAGGGGGGGGGGGAGAGGGAGTCAGCCGTGAGCACAAGAGGGAGGGCCACGGTATGGGAGAGAGGTAGTAGGCGGGTGGAGCTATGGGAGGAAGACTTAAAATTTGAATTTTAATTCAGATTTCCATAATAGGATAGCTCTTAATTTTAATTTCAATTGAGTTGAATTTGAAATTAAGAGTAGAAGGGAAGGAAATCAAGGAGCAATTAAGAGAATTAACAGGGGAAAGAGAGAGGGGTGGCCGGCCATATAGAGAGGGATGAGGGGTTTGAAAATAAAAAAGTGGGGACCACAAGGTTAAGTAAAACTAATTAAAATCTGAGTAATTTCAGAATTTAATTAAATTAGGTAACTTCCCAATTTAATTTCAAACAAGAGGGAAAACAATTTTGAAATTTGAAATAGACTTCAATCTCCTTGATTGACCCTCTTAATTAGATAGACACTAATTAGGAAAGTAACTGATTTCAGAAATTTGAAATCCGGGAAAGGGATCTCAGGGAGGGAGGCGGCGGGATAGCCCGTGCCTGAGATTCGGCCGCCTGGAATCAGCGGCCGGTCTGGATTGTGGCGCGGCTTGGGCGGAAAAGCCTGGGGATGGCCGTGGGATTCAATCAGCAGCCTGGGATGGAGAGGGGAAGGCGGTTGGCTGGCTGGAGGTGGTGCAGCTGCCGATCGGCGGCCGAACAGCGTGGGAACAGCGGAATTTTGAGGGGGAGATGATGTTCCGAATGAAATTCTTGTGAGCTCTCACACCACTTGACTACAAAACAAGTTAGGAGAAGGCCTAGAACTCACAAAGAGATCTAGCTCCTCTCAAAACTCACTAAGAGATTTGAGAGAGAAGTTGCACTCACAAAGAGAACACAAAGCTATTTTTTCATTTCATAAAAAACTACCTTAATCCAATACATCATGCCTCATATAAAGAGGTCAAAAGAAAGAAAAATTGAAAAGACATAAATGCCCTCTGGGCTACATAAGCAAAACAATGCCCTCAGGGGCAAACTCGGAAAACTAAAAGTACATATGAAATAAGCTGTAAATAAATTAGAAATAGAGGCTCTGGATCCTAGCCGTTGATCTGCGTCGCCGGCGATGATACACATGTCGAAATCTGATGTCCCCATCATGTTTGTTCAATTCCTCTAACACTCGATCCCTCTCCTCCAAGGAAGAAATTGGAGTACTACTACTCCCAAAGTGCACCAAGTGAGGATGGTCTCTTACGTACAACACCTTGAATGAAGTCATCTGTGAAGCCGAGTGAAACTGGGTGTTGTACCAGTATTTCGACCATGATAGCCACTTGGCCCACCGTTTGGGTATCTCCGACACAGCATCTCAAGTAGGTCTTTAAGCTTCTATTGACCACCTCCGTTTGGCCATCTATCTGTGGGTGGTAAGCGGTGCTCCTCTTCAGAGCTTTCCAATATAACCTGAACAACTCCCTCCAAAATGACGAAGAAACATCTTATCTCTGTCTGACATTATTGCCTATGGTACCCATTGCAATATGACTCTCTCTGATGAATGTTGAAGCCACTTTCACCGCAGTGTAAGGATGTCGGAGGGAAATGAAATGAGCATATTTGCTCAATCTATCCACCACCACCAAGATCATTGTGAAGCCTTCTGAACGAGGCAGCCCATCTATGAAGTCCATGGATATCTCCTCCCATACTAGTCCTGGCAACGACAACAACTGTAGTAGTCCCCTTGATGACATAGCCAGATATTTGTTCCTTTGACAGATCTCACTCCTCGCCACCATCTCCTCTACATCTCTATGCATTCCCTTCCAGTAAAGCTCGGCCACTAGTCTCCTTTAGGTCTGCTGCACTCCTGAATGGCCCCCAACTACGCTTCCTTGAAATTCCTGGAGTGAATTTGGGATGTGGATCGAGGTACGGAGGATCACAAATCTCCCCTGATACAGTAGTCTGTCTCCCTCCAATGAGTACCCTGGGTGGCTACCCTCATTTTTTAGTAAATCTGACATGATCCTTCCCAAATCTTCATCTCTAGTACATTCTTCTCTGATGGCCTCTCGACTCCTTCATTTTGCAGGACCTTTAGGTGCTAGATGAGTGGTCGTCATCCTATAAGTGCCCCCGGTGCTGCTACCCCTGGCTCCCCTCTCTAAATTTTTCTGATTTTCCACCTGTTGGGACAACTTCATGCCTCCCCCAAGTCACGGGGCATCAAAACTTTCATTGCTGCTCGGATCTCTGTCTTTAGCCCTTTCATGAAATTTCCCTCAAATACTGTATCTGAGAGTCGCTCCACCCTGCTAGCTAGGTGCTCAAACTTCTCCCGATAGTCTGCTACCAATCCCTCCTGCGTCACTCATAGAAATCTCCTCCCCGGTCGGTTTGGAAATGTTCTATTATGCAATCTTTGAATTACCTCCAGTTCCTGATAGGCCTCCTTTGATCTCTATACTGATACCACGACATGGCTTTTCCTTCCAAGCACAATCCGGATGAGGTCAGGTTGGGCTGACGGCGAAGTATCGCTCCACCTTGTAAATCCACACATACTCATCTTCTCCTTCGAATATGGGCATCTTCAACTTCCTCACCTTCTGGTCGCCCCCATTTCCCTTGATTCAAAAATCAGCAACTTCTTGTTTTTAGCAAAAAATTGCTGCTGTAATTTGCCGAAACAGCCCTCCACTGGTCTCAAGACTTGCTTTGATACCAATTTGATAGGAAATACTTGAGTTCGCAAGTAACCCTAAGGGAAATACTTGAGTTCGCAAGCAAATCTATCTCTAATTGGTGAAAACAACGAGAGAATTGCAAAATATGGACGAAAACAACCCCAAAACGGTAAATTGCGAGAAGAGGAACAAAGCCCAAAACAAATACAATTCGAGAGAAGGATCGTTTTCTCCCAATCTCTAGACAAGTGCCTAGAGCCCAAGACGCCAAAGAATTTCCAAGAGAAAAAAACAAATCAAGCATAAAACCTAACCCTAGAACTAATCCCCCCATTAATACAATTAGTTTCCTGATTCAAATCTCCCTCATTCAAAAATTCCCTCTCTAGCCGCCCAACCCTCTATCCTCAATTGTTTCAAGTGAGCCCCACACGTGGGCGGCAAATCAAAGGGGGCGGACCCCTTGTTCCACTTCCTGTAGCATTGAGTCGGCCGCTGGGCTGGCTCCTGGGCCGGTTCAAGGTGAACCTGCCTATCAATTTTCGACCGACTTCTGACAAATTTCTAATGAAATATTTTCGATGAAACTCTGTCGGATTTTTGGCTGAATTTCTAGTGGAAAAATTAATATTCACTATAATATCAAATTAATTATTTTGATCTTTCAAAAATATTAATATTTATTTTTAATTAATTATTAATTTTAATATTCTATTAGTTCTAATTTAAATAAAAAAGTAATGAACCTAATAGTTTTTGCTTCGCGATCGAGTGGAAGGGCGCTTTGTATTAAAACCCAAAGGAGCAGGTTCGAATCTCACACAAAGCGCGAGCAAGCTGGCTGGCAGGCAGTGGGATGCAGGCAAGCGCCGGACGACGAGCAGGCAAGTTGGCGGTCAGAATTTGAGCTAAAGAAAATTTGAGTTTTGCCGAAAAATTTTTCGGCGGCAATTTTTGCCATAAAATTTTTCTGCGGGAATTTCTGCCCAACTTTCACAGGAAACATGGTGGATTTTTTTGCTAGTGTTTATTTCCTACGGGTGATTTACCGGCAGATTTTTTCTATCGAAAATTCATTGATTTTCATTGGAAATGAGTGATTTTCCTAATGTTTTGGTAATCTTCATATGTTTGCTTCTCATTACGTATTTGTTCTTTTTTTAGATTGATATTCCTATTGTTCATCTGATATATGTATTTTCGGGGTGTGTCTCACATGCACAGAAATAAACACACACATGCCAAATGCACTTGCATAAATTTGCACAATGCAAATTCTTTTACAGCTGTCGTGTTATTAGGTCATATTTATGTCGTGTACTATATTTTATTTGAAGTAGCTTAAATTTAGGAGTTGAGCTTGATTTCTTCTAACATAACCGTAATTTCTATACAACTTTCTTGTAATTGTGCATTAATTGTTTCAGTGCATAACTTCCCTTTTGCACATAAGCAAAATATTTGAAGTCGGAATTTCGGAGTATCTTCAAGAGAGGTTGGATTGCCTGCACCTGCGCATATTGGAAAGGGTATAGAAGTGGTGATCCACAATCTTATGAAGACGGCGAAAGTAGTAATTATACATAGCTAACAACTAACTGCCAAAAGTTTTTTGTTTGTCCTTGCAGGCCAACACATGCATATCAATCGAGCTAGTTTATGTCTTTGATTTGGTTGGTAATTGCTTCTTAATTGTGTTTTTGAAAATTCCTCGCTTTATATTCATCAGAGGTTCATTAATGTATTGGTTATTGCTTCTTAGTTGTGTTTTTGGAAATTCCTTGGTTATTCCTCTAAAGATTTATTATTGTATTTTTTAAAAAATAAATGGCTTTGCCCTTTTGGACAATTCATGTATTTTTTATTTGCTGTGAAAATGTAAGACTAATATATTAAATGCATATTAACATAAGATAAAATTGTTCGAAAGCTACAGAATAAAGAGTAAAACTTCGAAAATAATCTTGCACTGCTGTAGTTCGAATAGCTTCCTGAACCTATATCATCCAAAACAATTGTAGTGAATAATGCACTACAATTTTTACTTTACGAACCTTTAGAATTATTTTCACTTAGAGACAATTACATTCCATGTTTAATTCTTATTCCTTCGCTAGATATTGTCTTTTTTTCACTCAATAACCAGGTTTCCTTAACGGTCAATCCATCTTAGTTGATTCAACGTATGCATGATTGGGATAGAGTCTGGATTCTCTTTCTACATGCTGACGGGTCAACCAGTCATTGTTTTCATTTAGCGTCTGAGCTCCAGATTAAGTCAATTTCTTACCATGGTTGGATGCAGTTCATACTAGCTTTTTAGTCATTGAGATTAAAATATTTGATGTTCAATAGATTTTATGGAGTGTTCAAACCGAAACAACACTGGAGTAAATAAAGAATATTTATGTTTTAACTTTTTTTTCTTAATTTGACATTAGTTAGATTAAGATTTTCTTTATTTTTGGACAATGTGATAACCGTTTATTTGGAAATCTTGTTAGTTCAAATTTTATTTTCTTATGTTTTTCAATTAAACTATGAGCTTTCTCTGTTAGATTGTGTGGAAAATAAGGAAAGGGTTATAGTGCGGATGAAGTGATGGGAATAATCTTAAATTAAAAATTTTCTCATTAAACTATGAATTTTTTGTTTTGGGTTTAGACAGAAGAAAAAGAAAGTATGTGATAGGTACCACTTGAATATTTCAAGCTATTCCTATCGAATCTAAACCAAATCACAAATAACCCGCTGTTTTCTATGGGAAAACAGCCACCAAATACAAAAACAGCGAACAAACGCGAAGAAAACTAAGAGAAATTGAGGGAAATTGTTGTAGATTGCAAAAATAACGAACCGATACAATGATCCTCTATTCGAGAGGAGGATCCACTCTCCCGATGCTCTCTAGATGAAAATCTAGAGCCCCACGACCTCCCCGTAGCAATTCTCAAGCACACAAGCAATAATCAAGATAAAAACTAAAACCTAGGTTAATTCCCTCTTAATACAATTTAATTCAAAACAAAAGCAAAAGGACATCTCTACCCTTCATTCTCTCTCCAAAAACACTTAAATTTTGTTTAAATTGCTAGTGGACCCCACCCCCAATCCCCCTCTTTTATCCGCCGGATCTCTATCCTGCTTCCGCCTGGAGAAGATCCGGACCGGCTGGGCCGGTTCAGGTTGGGCCGGTCCAGGTTGGACCGGCCTAACATTACCCCCCTTCCCAAGTACCACCTTGACAAGGTGGAAAGCAGGAAACTACTCTGCAATCCTCTCCTGTGGCTCTCAGGTGGCCTCATAGTCTGGGAGGCCGCTCCACCTAATCTTCACCTCCTTTTCCCCCTTCTCATTGATGCGCACTCCTTCTACCGCTAGAGGCTCCAATGTCACCTCCATGTCCTCCCTCAATGTGCTGGGCAGCTCTGGGCTCACTGCATGCTCCCCCACCACTCTCCTCAACTGTGAGATATGGAAAATGGGGTGTATTCTGGCTGTTGGAGGAAGCCTCAATCTATAGGCCACCTCTCCAATTCTCTCCTCCACTTCAAATGGGCCAAAATATCTTGCTGCAAGCTTCTCATTTCTCCTTTGGGCCATAGTCCTCTGTCGGTATGGTCAGAGCTTCAAGTAGACCTTGTCCCCAACTGCAAACTGTATATCTCTCCTTTTGCCGTCCGCCTGCTTCTTCATAAGTTGTTGGGCTATAAGTAAATGCCTCTTGAGCTCTTCCAACACCTGATATCTTTCCTTCAAATGCTGATCCACTGCAGATACTGGAGTACTACTATGGTTGTAGTGTACCAAATGTGGGGGGTCCCTCCCATATAACACCTTAAAAGGTGTCATCTTGGTCGCCGAGTGAAAGGAGGTATTGTACCAGAATTCTGCCTAAGCTAGCCATTTGGCCCACTGCTTTGGTGTTTCAGACACAAAACACCTCAAGTATGTCTCCAAGCTCCTATTCACCATCTCCGTCTGCCCATCAGTCTGTGGATGGTATGCTGTGCTCCTCTTCAATACTGTTCCCTGCATCCTAAATAGCTCCCTCCAAAAATGGCTTAGGAACACCTTGTCCCTATCAGAAATAATGGACTCTGGTACCCCATGCAGGCGGACTATCTCCCTCACAAATGCTGCTGCTACAGACACCGCTGTGTACGGGTGTCTCAAGGGAATGAAATGAGCATATTTGCTCAACCTGTCGACCACTACAAGTATAACTGTGTAGCCTTCTGATTTTGGGAGCCCATCAATGAAATCCATAGTAATCTCCTCCCAAACCTTCTATGGTAGGGCCAGAGGCTATAGTAATCCCCCTGGTGCCATCGTCAGGTACTTGCTCCGCTGGCAGATATCACACTTCGCCACCATCTCCTCTACATCTTTCCTTATCCCCTTCCAGTACAATTCAGCAGCTAACCAGCTATAAGTTTTTTGCACTCCTGAATGCCCTCCTATGGTACTCCCATGAAACTCCTGTAGTAATTGGGGAATATGGATGGAAGACCTTGGAATCACACTCCTTCCCTGATAGTACAATCTTTCTCCCACAATTGAGTAGCCTGGGTGGCTGTTCCCATCTGATAACACATCTTCTTTGATTTTCCTTAGCTCCTCATTCTGAATGCTCTCCTCTTTGATGGCTCCCCAATCTATAAGTACCGGTACTGATACAGCAATCCCTTGGAGCTCCCCCATACAGCGTGATAAGGCATCCGCTGCCTTATTCTCTAGTCCCGGCCGATAGTGGATCTCAAAATCATATCCCAGCAGCTTGGACAACCACCTCTGATGCTCCTCTGTGACTATCCTCTGCTCTAATAAGTACTTCAGGCTCCTCTGATCAGTCCTGACAATAAAGTGTCTGCCCAATAAGTAAGGTCTCCACTTCTGGATGGCCAGTACAATATCCACCAGCTCTCTCTCGTAGACAGACTTCAGCCTAGCCCGGGACGACAGTACCTGACTGAAGTAAGCTATGGGCCTGTGGTTCTGCATCAACACTGCTCCCAATCCATAGCCTGAAGCATCTGTCTCCACCACAAACACCTGATTGACGTTTGGCAGAGCAAGCACTGGCACCGTCGTCATGGCCTTCTTCAGCTTCTCAAAAGCCTCTGAAGCTGCTTCCCCCATAAGAAGTTGTCCTTCTTCAACTGCTCTGTCAGTGGCCACGCTGTGGTGTTGTATCCCCTCACGAACCTCCTGTAGTAACCTGTCAGTCCCTAGAATCGTCTGAGCCCCTTCAAGGTCTTGGGTTGAGGCCATGCTAGCATTGCCTCTATCTTGGACTGATCTGTAGCAACTCCCTCCTGGGATATCACGTGCCCTAGGTACTCCACCCGTGCCTGAGCAAAATCACACTTCTTGAAGTTGGCCTTCAGCTGATGCTCCCTCAGCACTCCCAACACCACTCTCAGGTGCTCTAGGTGTTCCTCCTCAGTCCTGCTATAGATTAGAATGTCATCAAAAAATACCAACACAAACCTGCGGAGGTGTGGCTTGAAGAGGTTCATCAAGGCCTGGAATGTGGCAGGTGCTTTGGTGAGGCCAAAAGGCATCACCAGAAACTCGTAGTGGCCCTCATGAGTCCTGAAGGCCGTCTTCTGCACATCTTCCTTCCTCATCCTGATCTGGTGGTAGCCTGACTTCAGATCGACCTTGGTGAATAAGGCTGCTCCATGTAGCTCATCCATCAACTCGTCAATCACAGGGATAAGAAACTTATCAGACACAGTCTCCTTGTTGAGAGCTCTATAATCAACACAGAACCTCCAACTCCCATCCTTCTTCTTCACAAGCAGAACTGGACTAGAGAAGGGACTCACACTGGGCTGAATGATCCCTCCTTCTAGCATTTCTCCCACCAACTTTTTAATCTCATCTTTCTGCACCTGAGGGTATTTGTAAGGTCTCACACTGATAGGGGATACTCCCTCTTTCAGGATAATCTGGTGCTCCTACTCTCTGTCAGGTGGTAGTCCCGCCGGAGGTTGGAACACATCCTCAAATTCCTGCATAAGAGGCTGAACCAATGCGGGAATGGGCTTTTCCTCCCCCTCCTGCTCCTCCAGGCTCTGCAACTCCACAAGGAATCCTCCTCCTTCCTCATGGGTGATTTTCACCATTGATCGGAGGAACACTCCAGTTCTGGACAATCCTGGTTCCCATTTCAGCTTCACCCTCTTCCCCTCTACAATCAGCTCCATCACCATGGTCCTCCAGTTCACCTTGGTTTCACCCAAGGTCTGTAGCCACTTCATGCCCAAAATGACATCTGTGCTACCCAACTTCAGGGGTAGGAAGTCCTCTACCACCCTGATCTCCTGTAGCCTCATCTCCACCCCTTTGCAGATCCCGGTGTTGGACTCAATCTTCCCTGTCCCCATCATCACCCCATAACTGTCTGTCTCAGTAGGCTCCATCCCTAGCTCCTCCGCCACCTGGGTGGATATGAAATTGTGGGTTGCTCCACTATCAATCAGAACCACTACCTCCCTCTCAAGGATCTTCCCCTTCACCTTCATCGTATGGCTAGGAGTAAATCCCATCACAGAATTGAGGGAGACCTCGGCTACCTCCAACTGGGGATCCATCTGCTCCTCATCAGATTCATCACCCTCTTCAGGCGCCTCGTCTATATAGACGATGAGAGTCCGAAGGGCGCGATCCTTGCACCTGTGCCCTGGAACAAACTTCTCCTCACATCTGAAACAAAGGCCCTTGGCCCTCTTCTTTTGCATCTCCTCCTCAGTCAATTTCTTGAAGCTTCCAGCATATCTGGTCACCCCGCTCTTCTCCTTTCCACTCTCTCTAGGGAAGCTAGGGCTTGGCCCTTTTGGAGCCAAGTAAGTGGTAGTTGTCCTGGTGGGACCTCCTGAGTGATTGTTTCTCCAATTTCGGGCGTTGGTCTTCTGGTTCTCCACCAACTGAGCCAATTCCATCGCCTCCCTCAGGTCTCTTGGTCTTATTACCTTCACAACATCTCTAATTTCCGGCTTGAGGCCCTTCATAAAGTTTCGCCCCAAAGTACTGTTTGATAAACCCTCCATATCTCTCACCAAACTCTCAAATTTCTTCCTGTATTCCTCCACTGTTCCCTCTTCAGTGAGGGCATAGAACTGTTCTGATATCTCCCATGGGCTGCCCCTCCTGAATCTCTCCCTGATAGCCTCCTTGAATTCTCTCCAGGTCCTCACCGGTTCCCACTTATCCATGTACTTGAACCAGGCAAATGCCGCCCCTTCCAAGCACATACTAGCAGCCATCAATATCTCCTCCTCCATCAGGCCATTCACTGCAAAATATCTCTCCACCTTGTGGATCCATTCATCCACATTTCCCTCCTCGAATACTGGCATTTTCAGCTTCCTGACCCTCGTGTCCACCTCGTATGCCCTATTCCCCCCATGGCCTCCTCTGTCCCAAGCTATGGGGTCTTCCCAAGTTCCTCTCTCTCCATATCAGGGCTCATCCTCCCTCCTTGGCCGCCGGTAGCCATCTTCCCCTCGTGCCCCTCCATGGTGGTTATAGATCCCCCATGGTCGGTCCAATGGGTCGGGCCTCCGACGTCGCCAATCATCTTCTCTTCCTTCCCTGAAGTCTCTCCTTCTGTCATGTTCTTCCCGCCTGATGGACTCCCGAGGTGGCATCCTTCCGTTGTTGTCAAGCAGTTCCACCTCCTCTTCCTCTTCTAGATTCACCTTCTCCTTACCCTTGCTCCCACTACCTTCTCCTCTTTCCTCCGCTGGCACAGCCCTTGCTTGCCCTTCCAACAACTTTTTCATCATCTCCTCCAAGGCCATGAATTTCCCTTCCACATTCTCGCTCAATGTCGCCATCTTCTCCTCCAGATCCGCTTTAAATTGACCCACCTCGGTCTCCAAGACTTCTACCCGCTTAGATGCTATGGGAACCAAAGAGATGCCTCCGGAATCACTGGAAACGGCAGTTTTTCAGCAAGTTTTCCCCTCCACAGCGAAAAACTGCAACAAAACAGTGGAAAAAACAGCCCTCCACCGCCCGGATCTCGCTCTGATACCAATTTGATATGTACCTCTTGAATATTTCAAGTGATTCCTATCGAATCTAAACCAAATCACAAATAACCCGCTGATTTTTATGGGAAAATTGTCACGACCCGGCCCTATTAGCTCGCAAGTGCGAGGCGGGAACAGAGATCGGACGGAAAGAAGATAAAAGAAACTTTACGAAATAATTAACATAACTTCAAAATGAAGCATCAACATAAAGAAAGAGCCACTACAATCTCCAAACATAAACTTTTTCTTTTCTTTCATTCAAAAATCACCAATAGATGGATTTAGCATTAAGTTTACAAAAAGATACAAAAGGGGATCCACAAGTATAACCTTTTTCTCTGACATTCCATTTCTAATCTTTCTATACAAAACATCAAAACACAAAAGAACCTGCCGCCTGTCGTCTCTCTACGACGGTAAGTGCGCGGTGGTTGGTCGGCCATTTATCCCTTCCTAGATCCTCCTGAAAAGTATTCCCACAACGAGGGTAAGTCTTATACTCAATAGGTGGGAATGGAAATTCAAGTAAACTTAGAATTAAGAGAGAAAAACTATAACATGCTTTGAGTATTTTAGCAAAAGAATTATCAATCATAAAACAAGTTGTGCTCAAAGAAAAACATACATTTACCTCAACTTTCAAATGCTTAATCCTTTCATAACCTTTCCTTTCTTCGTTTTATAAAACATCATGCCTCAAGTGATAATCTCAATTGCATGTAACATGTGTATGAAACATCATAACAGTTTAATATATATATAACTATAACACCCGTCTCAGGAGTATCACTTGTACTGATCAGGTACATAAAATTTAGCCATTTCCTTTTCCATTGGTTCATAGGACCATCCTTTTCCATGGCTCATAAGAGCCTCCTTTTTCTTGTGATACTCCCGCGTCAACATGCACATACATGTATTATTTATATAACCATAAGATATGCTTGATGTAAATCATTCTTAAACTAACCACTTGTATATTTCCTTAAAAAAAATGCATGCTTGATATGCTTATGTGTGCTTTTGTATGTAAGAGGAAAGACATGTATAACATAAATAGAGAAATGAGCATGAGATCCATAAATTGTACTTTTGCATAAAGAGAACTTTTGCATGTGCATCAAGTGTCCATAAACTTATAAGGGAATATAAACCATAAGAGTCTCATAATGAACATAAAGGAATTTGCCATTTCAATGTAATTTGCAATGAAAGAAAATTTGTTTAAAATTCATAAGAATATCCATTCCACCTACCTCAATCCGTGCACCCCTATCGTTTGTCCGATCAACTCTTTCCCTCCACACGATTTATATCTAAAAGAAACATTTAAAGAGAAGCATAAGCGACTAATCCCTACACAATAAACTAAGCCTTTATTCTAAAGAAATAAAAGGGTCCTTTCTAAGTTTTGTTTAAGTTCCAAATCAAACCCTTCCCATATTTCATGAAATCTCTCAACAAATTTTCTCTCATTAAAAGTTTAGGCCAAAACCATAGATTATAAGCATACAACACCCCTCCCTACCATCAAAACATAAATAAAATAAATTCAATTTTCGGAATTACATAAATAAAAAATTAGAAAATATAGTTTTTCAAGCAAAACCCATGTATTTGCTTCTAAAATCCTCCCAACAACCTATGAAAACCATGGGGATCAAAAATATCATTATTGGGGAAAAACCCTAAATCCCTAAACTCAAAATTTTGCTTAAACCTTACAATGTCTTCCCATAAAAACTTCCCCATACCCTTAGAAATATCTTTTGTTAAGGCATCTCCAAAGAAGATCAATTTTAAGTAAAATCCTAATTTTCAAAATTCATATTTTGATAAAAAAAAAATACACATTAGGGTTTAGATACATCCCCATAACCTTCCCTAAACTTTTCTCAAAAGAATCTCAAAGAAAACTCAAGTTTTCCTAAAATCCTAATTTCATTCTTTCAGAGAAAACTCAAGGAAGAGGAAAGGAAACACTAGCAAACTACTTACCTTAGCCTTCCTTACAAGTTCCCTTGAATTTCCCTCGAGAATCGTCGCCGTAAACCGCCGCCGGAGCTGCCGCCGAAGATGCACGAGCGTCCGCCCTCTCCCTTCCGCGCGCCTCTTTCGTTCGGCCAAACCGTGCGTGAAATAAGAGGTGGAGGCTCGGTTTGCTTAATAGGGAGAAAGGGAAAATGCAAATGACCACATTACCCTCACTTAAACAATCTCGTCATTAAATATGACTAGGGGTAGTTTGGGTATTTTTGAACTTCTAAAAATTATCTCTTAATTTAAGTGAAATTGGATACAAGTTCTATATATCAAATTTCTTAGAATTTTGCGTAGAATTTTTCAAAATTATTTCCATCAAAATCCGACAACCTCGAATTTTTCACTTAAATCTCGTCGCAGTGCTTTGAAAAGCGTGCGAAGCCTAAAACAACGTTTTGCGGGTTTTACAAAAACAGCCACCAAACACAAAAACAGCGAACAAACGTGAAGAAAACTGAGAGAAATTGAGAGAAAAACTTGTAGATTGCAAAAATAACGAACCGATACAATGATCCTCTATTCGAGAGGAGGATCTGCTCTCCCGACGCTCTCTAGATGAAAATCTAGAGCCCCACGACCTCCCCGTAGCAATTCTCAAGCACACAAGCAATAATCAAGATAAAAACTAAAACCTAGGTTAATTCCCTCTTAATACAATCTAATTCAAAACAAAAGCAAAAGGACATCTCTACCCTTCATTCTCCCTCCAAAAACACTTAAATTTTGTTTGAATTTCTAGTGAACCCCACCCCCAAGCCCCCTCTTTCTTCCGCCGGATCTCTATCCCGCTTCCGCCTGGAGAAGACCCGGACCGGCTGGGCCGGTCCAGGTTGGACCGGCCTAACAGTATGTAACGATGAGAAAGATAGTACCCAAGTTATATCATGAGATAACAATTTTTTCGCTGCTCTCAAGGATTAGATGTTAGTTGTCTTCCATATGTATTTCACAATTAATTCAATCCACTACAATGAAGACAGCGGACAATTGATGCAATCTCGCATGAAGCGAGCTCAAAACACCTTGATTGCGATTGAAACCTGTCATACCCCACGACACCCCCATTGAACCATAAAGCCCACTTGAATTTTTACGGGACCCCACTAACCATAAAGCCCACAACAGTTTTAAAAACAATAAAGAAAATATTTTTATTATAGAACACTAGAGGATTCGAACCCTAGATAGTTGGTACCTTAAGCTAAGGGCTCAACTAGTGGGCAGCGAATTCAATTATCACCATGATATAGATTGCTTTTACCTACTAAATTATAAATAAATATGATATATATATATATATATATATATATATATATATATATATATATATATATATATATATATATATATATATATATATATTCTTGAATGAAAATCATGTAATCACATTCGAATTTTATTTTCATTCGAATTTTACATAAAAGGGTTATATTCTTGAATGAAAATCATGTAATTTATATTTCTAATTATTTTTCTAAATTCGAATGCGATTACATGATTTTCCATCTCTGAAAGATTTATAAATGACTTTAACCAACTTAAAACTCAACAAAATCATACCAAATTTCCTTAAAATATTGTATATGTGCCTCCCTTATAATGACAAAAATGGTCTACAAATCTAAAGATAATTGAAACAATCCAGAGAAGTCCTTCAAGTTCAGAAATTCAATTATTCTGAAATATACTCTTGTAAGTTTATTGCTTCCATGTTCATATCTTATTTTTTTTGGCAATTCTAGGACTTCTTGATGTAAGCAACTTGAAACAAAACTCAAAGAGAAAACCAAGTAAATCAAAACTCACTTTTATATAACTTTGAGACACTTCTTAGAGAACACAATAGACTAAATGAACCACTAAAATTGCAGAATAGAAGAGTAGAAATCATCCAACAAACCAAAACAACAAGAAAAGTTAGCAAAAGAAACAAACATAAAACAAACAAATACTATCCTCAGAACATCCTGCAAGAGGACTCCTCACATGCACCAATTGTAGGAATATATTTTAAAATAAGGTTTAGATATGCAAACCAAGGGTCCACCACTGCAAAGGGGTTCCAAAGTCCTACCAAACTCCTCCAGCAAATGCCACCAAAACAACCAACAACTTCTCTAAAACAGCCAACAACTTTATCAACAGAACTAGAAGAAAGATACAGGTGGAGTGGAACTTGCGTAGAGAAGAAAGATGTTAGAAGCCAAGACGAAAGGTTGGAAAGAGCTCGCAAGATTTCCAGAGGAAGGTGGACAAAGCTCTCAAGCTTTTCCAAGAAGAACCCGCAGGTTATAACAACTTTGCTCTCAAATATTCACCAACCATTTCTTCTCAAAATATCACATATATATAGGCAATAGAGGGGAAACTTAACAGCCCAAAAATTCCTCAAATCCCCATATAGAAATGAAAGGCCAAAAGCTTTCCTTGCTGAAATCCCAAGAGACGCAGCAAAAATCCAAGCAGAATAAAGCCATGGAATCAGCCAGGAACAAAGCAAAAGCCACGATTTCAGCACAGGAAACCAGGAGGCAAGTTACAGTTCCAATAGGGAATTCAAATCACGGTCAAAAAAGGTGCCTTAGCAGTAAAGCAGGCAGCCACCCGAAGAGGCAGCAACATTCCCGAAGAGAGCAGCAGACCGTGGGAGAGAAATCCAGAGAAGAAAAACTGCAGCAGCCCCAATTCAAGAAGAATATGAAAGAACAAGTTCCACTCACCAAATCTAGCTCCCAAACATTAATTTTATAACTAAACATCAGCTCATAATGAGCTACACCACCACTAGATATTAATGAGCTGCAGAGCTGGCACCACTAGAATTTCAACAACTAAAGCTCAAACCGAAAACAGCCAAGGCTCTCTTGAAACCAAAAAACAATCCAAAGGACAAGGTGGACCCCCAAAGCCAGCAAACCCAAGGTAAGCATAACCCAAACCTTCTCCTACCATGATCATTGGATTTACCACCATCATTGGATAGCATAAAAATAAAACAAAAATATAAAATATAACTAATATTGTTCATAACAAAAATAATGCAAAAAACTAAATGCATCACTTCTTTGCCTACATCACTACCCTCTCTTCTCCTTGATGTTATTTGCTTCTTTTCTGTTGCTCACGGATTACCTTGAAGCTTCCTCCTTGATGGCTTCATATTGTCTCATAGTTGTGCATTTTCTTAACTCGCTACTTGATGCGGACATCCAACCGTCCATGCCTATCTGAGGAGCTGAAGATCGACGACCGAGATCACTTTGTTTTATTTTAATTTATTAAGTGTATTTTGATTTAATTTTGCAATTTCCCTTTTTACCCTCTTGTCTTATGTAAGCCCAATGGACAAATGTATCTTTTAATTTCTTTTGAGGCCTATATATAGAGGCCCCTTCTCTTGTATTAGGTATGATGGAATTATAAAAAAAAATTTGTGTTTTGCACTTGTGTTCTTTGGGAAGAACGTTAATGAAATACCTATGGGAGGGAGTCAGAGTTTCCACCAGCCGCATGATGGGTCCGGGCTCGTGGCTTGAAGTCCCTTGGAGGAGGGCAACGTATCACTCGTCAGTCTTCGGAAGAGTCCAAGGCACGTGGTTTTATCTTTTATCTTTTGTTTTTGTTCCTTCTTGTTGTTCCTAGTCGTCATCTTCATCCTCTCCCTACTTCTACCATTCAAACCGCTGGCCACACCCTCTCCCATTCTCCATTGCCTAATTTGAATAATTCCTAATTTTGGATTGCCATAATTTAGTTGGTCTTTGAATTCAAATTTCCCCAAATTTGAAATTCAAATTCTTTCATAAATTATAAAATCTATTTTATGAAAGTTTTCAAATTTTTCCTCCATTGGATTTTGAATTAATTAGGATGACTTAATTCATTCTAAATCTAACCCCCAAAATTAAGGAAGCATTAAAGCATCCTTAATTCCCTCCATGAATTTTGAATTTCAAAATTCAAACATCCCTTAATTACCTTCCTAAAATAACTAATATCAATTTGGAAAGTGTATTTATTTGAAATCAATTCTCTATTTGAATTTCAAATACTTTCCTCTTTGATAATCCTTAATTAGGAAGCCTCCCACAATTTCATCTTGTATTCAAATCCTTCCTATTTTATACATCTTAATTTGGTAACGAATTTGAATTCAAAATTCAAATTAATTTGAATTTGAATTTGTTTCCTAAATTAGGATTTGATTTAAATTAATTGGATTTGATTTCAATTAATCTTCCTCAATTTCGATTTTCAATCAAGGCCCACTTTAATTCTCTTTCCATAAAACCTCTTCTCTCTCTACCCGTCATCCTCTCTCTCATATCTCCTCTCTCAACTTAATTAATTCTTCTCTATTAAGGATCCAAATCTCTCTCCTATTTTAATTAATTCCTTCCTAAAAAAAAGGAATTTCATTTAAGGAATTAATTAAGTACCCCTTCCCTCCCTTTTTCATTTAGTTTGAAATTCAAATTTCAAATGACCCCCTCCCCCATATTCGTTCTACATCACTACTAGTGTTGGCTTGACATCAGGGTAGTTCACTTCTTTCATTAAATTCATTTTTATTTTAAGGTATGCTGAAAGTATAGTAAGAAATTCGTCACATTTGATTGAATGTCATTATTGGCAGCGTTGAAGCTGCTTTATTATTATTATTATTATTATTTTAATTATTATTATGCCATATTGCTTCATCATGCCATATGATGTTATGCTTGTTGTATTGGCCTCATCATTTTAAAACTGCTTGTCTTCAGGTGATGGGTGTGATTGATACCCAGCGTTCTAAGGACAAAGGTTACGAGACACTAGTTAAAGAGGGGCTTTGTGAGGAGGTTAGCAATATTAACTCTTTTTGATACTTAAAGGTCATCTTATATCATTTTCTCCCATAATGTGTTCATGTTAGTTCAGTTCATCATGGGATTTCTACACATCCAACATCTGAGATCCCACAGCTTATTCATCTTGAGGCCATCATGAATTTACTTTCTAGAAAAAAATATTTTATTTAAAAAGTGGAGCTTTATTAAAAGATTTATTATTTTCTTATGGCTAAATATTTGATTTCTTTTTACTTCATTCCAATGTCATCCCATCACATACTATTTTAAGTCCTTGTAAATGGTATAGGAATTGCTAAAATTGATCTGAAGAATGACATATATGGATAAATTGCTGGAATAAAAGCTAATCTTCATATCAAGCATTGTTGTTGCATTGTACACACTTTCCTCTTTTTATGGGAGTTCCCTAACTTTGTATTAGATTGGTCCCTAGACCAATCGAGCCCGTCCAACCAGGACAATTATGATCTACAGGAGGCGGAACAAGGGGGTTCTGCCCCAGAATTACCGCCCCTTAAGGGTGGGGTCCACAAGCTCAATTAAGGGGGAAATTAGGAGGAAAATTTTCATAGGGGGCTGTTTGGTAATTAGGGGGAATTAATGTTTGTTTAAGAAGGATTTTCTTCTAGGGTTTGTTTTCAACTCTGTTTTTTTGTTGAAAGTGGAGTTCTTTGTTCTTCTTTGGGCTCTAGAGGCTTCTAGAGAGTATGGGAGAGCCAATCTTCCTCTCCAATAGAAGATACAACTGTATATTGTGTTTTTTTTCTAGTATTATCAATTAATAAGGTTTATTTATGGTTACTTTTTTCAAAATTTTCTCAATTTTGTTTTTGCAAAGGGCTGAAATTCGAACTCAGCCGGGGAATTCTTATTTCCTATAAGCATTTCCTAACACTTTGAAGTGCATATGCACTATCTGCCAAATAAAGAGACACCAGTTGCTTTGAGGTGAAGCTTCTGTGGTTAGCTGTTTGAACCCTATGGATTATATTTGCTTCTTAAGTCCAAACCAGATATTACCGAAATTGATAAAATAAAAAACGATAAAAAGAGCAAATAATAACATAGATGTTGGAGATGCTGATCATTCCAGTCGCACTATGTAAGCTTAGAGCACATCGTTAGAGAAGAGTTGAGTGGCTATATGTTGACCTGTAATGTTAAAACAAAAAAAAGAGAGAAAATCAAAATAAAATCCTTACCTGCTCTGCCATCGCACGTCGCTCGCACGTCGTTGACGATCTTCGCACGACGAGGCCACACCTCACGTCGTTTCTCCCCACGTCGCTCGCACGACTCGTTCGAGTCGTTAAAAGCTCAAAGTGACGAAGCTCCCGCGCTCTTCTTCCCACACACGCGAAAGGCCCCTGCGAACGATCGCTCACGCTCCCTCACACTCGATCCATCTCCGAACGCTCCCTGTCCTCCCTTCAGCCGCTTCTCCGGCTCCTTCGAGGCTGTTCGACCGCGCACCTGCGACGACTTTTCCTTCTGTCGGATCGGCGGCAAGATCGGGAGCTCGCCTGTGAAGGATCGGAAGCCAAGGAGCTCGCAACCTCTGCCGAACCCCGATCCGATCTCCTCTACCTTCTCCGGCTCCCCCTTCGCTGTCCGATGCCGCCCCTACCAGTAGGATCGGAAGCTACACATTTTGATCGGAAGCAAAGACCGGGAGCTCACTGGAAGTGAAGGTAACCTTCACCCTTCCGCACGCTTTTCGGCCAAAATCCATAAATCCACCGAACAGAGAGATCTAGTAAGTTCGGGATTTAAGCCGTAAATCCTTAAATCCGGGATTTACCCATCTCTGGGGGTTAACGCGTGCACTAAAACCGTTTGGCTGGATTTAGCCTAAGTCCAGCAAAAAAAAAAAATATATGTATTAATTTTAATTAATTGAAATTAATCTTAACTAAGCTAATTATAATCTAATTATTTTTAATTATAATTAATTAAAAATGACTTTTAATTAATTATGATTAATTATGTTATTTTTAATTAATCATTGTTAATTATAATTAATTATAATTAATTAAATTTAATTATTATTAATTATAATTAATTAAGATTAATAAAAAAAGAGAGAGGGAGCATGCCTCTTGCTCTCTTACCTCGGCCCCCGAGCCTTCATCGACGACCGCCGATCTGCCGGCCGGCCGCCAAAGGTATAATTTCCCAAACCCTTGATCGTTCTCTTACCTCGTCCCGCGTGTCGAGTCGGCGGTCTGCCTATACACGCTTTTCTTAGCGTGGTGGGAGGGGCAACCGGCGCGACACCTACGATAAGGTAGGCGAGCGACCTTTGGTTCCAGATCTTGACCTCGACATCCGTGCTCTCCAACCGCCGATCTGCCGGCCGACCAAGGTATACTTTCTGGAACCTAGGCTTTCTTTCTTACCTCGTCCTGCGTGTCGAGTCGGCGGTCTGCCTATACACGCTTTTCTTAGCGTGGTGGGAGGGGCAACCGGCGCGACACCTACGACAAGGTAGGCGAGCGACCCTCGGTTCCAAATCCTTCTTCGGAGTACGTAACGCACCGGCAAATCACCTATACACGCTTTTCTTAGCGTGGTAGGAGGGAACCCGGTGCGATGCATACGACGAAGCCGGGATACCCATAAGTACCTGCTTGCGGAGAAACGACTGCTTTTTCTTTACTGCTGTTTCTCTTGCAACAGGTACCGGTAGAAGACCCATACACGCTTTTCTTAGCGTGGTGGGGACAAAGAAATTACACGGCCGCGGTGTCCTCGAAAGAGGGCACCTACCATACACGCTTTTCTTAGCGTGGTGGGAAAGGCCCTTTTATCCATCATTTTCCCCTAAACGGGGGAGACGCCGGGAGGCTGCCGAAATTTCGGGTGAAATATTACTCTACTCGGGACCTATTTTGAACTCAAAAAGACATGCAAGAATTGGGATTCAAATGAACAAGAACAGAAGACCTTTGGACTTGATTGAATGTGAACAGAGAACTTGTGGATCTAAATCAAAACAAAGCTCAAAATGATTTCTAAAGATCAAATCCGAATAAAATCAAATCAAAATTGGAACTAAAACTCAATGAAAAGAACTTGAATCAAGTTTGACTGCAATGAATAAATCTACTTGAACTCGAGCAAGAAGTTGGTTTGGGTAAAAACTTTGACTCATTGTGAACTCAAATCAAATTTGAATGAATAAGGAGTTGAATCGAGTCTGGTCAAGCAAAATTAGATTTTGACGATCACAAGACCTTGAATCATATGCAAGAGAACTTGAATCCGGATTTGAACCAAATGTAAAGGGATTTGAGCTTATTTGAATAGCCTGAACATGCAATTGAACCAAAGACTTGAACCTGCAATGGAACTCGGGTTATACGACATCAAGTGGGGACTTGCAAACTTGATGAATTCAAATCTGAACACATGCAAAGAACGAGACTTGAATCATGAGCAAGGAGACTCAAACTACAAGAGCACTCGTACGGTCCAAAGTGACTCAAAGTACACTACAAGACCTCGATGCGTAGACTCCTACGACAATCTCTCCAACACCTGTTGATTGAGAAGGCAATAGTAGAGACCAACAATCAAAGATCCATCCCTGCAAGATCAACGTACTATGCTTGCAAGCAACAACAGACAGTTGCAAAGTGTACGAGCAATCAAAGAATCGTCCTCTACAAATAAATCCAAACATCAGCCCACCTGAGATTGGTGAAAGGTGGATTTGGCACCGGTGCAAATGACTCTCCTACGAACATTCCTAAGAGTTCGTAGTATATGCAACGGTCCCCTGCAGACGTATACTTGTGGATAACAACAGTGGATACATCGTAGGTGCAATGAACCACTGTGGGCACAAGTATAAGGGTCTCCTACGAACATCTCTAGGAGATCGTAGCAAATACCGCGGTCTCTTGCAAATGAATACTTTGTGGATAACAACAGTGGGTATATTGTGAGTACAACAAACCACTGTGGACACAAGTACAGATATCACCTTCGACAATAGTAATCAAGATCTTCGAGTACGTCGGGCACAAGGGCAACCCGATGTACGAAAAAGTCCGCTACACTGAAGATCTTGAAAGGAGATCTTTCCAAGTCAAAGCAGTGGACTTCAAATCTAAAGGAGAACCTTCTCCGGTGAATGAGAAAGGGGGGAAAGTCAACATCAAAATGAAGAGATGTCGCACGTCATCAGATCATCGCCACCGGATCTGCAACACACATGCAAGCAGACAGAAGGCGTCTACAATCTATAACTCAACGCCACCGGATCCGCAACACTCGTACTAGCGGACAAAAGACGTGTACAAGCTCTCAAGTGAAGAGTTGTGTGAATCCAAATGGTAGCTATCTACACAACTACAACTATTTCAAAGAACCCATGCACGTGCACTATAAATTGTATACACATAGGTACACAAAGGGGTATACAATCTCAACCCGCATGGGCCCGGCAAGCGTGTTACTGGTACACACGTGACGTTTAGGGATGCTGCGCGGGTTATCAAATTTGAACCCAATCTTCCTAAACAAATAATAGGAGTCGACAAGGTTCAATAAATATTATAAAATGTTCTCAAACACCTGCATGGGCCCCGACGAGCGTGTTATTGGTACACACTTGACGTTCAGGGATGCTGCGCGGGTCGACAAATGAATTCTAGTTCGAACCCGATCCTTCTATACGGATCGATAGGAGTCGACAGGGTTCGAACCTTCAAACAAATACACGGTTGTGGGGACCAGTATATTTGTTTTATACATTCATATCAGGCCCTCAAGGTCTTTAATCAAAAGAATTCATTATCAAAGGCACCAAGCCTACGAAACCCGATCCTCCTAAGAAGAAGAATAGGAGTAAACAGGGTTCAAACTCATCTGATAAATATACGATCAATAAGTCGACCAGAATATTTCTCTCATGCATTCATATCAAGCCTTCAAGGCCTTCAACATAGAAAATTCATCCAGCAAAGGCACAAAGCTTACAAAACCCGATCCTCGTAAACAAGTAAATAGGAGTAGACAGGGTTCAAATCATTGAATAAATATGCGGTCACGAAATTAACCGAGATGTTTATTTAGTACATTCATATCAGGCCTTCAAGGCCTTCAACATAGAAAATTTATCCAGCAAAGGCACAAAGCCTACGACGAAACCTGATCTCCTATCAGAAAATTGATAGGGTCGACAAGGTTCAATCAAAGAATGGGAAGGACCCCACACCCCGATGATGGCCGTGTTGATTGCAGATCTCAACCGGAGGGGTCAATTTCAGGCATCTTCAAATGTCTCCCAAAAAGTCCAATCAAATCCAAAATCCCAAATTTCCAAGATGTTTAAAATTGAAATTCTACCATCCAAGCACTTAAAGCAAAATCCATCCACCCTCCGCAACAGTTTGCAGAGGTGGACAAATTCAAATTAACTTCAGCTCACAAAGAGCCAAATGCCTAGTCGAAAATATCACTAGGATCCATTCTCAAACAATCTCCTACCAGTAAGGACGTGGTACGTGTCCTCTGACCGGCGGTTTGCCGCCAAATGGCACCGCAGGATAAACGGTTATGACCCGGGGCCCTCTGAACTGAGTGGTTTTGCCGCCAAATGGCACCACGAAATACTGGTTATGGCCAGCGCCGATACGCTCCTTATTGGCATCAAATCCTTGAGACATGAATCAATAGGATATGAGCGATAGGGCACAAAGCCCTCTGTTAGCTAAGGTGGATTCAAATTTGTCCCCTTAGGCAAATATTCACCTCAGGTCTACAAGGTCCCCTTGGACGAAGCAACCCATGGCTGCCGACAAGGATCCTTCTGTCAGGTTGGGTCGACTACCTCCTCTAACTAAGTAGACCAGGGACCACGATGGCCCGGGATGACGGAACCATGGGATCTTGATCGGGTCTATCATCCATTCCCCCACCATCCGCTTTAAGTGTGAAATGGTGAAATTTCTCTTTTTAAATATCAAACTCTTCTCAATGCCCAAATTCAAATCCAACTCTTCAAATCCAAACCATTGCTGCTACTATATGCCAGATGCACGTATCTCTACGTATCTGATTGACGACTAGCCTTAATCGAAAGTTCTCTCTCGTGATCGGGAGGGGTAATTAACTATAGGGGCTTTCGCCTATAGGAAACCAGAACTCAGATCATAAAGTCCTCGCAAAATGAGGGCGAAATTTCTGGGTAGTGTCTTATCTACAAACCCATCTGCCTTCCAAAATTTACCTCGGAACTTATTCAGTTAAAACTCCCCTCGCCGAAAATAAGATAAAATAGAAATCGCGCGGCGGGGAGGCCGGGGCCGAATTTTCGGAGCCCACACTATAGCTTCCATGTATATCTGAGTTAGACTTGGACTGCTAGAGAGTTCAGTTGGCAGCGACCTTGCATTGGAGCTGGTGAGAAGTGATGGTGGTGGAAGGGAAAGTTCTCCTCTCTGTTGAAAGGCTAAATGTGAATGAAAACACTATGTCAACCAAGGAGACTGTACCAGCTATCAAAGGTGGTGTTAAGTGAGCTATGGCTATGGTGAGAGGCAATAAATCTCCAGAGCAAAGAAAAATGTAGGATAAGAAGATTCATTTCTATTAGTGGGCTGTGCGACGGGGTAGTGACCTAAAAGGCTAAAACAATGATAAAGGGCTTATAGTGATACTGTAAAGCATGGTGGCGTTGGGCTGGTTGAAGGATGGATTTTTGGTTGTTGGAGCTTCATGTGAGGGTGTCAATGGTCTGAAGAGTTGTGAACGCTAAAATTTGTAAGATTTTTCCACAAACATATAAATGTTTCCATTTAATTATGAAATATAATGTAATCACACCCTTCGGGTCTGTCCAATTTGTTGGCTTCATGATTTGTTATATAACCTATTGTTGTATTGGTTTTCAAGTTAAACATTGAAATAGGCTTGAATCTATGCCGGTTAAAGATTTTATGTTCAGTGTGTAATTTGACGTTCCGCAGTTAAAATCTTTGTTTTTCTTATCTAATATTTTTATACAAATTTGATCAGAGCATGGATTCTTAACAATAAACTTGCTGGAATTAGGATTACGCTTATATTTAATATGTTGGCTCACCCGCTTATTTTATGAAAATACTACTGAATTGCAATCTGAACAATGAGCAATCTCTTCAACAGCTGGATGAGCTAAGGCTGGTATATGAGCAACTGCCAGAATTTCTGGATCAGGTTGTTTGATAAGCAGTATGTTGGGAAAGTTCATATTTTGATTGTTGCTTTCCTTTGTTATTAAAAAAGGGCTATTCTTTGAAGGTGTCATCGGCTGAAATTGCCTCTCTCTCGATTAAGAATTATGGAAACAGAGCTCCTCAAATTGTTTATATTCATCAAATAGGTTTGTCCGTCTTTTAAATATGAATTGATCCCCCTCCTCCCTCTCACCTCCTTCGCTTCTACATCAAATTTTAGCCCGAAGTAATGATGCTTATGGTTGAATCTGGAATATGTAGCATGCTGGAAATAAATCCTAGATTGCACATACTTTTTAGCTTTATTTATCGAAGTTTATCTTCTTTATTTAACAAATAATCTTCTCGTATTTAGGAAAAGCTTGGATCTATGACCTTATTTAAAAGAAAGCATTATTTACTTCAAAACGAGCAATCTTGTTCTAATTATGCTGTGCTATATAAGTCTCTGTTAAGTCTTTCAATGATATAGGAAAGACTTCTATGATGCTAATTCTTTTATTTATCTATGCTTGTATGCATATTATTTCTACTTCTGTTTCTAGTAACCAAATCCATTTCCAGGGTATTTATGGTGCATTTTTTATGAGAAGCTTGATGAAGAAACATTAGAAAAAAATGATTTGGAATTTGTGGTATGAACCTGCTTTATCTACTTTTCAAGCACCATGCATGCCATATAATGTGAAAGTTTATCAGTTTTCTGAAGATGGTGAGGAAAAAATGTTCTTTTATCGTACTGCCAAGACACGAGAATTGGACAACCTTCTTGGTGATATCTATCATAAAATTCTTGGTAAGCTAATGTTGATTCTTTTTTCTTACTAATCTCAGTTAAGTCGGCAACTAATTTCTTAGATGATATGTTTGTACTTCATACGAGTTCTAGTATAAGTTATTACTGGCACTTTTCATTGCTGTTTCTAAATATTAAATGAATAATAGTATTGCTGATTCAGGACTATATGCAAAACAGGAAACTTGTACAAAATAACTAAAGAACAATTTTGGATTTTCGTTATTAGCAATTAAAACAACAAAATAAAACTAATAAGAAGTCACTTCCGTTTAGGCTAAGCCACGCAAGAGACTAAGCAAGATCAAAATATTTAGGAAAATCAAAGCGTTGCATGCGAAGTAGTTTCCAACATAACTTGGGCATAACAATGAGATCCAAAAGCAAAGAAGAAACAATCCTACGCTTACTAGTGGATGACGATAAGTAAACACAATCTCTTGCTTGAACAATCTCTCTACGAGGTAAGTAGAAAATAAAAGTACACAAGTCAAGGAAGAAGATAACCTTCTCTGAGAAACGTCTTGATACCCCACGTACCTTCTGATAGTTGCTCCTCCATAGCCTTAGTCAAAACGAATATTATGTGGTCGCCAGACTTTCTATGGATTCATCAATGCTTGTATTCACATCGAAGGACGGCAATTTGAGAAGATCCACAAAGCCTTGGCCGTCGTATGCGAAGCCGGAATCAAACTTCGGATCAGTCATACATCATAATCATGTAAGGAGTGAGCACGAGAGAGGAGGGAAATGGAGGTGAGGAAGGAGGCCGGCGGTGTAGGAAGGTGGGGAAGTGCTAGGGTTTGAAGAGCTTGGGTTAAATGGAGGTGTAAGAATTCTAATTTCAAAATCTGAAAATAAGTTCAGATTTTGAGTAAAAAAACGGAGGGAATTAATTTGAATTTGGATTTCAAATTAACTATAATTAATGGCCTTGATTGAGCATTAATGGAGGGAGGCCAGCCGGCGGCATGTAGAGGGAGGGAGAGAGGGTTTTGTGGAGATGGCCGGTGATGGTATTAAGGAGAAGGGAGAAAAAAAAAAGGAAGGGGAACCAAGAGTCACCGGTGGTGACTGTTGGGTATGACGGGTGGCCTCTTCTAGGCTCCACCAAGCGCTCACATAAGCTTCAAGAACACAAATGCAGGAAAATTCTTCATAATCATTCATTACCTCTCAAAAGAACAAGATGAAGGCTTTAAATAGCCTCTACAATGACTTAAAACAAAAAGGACTCAAATACCCTCAAGGGGTTACATGACTCGGTCCCTCAAGCAAGGGTAAAAAGGGAAAATGCTGAAATAAAAAATACATCAATAAGTAGACAATAATAAATCAAAAGTACATCGGATAAATCGTGGTCGTTGATCTACGGCCACGTTGACGGTAGACTTTCTAACTGATGTCCCCATCAATTGCATTTGTAATACAACTGCTAATTTGAAAAAACATATAATCTTCAGTAAAGTAAAAAAAGGTTCTTCTTAGGCATTTTATATTTTTTTAACATAAAGTGTTACCTTTGTACTTGTCAATTACTAATCATGAGCATTGTCAACTAGGGGCGGAGCCAGAATTTTTTTTTAATAGGGGCACAAATTAGTACTAGTCATTATATTACTCTCTAAATAATATTTTTCTTTAGTGTGATCGCAGATCATGAGATATTGATAAAAAAATATTTAAAAAATGCATTCAAAATTATAGTTGTTTCTATTAAAAAAGTATAGATATATTGATGGGGACATCGGAGCTTGGAAAGTTTATCAGAGGCGTGGTCGCCGATCTACGGCCACGATTGCGTCGATACATCATAATCATGTACTTGTTTTATTTATTTGTTTTGTATTTTTTTAGTTGTTTTTCCCTTTCTACCCCTTAAGGGTGGTCATGTGTAAGCCCAAAGGGCTAAGTCGTCTTTTTATTTTCTCGTCCATTGTATGAGGCTATATATAGACCTTATGTTTTCTTTTAAAGGTTAATGAATGAATGATAAATTTTCTGCATTTTGAGTTCTTGCGAGAGCATGAGAGGTTTTGGAGAGAGATCCCTTGGAGAGGGAAGCGGATCACCCACCAACTTTGGAAGAGTCTGGGTTCGTGGCTAGTTTTATCTTTTCTTTTCTACTATTTCCCCCCTTCGTTCTTCCTCCAACCCACGGTTCACTTAGCTCCAACCGTCGGCTCTCCCAACCTTTCCCCCCTTCACACCTGTCGGCTTCATCCCACCACCACCACCCAAACAATCACCTTTCTCCCTACAAAGTCGCCGGCCCCTCACCCAAATCTCTAGCCCAAGCCGCTGGCCCCCTTTGGGTTTCCCTCCATCAATGTGTGCAATTTCATCCTTCCTAATTAGATCTTTATATTTTAGGTAACTCAATTAATTTTCAAATTCAAATCTATTCGAATTTGAAATTGTTACCTAAAATACAAATTCTATTTTAGGAAAGTTGTTAAATTTCAGCCCCTTTGAATTTTAAATTGATTGGGAATTAATTAAGCCCTTCCTAATTTAATAATCCAAATCAAGAAGGCTTGATTTATTTCCCAAACTCCTCCCTCTCTCTCCACATGCTACCGCCTAGGGTTGTCAATATTGGACCCGACCCGAAAACCCGACCCTGAAACGGGTCGGGTTCATGTTCAACAATTCGTCCCATTTCAAGAATTAGGTCGGGTTCGGGTTGACCCGAAATTGACCCGTTTTTACCCGAAAACCCCGGCAACCCAAGATTGACCTGAAAATCAGAGATTGACCCGCTTTTGGACTCGAAAACTAGCGGTTTTTGTTGGCACCGAGTCATTCGGGTCGAGTTGGGTTGACCCGGACCCGAAGCGGGTCGGGTTCAGTCCAGAAAACCGACCTGTTTGCAAAAACTGGTCGAGTTTGGGTTGACCAGAATAGTGTCGGGTCAGTTTTGGGTTCGACCCGAACCCGACCAGTGACCTGAAATTGACATCCCTATCGCTGCCCCCCTTAGGTCCCCACCTCTGAAATACTTTCCAACTTTAAGCCCTCCCCCTTAGGGAAGAATTCAAAGCCTCCTCTCCTACCTCCCCCCCCCCCCCCCTTCATCCTTTTCCCTTTTAATTCTTTCCACGTTTAAGAATTAAATAGGGAAACAAATTCTCCAATTTCCCTCCTTATTACCTCCCAAAATCCGAACTTCTTCCCTAATCCTTTTTCATTGGGCCAGCCACTTCCCTCCCTATTTTCCACCTCAATCCTTGAGAGAAACTTTTTTTTCTCAAGAGGTGTAAAACCATCGTCTCCAACACTTCAATCCTTCGGAACCGATGAATGGTCGATCCCGAACTTGACTCTGGATTTGTCTACAACTAGCAAGGAAACGTCGACATTCTTTAAATGCTCCTATCTAATCCTAGAAAATCATTTTACTTTATTTTTTATATTCTGCCCATTTATCTTAAAGTCCAAAACTAATGATTGATGTTGGGTACATATATTCTCACTCGGAATAATTTTAACAATCTTTACAATCTAAATGATATAATTTTCTTATAAGAAAATAATCAATCTGCTTTTTACTATATTCATTTTTATAAGTGATAAAATGCTCAACTCTTTTTTTAAATAAGGTATTAGCTATTAAGAATAATAAGTTAAAGAAAAATCTAATATGGTCTTACCACCTTCTTTTGTCATTCCAAACTCATGGTTATTATAAATGTTTTTAAAATCATTTACCTTTCTACCAATATGTTCATTTAAATCTCCTCCAATAAAAACTCTTTCTTTAAGAGATTTTTTTTGTATTAATTCTTCTATGTCATTCCAAATTTTTAATTTTAAACCAATATCCAAACCTACTTGAGGAGCATAAATACTTATAATATTAATAATCTTTGCATCAACAACAATCTTTAAAGCTATAATTATATCTCCAATTGTGTTAATTTTTATAGCATTTATCCTACCCGAATATCATAGTTTATATCCTAATTTATCAATCTCCATAGCCTTCTCTCCAACTCATTTAGTTTCCTGAATGCAAAGAATATCTATCTTCATATGAATCATAATATCTATTAATTCCATAATTTTCCTGTAAGGGAGTCAATATTTCAAGTTTCTATCCTAATTTTAGTTTCATGGACTAGCTTCATTGCCCACATTTGTCTTTGATGTGGGAACCCTTGCCTATTTAACACTGCACCCGGGTGGCGGTGCAGCAGCCATTGCACACTTGTCATTGTATTCATGTCATACAACGCGTCGCTTCCTTTGGACACCCTAGCATTAACACATTTTTTTTAAGGATTCATGTCATGATTATTCAACAAGTTTTACGTTGTCTGTCAACTACCTAATGCAACCCTTCACTTTTCTCATCCAAGACTTGGGACCTGACAACGACAGTGCTAAAGCCAAATATTTTCATGGATTTAAGGAGTGTCGATTTCAAGAGTTTTTTTATTTTGTTAGTGAATTTTTTAAGAGATTTTGAAGGCCTAATGTTAATGTATAAAATCAAATATTTTTATTTGATATTACGGTCATATATTCACTTGTTGGCTCAATACGTGTCCACTCTGATTCATTCAAGGACAAGGATTGGACTTTAAATTTGACTCACGTGGCATCCTCAGATCTTAAATTTAGGAATTGTATTCAAGGGTCAGAGCATGTAGATATTTTAAGTTTTTCTTTAAATGATGTGTTTCCATTTTAGTGCACTTGCATAATTTGTTTATACACTTTTCATGGCGATATATTTAACACTTTTTTTGTCTGCACAACATCCTCAAATGTCATGCTTGCCTATTTATTGTGCTCGTCAGAGCCTATGATGATGTTCAAATTTCTTTCAAATGTCAAATACATTTTTTACTACATCTGTATAATGCAATTGCAAGATAACTAATGCCTTAGTGTGATGGTTTGCATTTAATGATTGGGATGACACATTTGTATGTCTGGTATAATGTATTTGTATAAGTATCATAATACATTTGCATAATAATTATGTATTTATATGATGCATGTAATGTATTCGTATGACGCATTCACATGTTGCTCATTATGTACTCATGATTCATTTGCATGCTGCATGTATGTTAGCATAATGCATTTGCATGTTACATAGCATATTTGCATAATGCATTTTGCACATTGAATAGTAGGTAGGCATGATTCATTTGCATGTGACTTAATATAAATGCATGATGCATTTGTATAATGCATGTTATATATACAGTTACATATTCTACATGTGTGATGTATTTGTATGTTAGATAGTTTATATGTGTGATGCATTTGCATGTTGCATGATTATTGATACGTATGTTGAATGCACTCACATTATCAACAATATGCACACGCACAGTTTAGTGCATATATATATAATACACTTGTATGTCTTCGGTACATTTGCAGTATACAATCGAGGAATACGTAGGAAATATTTTGCTTTGATGATTTGATGTTTTTCACATACTTTAGTGAACGAGTCGTGCAACTTGCGACGTGCAATAGTGTACTATTTTGTCTCTTTTCGAAGCCATGCATTCATGAGGTGTTTGAGATATTCACGGGACGTATTCATGTCCCTTTGCTTTGGTAGCTATTGTTATGCTTTAACCAGTGCACCTGTACACCTGGGACTTGCAACGAGCTTGTTCATTTCATTTTATTAGGAGACATTCACATGAAACAACTGTTCAATATATGGAGGATCAGACATGGCAATCGGTCACGTGAATGCATTATCATGGGGTTATGCCCATAATTTCATATTTTAGATTGTTTATTGCCTGCATTTAGGTGCATTAATGCTCGCATGTTTATCTGATTACATCAGTATAGGGAATCTGATGCGAGTGCCTCGAGTCGATATCCTGGCACACTTTTCACATAGCCTCGAAACAACATCTTAACACAATTTTCACATGCGTGTTTTTCAAGTCTTTATGTGTTTGGATTTTAGTTTAGTGGGCTCCTTACAAATGATTGGTTTTTGGCTTATAATAGGGAGCTCATGTATAATTCATTTCACACAAATTTCATCTCATAGAGAGTGTTCTTGAGGGACTTGAATGCGGATGAGTGTGCTAGGAGTTTGGGGGACATTTTGGTTCATGCTTGTTGACGAGCGTAGTTACCTGTAAGTCTATTTCGGTTCAGGTTGTCACTTTATAATTCTAATTTCATTTTTAGTAATTTAATTTTTAAATTTTAATATATATATATATATATATATATATATATATATATTTGTGCTCAAATGGTTCCTTTTTAAACTCTTATTTACGTATCTTGTCAGTGTAAATTTTGGAGTGTAGGGGTCTGCATCATCAAAAGAAGTTTGTATCCCTATTAGAATAGAAGGAATTGTGCATCTTTTATAGCGCATTGTTAGACCGGTCCAGCCGGTCCACGTGGAACCGGCCAAGACGTGAAACAGGCGGACTCTCCCGCCTGTCGGTATGCGTCGAACGAGTCGCCCGGTTCCAAAGAGCCTTTTAGGAAGTTTTTTTTAGGGCTTTGAGAGGGAAATTTGAATGTAGGGATTGCTTAGGTATTTCCTTTTGATTTGTATGCATTAAATAGTTTGTTTTCCTAGGGTTTGGATATCTTGAATTTTGGCTGAAATTTGAGATCTCTTGGATTTCTTTTGGGCGCTAGCAGCGTCTAGAGATTGGGAGAGAACGATCCTCCTCCCGAATAGAGGATCAATTGTATCTTGCTATTTTATTTCATCTTCTAGTGGAATACAAGTCCTTTGTTGAGTTTTCTCTCAGTTTTTGTGGGCTCCGAAAATTCGGCCTCGGCCTCCACTCGCTTTTCTTATTCGGTGAGGGAGTTTTAACGAACTAAGTTCCGAGGTAAATTTTGGAAGGCAGATGGGTTTGTAGATAAGACACTACCCAGAGATTTCGCCCTCATTTTGCGAGGACTTTATGATCTGAGTTCTGGTTTCCTATAGGCGCAAGCCCCTATAGTTAATTACCCCTCCCGATCACGAGAGAGAACTTTCGATTAAGGCTAGTCGTCAATCAGATACGTAGAATATACGTGTTATCTGGCATATAGTAGCAGCAATGGATTTGGGATTGAATTTGAGAATTGAAGAATTGGGTTTCGGAAGATTTGGAAAAATCGTATATTTAAAATAGAAATTTCACCATCGTTCACTTAAAGCGGATGGTGGGGGAATGGATGATGGGCCCGATCAAGATCCCATGGTTCCGTCGTCCCGGGCCATCGTGGTCCCTGGTCTACTTAGTCAGAGGAGGTAGTCGACCTAACCTGACAGAAGGATCCTTGTCGGCAGCCATGGGTTGCTTCGTCCAAGGGAACCTTGTAGACCGGGGTTGAATGTTTGTCTAATGGGACAAATTTGAATCCACCTTAGCTAACAGAGGGCTTTGTGCCCTATCGATCATATCCTATTGATTCATATCTCAAGGATTTGATGCCAATAAGGAGCGTATCGGCGCTGGTCATAACCGGTATTTCGTGGTGCCATTTGGTGGCAAAACCACTCGGTTCAGAGGGCCCCGGGTCATAACCGTTTATCTGCAGTGCCATTTGGCGGCAAACCGCCGGTTAGAGGACACGTACCACGTCCTTACTAGTAGGAGACTGTTTTGAGAATGAATCCTAGTGATATTCTCGACCAGGCATTTGACTCTTTTGTGAGCTGAAGTAGTTTTTAATTTGTCCGCCTCGGCAAACTATTGCGGAGGGCGGATGGATTTTGCTTTAAAAATTTGATGGATTTATTTCATTTTAAATATTTTTGGAGATTTTGGGATTTTGAGATTTTTTGGATTTTGTAGAGTTTTGGGAATTTGAAAGTGTTTGGAATGGAATTTGAAATTATTTGTGAACCCCTCCGGTTGAGATAACCAATCAATACGGCCATCATCGGGGTGTTCTGGGTTACTTCTTTTTATGGATTGAACCTTGTCAACTCTGTCGGGCTGTCGACAGAGGATCGGGTTTCGTAGGCTTTATGCCCTTGATAGTGAATTCTCATTGTTATAGGCATTGAAGGCCTAACATGAATGTATTAAGACAAATATAACGGTCGCCACAACCGTATATTTGTTTGTTGGTTCGAACCCTGTTGACTTCTATTGAACCGTATAGAAGAATCGGTTTCGAACTTGAATTCACTTGTCAACCCGCGCAGCATCCCTAGACGTCATGTGTGTACCAATAACATGCTTGCCGGGGCTCATGCGAGTTTGATAATTGTATACCCCTTTCAGTGTACCTAGGTGTATACAAGCTATTGTGCATGTGCAGGGGTATTTTAGAATGCTTGAAAGGTCTTCTATAATAGATCGTAGAGATTTGCATTTTGATGTAGTCATCTCCTAGCCTTCATTAGAGATCATTCAAATTCATCCCTTCATTGATTGCTTATCTAGTTCAATTCTAGTCCATGTCGTAGCTTTGTAACTATCTCATATCTTTCACAATCCTTTGTCATTTAGAAGTGAGGATATGCTAACAAGATGAGTTGCAACATGTATGTTGAATATGATACTTTTGGTCATTAATATCTCCCTTTCATTTGGGATAATCATTTCTTAACCTTTGCAAAGATTGTATTTTTTATCATAAGCACATTGTTATTGTTGGCTAGTAGCCGTATTTGGACTATAGTATATTCCATATGAATAAACCGTATCATTCATTAGAGACCTCATATGGTAGCAAGTGGTGTTCAAGGTTATTTATTCAATACTGACCATCCAATCATTTGGTGTTCATTTGAATGATTTGAACCCTGATTTCGAGAACTGGTTTGAATCCAGCTTAGAGTCAAGCTCATTCCAAGTTCAAGTTCTGATTTGAGTAAACCCTTTGTTTGTTTGTTGACTTGAGTTCAAGTTCTTTTGAGTTCAAGTGGTTCAAGCTTACAAATTTCACCATTTGATTCAAATTTTAGTTCATTTTGATTAAGCCTTTTGTAGTTCATGTCACATTTGAGTTTGAATTGGATGTCAAAGTCCCCACTTGGTTCAAACCAAGTTCATGTTCAAGTCCTCTTGTAGTTGTTCAAAAACTACAATCTCAAGCCAATGTTCTTTGTATTTGAGTTTAATCAAGTTCTAATTACTTACAACATTACTTGATTTAAGCTTGATTTCATTTTAAATTATGCCAAGTTAAGTTCGTTTGATTTGAGTTCTGAGCATAGTCCAAAGTCCTTGGTTGTCCAAATGTGTCCAAATCTTGTTCAAAGTCCTTGGATTTTCAATCCAAATTTCGGCAGCCTCCCGGCGTCTCCCCCGTTTAGGGGAAAAACCAAGAGGCCGCCTACCTGCCACGCCACTAAAGGCGTGCACGGTTGGTGTTGGTGAGACACCGCGGCGGTTGTATTTTTTGTTTTTTTCTCCCACCACGCGCACTAAAGGCGTGCTTGGGGTTTTAAAAAGCATTTTTGATAAGCAATTTTGATTTCCCCCCGCCCGGGGGTACTTATGAGGGACCCCGCTTCGCCACACGTGCCGCACCGGGGTTCCATCCTACCACGGCCAATAAAGGCGTGCTTAGGACAGTTCTCCAATTTGCCACGAATATTGAAGCAAGGTTTTGAGTTTAGAAGATTACGTACCTCCGCGGGGTTGTCGTGGTTGACACGTGGATCGAGGGGTCTCTCGCTTACCTCGTCGTAGGTGTCGCACCGGGTTCCCTCCTACCACGGCCACTAAAGGCGTGCTTAGGTGGTTTGCCAGTCCGACACGGACGCCGAGGAAAGAGAGTGGGGGGAATCTTTCATTTTTTTTTTAATCTTATTATAATTAATTATAATTGATAATAATAAATTATGATTTAAAAATAATTAATTATAATTAACAATTAATTATAATTAATTATAATTAATAATAATTAATTTTAAATTAAAATAATTAATTTTAATTAATTTTAAGCATTTACAATTAATCATTAATAAAAATGATTAACTATAACAACACTAAAAATTAATTAGAATTATTTTAATTAAAACTAATTATTATCAATAATGATTAAATATAATTAAATATTTAATTATAACTAATTTTAATTAAATACAATTAATTATTATTATCAATTTACTAATTACAATAATAATAATAAAGAAAAATATGCATGATTTGTACAGGATTAGAACAAGATTAGTGTAGGATTTGAGCAGGGTTTAGTTTGTATTTCCTTCCCTTCACAGTAAATCCCGAATTCATCAAATCCTGCAGTCAAGTGGATTTACTGGATTTGGCCAAAGTAGCGGCTGAAGGGAGAAAGTTACCTTCACAGCACTCGAGCTCCCCATTTTGCTTCCGATTAGAATGTTGTAACTTCCGATCCCAACAGGAAAGGGAAGTCGTCGCTGGAGCCTGGAGCGAACGGAAGCTAGGGCACGGGTAAGGATTTCTCTCTCTCTCTCTCTCTCTCTCTCTCTCTCTCTCTCTCTCTCTCTGAAGGTCGGGAAGGAGGTCGGTGGAACTCGGAGGAGGGAGACAGAGGGGAAGTCGAGAGCAGCGAAGGGGGGAACCGGCTTCGGCTCTCGGCTGTAGGCCGTGAGGTCGGCACAGGGGAAGATGGAGTCGGGACCTGCGACTGGATGGGGATCGAGCAGAGCTTGGAGTTCGGAGAAGCGTCGGGTTGGAAGAGAGTTGTGGGAGAGAGCAGCCGTTTCTGCGTGTGGAGTCGAGCGTGGAGAGTGCGAATGGGAGAGCAGTAGCGAACGGGGGAAGAGGCAGTGGAGGTTCGGTATTTAACGACGTCGTTTGGGCTCTCGATCGAGGCAACGTCGCAGGATTTGAGCAGGAATCGCGGGATGCGACTCAAACGGCGCTGCACAGCGGGATTTCGGCATGTTTTTGCGGCAGAATTTGTGGATCCGTCGAGCATAAGGTATTTTGATTTTTTTTTTTTGTTCTGTTGGTGAATACCTAGAGGTCAACAGTTTTCTCTTGATTTTGCTGTTTTTCCTGTTGTGAACAGCAAATCTGGGCTGTTTTACTGCTGTGGACAGCAGTAATTTTGTTGTTTGACTCTCGATTTGGGTTGGGTTACTTGCGAACTCAATTACTTCCTATCAAATTGGTATCATAGCAAGTCTTGGGACCGGTGGAGAGCTATTTTCGGCAAATTCCAACAGCAGTTTTTTGCCCGGAAAAGGAGGAAGTTGCTGTTTTTTTACTTCAAAATCCAGATTTTGTGAATCTACAAACTCCATATTGTAATGGCGGCTAAGAAAGTTAATGCTTTGGAGGAGAGACTCTAAGGAGAGATGAATCACATCAAAGAACCCGTGGAGGAAAGAATTTCTTCCATGGAGGGGCAGGTGGACGATCTCAGGGATATGATGACAAGAATGTTGGAGCTTCAAGCACAAATGGCGGCATCCGAAGCGAAGGGACCAGAAGCGAAGAACACCAATTCTGAAATCCGTAAGGAAGAAGAAGAAGTGGAAATCGTGGAAGGGGGAAGAAGAAGACCCTATGTGGAGCTTTTCCATAGGGAGGAAAGAGGAGATCGACATAGGGAAAGGTATGGCTATGGGGGAGCGGAGCAAAGAGGGGCTGATTGGGAACCCCATGAGGGGTTTTACGGCGGTTGGGGTGCTGATTTTGAAGAAAGAAGGGGGGATCTCGAAGGGAGTTTGGGTTATGGAAGAGCAAGGGAAGGTCGAGAAACATGGAGTGGACCTAGCACTTGGGAAAGGGGAAATTTTGGAAGAATCAGGGGAAATGGTGGAGATCAGATGGTGAGGAAGTTGAAGATGTCTATCTTCGAGGGGGAGGATGCGTATGGGTGGATCTATAAGGTGGAAAGGTACTTTGTCGTTAATGGGTTAACGGAGGAGGAGAAACTGACATCAGCAGGCCTATGTTTGGAGGGGAAGGCACTGTCATGGTACCAGTGGAGAGACCAGAGGAGATCTATCAAGAAGTGGAGGGAATTCAAGGACTGCATAATAGAACGTTTCCAAACCGACCAGGGAGGAGATTTCTATGAACAGTTCTTTTCTCTGGCATAGGAGGGATCAGTAGCAGACTACCGGGAGCAGTTTGAGCACCTAGCCAGTAGGGTGAAGTGATTATCAGATATGGTATTGGAGGGGAACTTCATAAAGGGGTTGAAGGCAGAGATCCGAGCGACAGTGAAAGTTCTGATGCCTAGTGACTTGGGGGAGGCCATGAAGTTGGCACAGCTGGTGGAAAATCAGAAGAATCTGGAAAAGAGGGTCAGGAGGAGGGAGTGAGAAAAATTTCAAGAGACTGACATTGAAGGAGATGCAGGAGAGGAGGGCAAAGGGGTTGTGTTTCAAGTGCGAGGAGAAGTATACGCCAGGACATCGGTGCAAGGATCGAACTCTTCAGGTTCTCACCGTCTGCGATGATGAGGAAACTGAGGAGGGAGGTGAGGAGACAGAGGTGGAGATGGAGGAGAAGCTACACTTGGATCTGACTGAGGTTTCCCTGAACTCAGTGGTATGATTCATTACGAATCATACCATGAAGGTAAAGGGGGAGATAGAGGGAAGGGAAGTGGTGGTGCTAATTGATAGTGGGGCTACCCACAATTTCATTCACTCAGGTCGTCGACTATATGGGAGTGAAATTGGTGGACACCGGTTGTTATGGAGTGATGATGGGTAAAGGGAAGGTGGAGAAAGGCCAAGGAATCTGTAAAGGAGTGGTGTTGACCATCTAGGAGATTCAAGTAAGGGGGGACTTTCTCCCACTAAAGTTAGGAAGCACTGATGTCATCCTGTGGATGAAGTGGTTGAGAACCTTGGGGGAAACCAAGGACAATTGGGGAGCACTCACGATGGAATTAATGGTGGATGGGAGAAAGGTGGTTATAAGGGGAGATGCATGGCTATTTAAAGCCATCACATCACTTAAGAGTTAAGACCATGGTTAGGGACATACAAGAGGTGGGGGAAGATTATCTAGTGGGACTACACAGGTTGGATGCAATCAGATTGGAAGAGGGAGGGGATGTTTCTCTTTCCGTGCAGCCCTTAGTTCAACAATACAGTAAGGATTTTCAGTCACCTCAAGGATGACCACCTCCACTGGAACACGAGCATATCTCTACCTTGAGGACAAGGTGGATCTTCGGGAGGGGAGTATTGTTAGACCAGTCCAGTGGACCGGTCGAGCCGGTCCACACGGGACCGGCCAAGACGCGAAACAGGAGGACTCTCCCGCCTGTCGGAATGCGACGAACGAGTCGCCCGGTTCCAAAGAGCGTTTTGGGAAGTATTTTTTTAGGGCTTTGAGAGGGAAATTTGAATTTAGGGATTGTTTAAGGATTTCCTTTTGATTTGTATGCATTAAATAGTTTGTTTTCCTAGGGTTTGGGTATCTTGAATTTTGGCTGAAATTTGAGATCTCTTGGATTTCTTTTGGGCTCTAGCGGCGTCTAGAGATTGGGAGAGAACGATTGATGTAAAACCAGGATTGTTTCTTAGAAAATTAATAGAAGTTCGTTAAAGTGGTGATAATACAATCCAAGGCTTTTCTAATTTAACGATTCAATGAAAATTCTTAGAAGTGAACAATGTTTAGGCAAGTAACTCCAACTAAGTTTACAAGGTGTATAAAATAACAACATCCATAGCAAGTAATGAAAATGAATGGCCAACTAGAATCCGGCGGTTAACAAGCAATCGTCTCACCTTGAGGCCACGCTCATGCTCCTACTTCTAGGTTTGTTAGAAGAAGAATAACCACACAAGTGACGAGACCACTTCGAGGGCGACGGTGCCGTAGATCCGTAGGGAAGGAAAGGAAGGCGATGGATGTGGAGTTGGTGCGGTAGAGCGGCCCTTAATGAGCCACGTGTAGACGGAGAAGTGTTCGTCGATGGAGTCTACAAGTGTAGGTAGGCAGGATCCGATCCAAGTATTCCTCGACGGTGTCGTCAAAGTCGAAGCCGACGTCGAAGAACTGTGATATGAGGATATTAACCCTTCCGCGGTTGTCGTATTCAAACCCGAAGTTCCACTCGGGTTCCTCCATACATTCTTGAAAGGGAGCATGGGTGGTTGCCGCAAGGTCTCCAAAGGGAGGGAGAAGTGGGCGGCGGCTTGGAGAGCCAATGGGGAGGCCGGCGGTATGGAGGGGAGAGGGAGGGGATGTGATGTCTAGAAAACTGAAATTCTTTTCAGTTTTTAGTGATTTGGGAGGGAATTTGTTTGAAACTTGATTTCCCACATAAGGTCTAATTGAGGAGTTAATGAAATCTTAATGGGATGGAGCCAAAGGAGGAGGCCGGCGGTAGAGAGAGAGAGGGGGAGAGGGAAAGTTTCAAAACTGAAATTAATTTCAGTTTTAGTGCAATTGGAGGGAAAACAATTTTGGACTTAATTAGGATTTCAAATGAGATGGGGGGTTAATGACAAAATTAATGGAGAGGCCAAAGAGGGGGGCCGGCGGCATGATTAGAGGGAGAGGAAGTTAGGGAGAGAGGGAGAGGAGTTTCCAAACTTAGAAGATGACTAGGCAAAAGTTTTAAATAAATCCAAATTACTTTTAATTTGAATTTGAATTCATTCCAAACTTTCCATATATGGATTCTTCCAAATTTGGAAATAAACTTGAAATTTGAAAATCAAATTTCTATGAGAAGTGGGGTGGGGGAAGTGGGGAGGTGGCGGAGGGGAACGAAGGTCGGCGGCGAGGTGGTTGGCCGTGGGAAGGATGGTGGCCGGCGGCGGCTAGGGTTGGGGGAAATTCGTGGAGCTTCTTGTGAGAAGGAGATGGTGAATAAAATAAAAGAAAAGAGAAATTGAGAACTCACTAAGAGATCTCAATGGGAGAACTCACCAAGAGATCTCAATGGGAGAACTCACCAAGAGATCTTTCATGCACTCACAAAGAGAACAAAAGGGAGAAATTTTCATTCATTAAGCAATAATCCAACAATACAAAGACCAAGCCTTTATATAGGCTCAACAAGCATATGGAAAGTAAGAAAGTAAAAGACTACAATGCCCTTGGGCTACAACAAACACTAGCTCCCTCATGGGGGGTACAAAAGGAAAAACATGAAATATAAATGACATGAATAAAATAAAACATCAAAAATAAAGACTCTGAATCATGGCCATCGATCGGCGCCTCCGGCGATGGTACACATGTCGAAATCTGATGTCCCCATCAACGATCCTCCTCTCGAATAGAGGATCAATTGTATCTTGCTATTTTATTTCATCTTCTAGTGGAATACAAGTCCTTTTTTTAGTTTTCTCTCAATTTTCTCTTGATTTTGCTGTTTTTCCTGCTGTGAACAGCAAATCTGGGCTATTTTACTGCTGTGGACAGCAGTAATTTTGTTGTTCGACTCTCAATTTGGGTTGGGTTACTTGCGAACTCAATTACTTCCTATCACGCATCAAGTATCAAATTATGGGTATGATAGGTCCACTTGTGCAGGAATATGTGAAAGCAAGGGATGAACTACGGTCAACTCAAAGCCTTCACAACTTGGGTTCAAATTTATACCTGGGCACATTAATGTTTGTCTGATCTTATTTTTTTGGCTTAGTTGGTTTAGGCTAGATCATTTAGGACTTGACCTTAAAATGGTTCACAATTTGAATTCTCATTTTTACTAGGTTGGACCTGACTTTGCTAGCCAAAATAACTTGCCTGACGAAGCGGCTTAAGGCCAATCTGCTGGGTCAATGAACTCATGATTATCTGTTTTGCATGTGAATTTTCCTTCATGCTTTCCTAGTTCATCAGTTTAATACTATTTGTTAAGTTTTTTAGCTCGTTTGTGCCATCTTTTCTTTGCAGTAAAAGGTCAGGGCTTGAATTTTCAGTGTCCAAGGATTTTAATAGTTTCTGCATCAGAATATGTCTGGTCTACTTTATTTTGGTAACAATGAGTAATGGTTTATTATTTGCATTTATTCTCATCAACTTCTCTTGTTTGCTATTTCAGATATGGAAAGAGCAATCATCAGGGACTTGGAATCTCGTATACTCCTATTTGCACCACAGCTAGTAAAGGCGGTAAATTTTGCAGCAGAACTGGATTGGTGGGTTTAGCATTAAAATAGAATGACTCTCTGTTGTCTTATTTGGTCTTTCATCTGCTTGAATTCTTTGGTTATTCAACTTTTTCTATTAGCTTTCTATCCTTGGCACTTATTGCTCGACAAAACAACTATGTGAGGCCTATCTTGACTGAAGATTCACTTCTTGACATACAGAATGGCAGGTTATTCCCCTTCCCCTACTAGCAAACTCATCTTGAATTTAAGGTTTATTCTTTTTCATTGTTATCATCACAGCCTGCTTAATTTCTTGTGAAATTAGTTTTTAAATTAAAAATATAGGATTACATGTTTAAATTAAAACTATAATTTTTCATTCTTTCTTGACTTGAGAACATACTTTTTTAATTAAATAGAGTGCAACTAAGTCTGTTCTCAAACAGGCATGTCTTGCAGGAATTGACAGTGGACACTTTTGTTCCAAATGATACAAAGATATCTAATGATGGTAATTATTGAAGAACTTCTACTTTTAGGGAAAGATAACCTTTTTGAATTTTATGCATTAGGTGTTTTATCTTTCACAGGAAGGATAAATATCATCAGTGGCCCAAACTATTCCGGAAAAAGCATATATGTTAAACAGGTCAAACATGTCATTTACATGATATTTTATAGTTGATTTCAAAGACCTGACTACTGAAACATAAAATTATTGTTTTTGTATATTAACAGGTGATTTTGAGTTCACATATGATTTGCTTGCTCACCTAAATAGCATTGGTTTCTCTACCAATGTTTTTTGGCGACATTTTGATATGTTATTATAACAAGCATCATTTTTATGCTTACCAAGTCTCAGGCACTTATTAGATTTTAGGCTTGTTTTAGCTAATAAGGATAAGACCATTATTGTGCTTGGTCAGGAACCTACCCATATTTTAGAAATTGAAAATGGAAAGAGAGAGAGAGAGGGAGAGTGAGATGGAGAAAGGAAGATGAAGAATATCTTTGTTTTGGAGAGACAAAGAGAGTGTGGAAGGGAGAAAGTAGAATTTTTAAAATGCTTTTAGAGAGAGAAAGATGAGAGAGGTGGATAGTGGAGAGGTGTTAACATCTATTTTCGTATTGAGGCTAATTCAGCCCGGATCGAGCTGATTCGAACCCAATTTGGCTCGATCGCGCTCGATCAACTCGATTGATCGACGTCAAACGCAAACTGAGCCAAATTGAACCTCAATTTAATGAAATTAAGCTCAATTTGATTAAATTAAATCAAATCAATCGAACCGACAAAAATCGGTTCAAATCGAACACAATTGAAATTAGCTCGATAACCACACAAGTCGGCACCAATTCGAGTCCAATTTCATAAAATTAGCTCAATCAAATCCAATCAGACCCAAATCGACCTAAATCGGTTTGAGTTGGGTTCAATTTGGGCTCAAAATCAGCCTAATTTGACTCGATGTTGTTGTTATTAATAAGTTATAATGTAAAATTTTAAAAGAAAATTAATAAAAGACAAATTTGTGCAGCGTCGCGCGTCATTTTGGGGTGTCGGTCACCGATTTTGACCGGTCTCATTCAATTCGTCTGTGAGCTTGTCCCACTTAGGTAAATTTGACTGATCGCAAAGGCGCGGTCTGTTCGGCGATCGAAGATCGTTTGAACTTTCAAGTGACGTTTCACGCCCGTCGACTGCATTTGAGTAGCGGATTTCACTCTTTTTCTCACGTATTTGATACATGAGTCAACATACGAATAAAAAAAAACTTATTTTTACTGAATGATAAAACCTGTATGCCCCTTCTTTTGTTCTATGTTTTCTGACGCTATTGGCGATTACATAAATCTCAATAACTATGGTTTCTTCTGTAGGTAGGCAGCTTTATTTGCTTGCACGTGAAATTTATTTGAAAGAAAAATCAGAATATCCTATAATATATTTACCTTCGCTAGGTCAAAATTTAATTTGGCAAGCCTACATCCAAAGAGTCGACATGGTCCGCATTTCAGCATTCAGGTTCAACAGAGATGGAGCTTAAATGGATCTAGCACCGGGAGCACCTTTGTTATTCCCAAAACATTTTGAAACATCCTCAATGGAGTCATTCCATTTGTTTTGGAGTCATCCAGTCAAGGCCTTCAGAATTTGCTTCTAAAACCATTTGAGTTTGAGGCATGCTTAATCGCCAGCCAAGTCTACTTATTTTACATTATAATGTTCAAGAAATTGGTATTAAGAAACCAACTAAAATTCAATTATAAGAAGTATGTGCTACTCGAAGTCCAGGAAAAATCATATTACTTTGATCCCAACAATGACGGGCCGTTCTATACCCCCATTTTTCACCACTGAAAATCATAAATCAGAAAAAATCATCACTAAAATACTCCGAGCAACTGATAGATACCAGTAGAGTGGATACATTGTTTGCAAAAATTCTCATAGAAACCAGAGAGCTGAAATTCTTACACAGGGATTTTTTTCGGTTTATTTAAGAATTCCCTGACTTGGACAAGTATTTCCTGTTGTGATATGGCCATATAATTCTTTTTACATATGTTTCTCTTGATATTGATTTTATTGATGAGAGTTGACTCAAATTTCAATTTGACCCACGTCTCCTTGTAAAGTTATAATTACAGAAAGTGGAAATTATACATGTTCAGCATTTGATAAGACACGTATACGGCTTCAAATTCAGGTAGCTTTGGTGGTTTTCCTATCCCATATTGGAAGCTTTGTGCCAGCAGATGCAGCTATCATTGGCTTGACTGACAGGTTTGGCCTGATTTGTTTAGAAAAAATTCACTGATATTGTTTTCCATTTTTCAACTTGATCTTGGTGTCTTGTCAGTAAGCCATGGTATTGTGACAGGATTTTCTGTGCTATGGGGAGCAAGCCACTGACATCTGACCAGTCTACTTTTATGATTGATCTTCATCAAGTAGGCATGATGCTTAGGTACAATGCTCGGTCATACTTTTGTCTACCTTAGCTGTTTTTTATTAATTGTTCCCTACGATCTTCGCAGGCATGCAACACCAAGATCCTTGTGCTTATTGGATGAATTTGGAAAGGGTACTTTAACAGAAGGTTAGTGTGCTTTTGTGCTGTGCTGTCTGTTTCCTTGTTACCATAATACTGAACTTGCTTAATACAGATGGTATTGGGCTACTTGGAGGTGCTATAGATCATTTTGCTAACTATGTGCATCCCCCAAAGGTTAGAATAAATCCCGTACGACAGTTATAGGATACTAATGGCATGCATAGTTTGATAAATAGTTGCTAGGTAAATATGTAATGGCTCCAAGTGATCAAACATCCTGAATTTCACAAAATGTTGTAATCCCTTGGTTTCAAACCCCCGACCATCCTATCGAAACCAACCTTTAACTACTATGTTACAAGCCTATCTTGATGTGAAACATACAAGAATTGCACAAGAAATATTTAAAGAAATACAGAGCTTGCTACTTTTAAGATTGATGTTTCATTAGGCAAGATTAAAGGACTCTCAATTGTCAATTTTGTTATGATAAGCAATTACGAAACTAGAAGTTAGGACAATTTAAGATAGATCAGAAATTATCACGAGTTACTATGCTCGCTCGCACTCAAGATACGGCTTAGTGGAGAAAGGTCTTCAGCACACCCAACGAAGCCACGAGGACGGTCGCAACGCCAATGGTCTTAATCCACGGGAAGGTCGACGGTAGTGGAGGTGGCACGGGTGGATGGCCGTTGATGGTCCACTCGTAGTCCGAGAATTGATCGTCGATGATGTCCACGAGGGGGGGAGGATTCGGTTCAAGTAATCTTCAACGGTGTTGTCAAAACCAAACTCGATGTCGAAGAATGGTGAGTGGACGATGTGGATGTCTCCATAGGCGTCGAGTACGAATCCGCTATCAACTTCGGGATCGGCCATACGTCATTGAAGTGGAGATGAGAAGACGTCGTCTTCTTATGTTGGCTTCAAAACTTCCAGGGGGGGAGCAAGGAGATCGGCCAAGGTAGAGAGAGAGAGAGAGAGGGGGAGGGGGACCGGTGGCTTGGAGTGAGGGAATTAGGTTAGATGGGAGAGAAAGAGGCTTGCTCCAAATCTGAAATTAATTTCAGATTTTGAACACTTTGGAGGGAATCAAATTGAAATTTGAAAATCCCATTAATGAGAGGAGGAGTTTCATTTGGAAGCCAAGAGGGAGTTTCCCCTTTGTATGGCCGGCGGCATCAATGGAGAGGGAGGGGATTAGGGAGTGGTTAATTGTTTTCCAAATGAGTTGAGGCCAAGTAGGAGGGAAAATTAATAAATCCACTCTTCATGAAATTTGAATAATATTCAATTTCAAAACTTTCCTTATTTGGAATTTTGCGAATATGGAAAGTTTTGAATGTCAAATTTTGAATTTCAATATTTGAGATTCCAAATAACTAAATTCTCCCTTTATTGCAAGAACACAAATTAGGGAGCCATTATGAGGATTGGATTCATCATAATGTCTTGGATCATGAAGGTGGCCGGTGGCCAAAGAAGGGGAAAGACTTCGCCGTCGGGTTGAAGTGGATCTTGATGATGGTAGGATTTGAATTGGGAAGCTAGGAGGTGGAATAATGTAAGGGATGAAAGGAGTGAAGTGTGGCCTACGGCTCAGGGAAGAGCTAGGGCCGGCAGTTGGGGGAAACAAGGAAGAACGGAGATGACGGGGGAAAGCCACGAGTCACGGACTCTTCCGATGACTGATGGATATTGTGCTCGCCCTTATCTTGGGCTCTCTCTCTCTCTCCTCTCTACTGCACACACAAGATGAAGAAGAAGAAACTAACAAAATTTTACTCAAAATTCATCATCCTCATTATAATAGAAATGACTTATATATAGGTCACAACATAAAAGAAGAAAAAAAAGACTAAATTGCCCTCAGGGCTACAACATGACTCAACTCATAATAGGGGTACAATAGGAAGACTCAAAGAAAATAAAATGCATAAATATTTAAAAATATAAACTCTGAATCGTGGCCGTCGATCTGCGATGCTTCCGGCGATACATATGTTTGAACCTCTGATCGATGTCCTCATCATATCTGCTACAAATGATTAACTGTTATCTAAAGGTGTTCATAAGCCATTAACAAATAAATGCATTAAAAAAAGTTTATTTCAATTGCTATTTATTTTTTAATGTATTATTATATTGTTAAAATGTATTTACTCTTTTATTTAATCATACCAGATGATTATATGATTTATTTTTTTATATTAACAACTCAAAAAAAATTTAGAACTGTCGATATTGATCCCAAAGCCTAGATGAAAATTTTTGAAGATATTTTTAAATTTTATAATATGTGCCCCATAAATTAAAATTTTTTACTCCGCCACTGCTTTGAAGCTACATGACTGCATGAGTATTCTCTTAGGCATTTACGATATCACTTGAAAGTGTCACTTGGTATGAAAATCTAGCAAATATTTATTTTTTCATGTAGAGATAAGAAATATTGGCATGGTTGACTTCTTTTAAATGTTCCCTCTCTTATTTAATTAATGTGTTTATCTTCTTGATATTAATGTTGGTGGCGTCGTTCTTTAGGAAAACAAATGCCATCGTTCTATCTTAGTAGTTAACAAAATACAAATTGTGTTGTCTATGTAGTCTTGTGACTTTTTATTCTAAAATGTAATGACCAAATCATCTGTTCTTATTTGAATATGATTATTTCCTGTGTAATTCTAGCATGCGCTGATGTTTCACAGGTGTTCGTGTGTACTCACTTGACAGAAATATTTAGTGAGACTTTCTTACCAAAGGTTATATATTCAAGCTCGTTTCTGGTGTCAGTGCATTAATCATATCCCAGTTTCTTCTGTTTTTGTTTTTCTAATTTTTTTCCTATTAAACGCATGCAGTCAGGAAAAATAAAATTGTACACCATGAGCATTTTGAGACCTGATGAAACCCAAGATACCGTTGATGACATAATTTTTCTTTATCGGTACACCATGCAATCTTTCTTGCTTATAATTTTGTTTTCCCCACAAAGAGAGCGCACCATCTATCATTTTCACATCACCGCGCCATATATATATTCACCCTCAACCCCATTGGGAAGTTCTACTATGACAAAGCTTCCTTATGACATAATTTTGATTTTCCACGGCTGATTCCTGTTTTCATTTTTCTATGAAGGCTTGTTCCTGGGCATGCACTTATGAGTTATGGTGCGTGCAGATATCCCTTATATCATATTACATGCCAGACTTTTGACTGACCATAACTGTGTGTTATATGTAGGTATTCATTGTGCCCGTCTCGCCGGTATGGTGCTTTTTCTCAATTTCTCTTGCAGAATCACCATGGTTCATTATTACCGTTTTAATTTTTTCAGCTTCCCCTCCCTTCAAGGTTACTATTATTACTGACCATGAAGATGATAGACCTCTCGATTCCAACTGAAAGCAAATGCGTTCACCTATATGAAAACTGTTTTAGAATTCAAAAAAACATCTCTTTTTTTTTAATTAATAAAAAATCATTCTGTTTTTAAAAATACAAAAAAAAAAAAAAAAAAGAGTAAGCAAACATATTATTTTTTATTTTCTTACTGTTTTATGTTTTAACCAAAACAGAAATTGAGCATAAAATGGTCTGATATCTGCTGCATATGATATTATGATGTATTTGAGTTACTTGGCTTTGCAGTTCTATGCAATTCACCATGTTGCAGCCGCTTGCATTTAAAAAAAAAAAATGCTGTCAGTTGGAATAGAATCTAAGCATTCTATTCAAATGGATTTTGGCATTTGACAAACGAAAAAACTTTAGCTGAGGCATCTGTCAGTTGATTTAAATTTAGCTTCTGACATTTTATTTTTTTGTAATTTAGGTGTACCTCAGGAAGTTGTTGAAAGAGCAACTTGTATTCTAGACACAATCCAGTATGATAAGCCTATCAGCCGCTTCCTTGATCAGAAAATCTTAGCCAAAGATCAGCAGTACAAGGTATAATCTCTATAAGAAATATTGCTCCATTTCAGCATTTTCTAAGAGCCCGATATAATGAACGCATTTCTGATGAAAATCATAAAATGAAATGTAAAATCTTTTATTCTTGGCATAAACAAAATCTGCTTGTTCTAATGCCACAAGTTTATTTGGAATTTTGGATACAAGCAAAACCAAATGAAATGAAATTCGATCAAAGTATATGTTGATTATGAATTTACAGCGCTTTTCAACTATTTCTTTTATTTCCTTTCACTCAGATCTACAGCATCCAATCACAGCCGAAACATCTACACTAAGCAATAACTCTACTCACACCTTTGTTGCAGGATGCAGCAACTAAGCTGCTAGCTTTCGATACTTGTAAAGGAGACCTGAACCAGTTCTTCCAAGAGGTATTCCCTGAAGAACTCTAATACGAAGGACAAATAGAGATGGCTTATAGTATAATTTCTGCGTCAAGGTACATATCGTAAGAATTCCATGTTTGGGTAAGTTGGCAGTTAGAAAGTTTTAAATCATAATTTTTCATGAGGTTTTGCATTAACAATCTTCTCTAAGTATATAGATGGGGATGTATCTTCCGCCTTCTTTCTTTCTATTATCTTATCTAAAGGTTCCGTCGTATGGCAGGATCCTAATTCCCCTGCAAGGTTTATTACGTGCGGTTAACAGACTGTTTGGACTCTAATCAGGATGCGTCATTTCACTCGGTGCACAGCCAAATGGTGATATGGCGCATTCTGATTCTTCTCTGGACAGCGTCTGGTGATCACACATAATAATTTCTCCTCTAAAGAACTGAAAAACTCATACCAAAAAAAAATAGTGTATATTCTTTCTCATAGTTTATTTTACATTTATTTCTAATCATAGATTTATATTTATCAATTTTTTTGAATTAGACCTATTTATAATTTTTTATAAAATATATATTTCTTCTCGATAAATTAAATTTTGAATATAAATGTCCTAAATAAACAAAAAATTATTAAATAAAATGTTTTTTAAATAAATTAATTATGTAAAAAATAACTAAATTTCAAAAAAATAATTTGTTTATAAATTATTAATCTTTTGGCCGGCAGTATACGGTTGTTTAGCATTCGGTTGTAGATGGTCTTACCAAATATTATAATTTTGAATAATCCAGGCAACAGTTTTGATTGTAAAAATCACAAGTTTTTTAAATATGTTAATTATTTTAAAATTAAATAAAATTATGCTAAACTTTTTGAAAAACAAAAAATATAAAAAATAATCCCAAATAGACCTAAATTTGGCAACTTCAAAATTTAGATCAAGATATGTTTTTTATTTATTTAATTTAATCTAAGATAAATATAATATACATTTTAATTCAATTGCCATATATTATTATTTTTAAAGCAAGTTCTAACAAAAACATTAAGCCTTTATTCTGTTATGTGAGATTGGCTATGTGAATCATTTATTTCTACTGTGTTCTTTTAAGAATTAAATTATCATTTAAATTTAATAAAAAAATATATTATTTTTAATATTTTTTAATTAAGTCTTATTTAAGTTTACCTCAACCTTTTTTAACTTAAGTTAAAAATCTAATACATGTACTTTCTTAACTCGATCATCTGAAGGCCGGCATTTTATGTGACCTAAACATTTATAGTTTCTCTAATATTATCTTCCATTGGAGTTATTACAACCTTTTCTTGTATTTTTTAAAGCAAGTTCCATTGGTACAAAATATATCCTTGTTGAATTTGGAAAAAGATTTCTAAATATAATCATTTGGGATAGATTTTGATCATTATTTTTTAAAAAAAATTTGCTCTAATAAATTACTGTAAAGTAATGAATATTGGAGGAATAGCAAGGCATTTATTTTATGTGAAAGGATTGGATTGTCTTTCTTGATTTACGGAATTGTTCATAAGGCGATAGTAACGATAAGGCACACTCGATATTTTAAGCTTTTTGTCTTAATCATACTCCTAAACATTAACAAAAAAATAAGATATGGTATGTGCTAAGATGTAAAACTTAGTGGCTATGAAGCATATTTCAGATGTTCTAAGCTCTTTCCTGCATATGCAAAGTCTAACATTTCTATTGTACTTCTACCTTATATGATTTCTTCCTGCATGCTGCACCCAACAATTCATCCATCCACATCCAAGTCTCTTTTTAAGGCTTCATTTGGAACTTTTTTTTTTTTTTTTTTTGCTTCTTAAAGCAGTTTTTTAGTACAAAATTAAAAAAAAATTATACTAAAAAGTTGATTTAAGAAAGCCATCCCAAACGAAGCCTAACTCTCATACTTTTTGTATTTTATCATCATTTGAATTTTTAAAAAGTGTTTAAGCTTTATTTGAGATAATTTTTATTATTTTTAAAGCAATTTTTTAGAAATTATTTTAAAAAATATTAAGAAAACTATTCTAAACATTCGCCACTTGAAAGTTGATGGAGGGCGGTTTCAAAAATTTTGCCACCCTAAAAAAATAATTTTGTCCTAATACACTCGTTTTTCCCTTCACGCGACTTTTCTATCTCTCATTCAAGGCACATCATTCGCTCATTTACCACTACGTTGCTCGTTGTTTGCACTTCTTCATCTCCTGTTCTGATGACTAAGATTACATCCTTCTCTCCCTCCCTTATTTCGACTGCTATCTCTCCATTCTCTTCTCCTTACACTATTTTGTTGCTCGTTATTCGCTCTACTTCATTATTTGTTCTATCCCTTGCAAAATCAACATCGTCTTCTTCGATTTCACCTGCAACCCCATCAGCTGTATGGGGAGCATCAGAGTTTTCATCTCTATCTTCTTCTTCAACACCAGATAGCAACAACCATAATGTCCTCCGCTCAAACTCAGTAAGTTTTAATATGCGATATTTACTTTGTTCATAGACAACGTTGTTCTGTTTTAATTTTTTTATATATAATCATCCATGATAAAAGCTTGAATTCATTTTTTTTAATACATTTACAAAAAAATCTCCAATGAGATATTGGTTCTCTGCTCGTAGTCATACGCTATAAGTTAAATATTATTCAAATTTTTGGGAAAAGAGTTTCAATATTCAAACCAGTTGAGCTCTAAACGGGATAAAAATAATCAGAATATATTTAATTTAACTATGATCAAAACATAGTGAAAAATTAGCATGTGATAGTTTTATCATATTTAAATGAAATAAAATTATATAATTTTCAATTTTCATTTATAGGTAAATAAAAATAATTTAATATTTATATATAATTAAAATGATAAATAATATGAAATATAGAAATTAAAAAATATAAATATCATAATTAAAATTATAAAGAATATTGAAATATAATTAAAAAACATATAAAATTAATACGTATTTAATTCCTTTTTTTTTTCCCAAACGTCATGGTCGCCGTCGCCGACCTCGAATAGTCGAATCAGATTTCTTGGTCTGGTGAGCCGGCGCGGCGCGGACGGGTTCCGCTCTTCTTCCGAAAAGTTCAGTCCTCAAATGACCTCATTGCTCACTAGGGCTTTAATTCGTTACCTTCTACCTCTAAAGAATCCTCCTCGTTCAAGAACTACAGTGTACATGTCTTCTTCTTCTTCTCTTCCTTCTTCTTCTTCTTCTTCTTCTTGGTCCTGCTCCCGCTGCACATTCCTCAACCCTTCCTCCCAGAAAGTCTCCTGCCAGATGTGCCTTTCCCCAACCTCCACCGCCACCGCCACCGCCACCTCCACCGCCGGCGGTCGCGGGGGAAGCACTTTCTCCGTTGGGGCTTCCGCCTCTCCAGGAAGATGGCCTTGCACGGCCTGCACCTACCTGAACCCCAACGGAAGAGCTTTCTGCGATGTCTGCGGCACTCGGGCCGCGCCATTTTCCCGTTTCCTTGGTGACTGTCTCGACCCGGACGAGCTCTCCGCCGCCGATTCCTCCATAGGATCGGTCTTCCTCCCGCTCCAGCGCTGCGGAAGCAAGCGGCCCGCGCCCGTAGAAGCTGCTGCCGATGCCCGACCCTTGGAGAAGTTGGCGAGGAGTGACAAAGAAGAACATTTGGTGCTCTCAGGTAAATCTGTTTTTAGTCATTAACTCTTGAAGATGCTTGAACGATGTGTGTTTACTTTTTTATTAGTGTTTTTGCATATGCAAGGGATGCTTGGGAAAACCGAAAAAGCAAAGAATTAACTTGATGCCTTGCCGAACGCTTTGTATTTTCAAAAACATTATACATATAAAGTTGGGAAAGCGAGGAATTAAATTCAAGCGTGACCAGGGCTCGGATTCTCTCCCTCTACATCCCCATACCATACGTTGAATGCCTGTGATTGTTGAGAAAATGGTCGTCTCCATTTAAATTGTTTTTAACAATCTTAGCCATCCAAATTGCATGCGATGGTGGTATCCCAACTGCACATGGAGAGAATCCGAATCCTGCCATGTGCTATTAGGTTTTATTAATCTGTAGTTACGAGCCTAACGGTTTATAATGTCTGAGTTTCCATTAATGCAAGAAGCATTTTATATCAAACATGCGTGTTTTTGTTTTGTTTTTTTTTTTTTTCTCTTCTTGTAGGGCGATCATCTCTTGGGTTTCCTGAGCCGATCATGGCTTTTAAGAAATTACTGGTTTATAATGGCCGCAGTGGTGTGCCTCCATGCATTTTTTCTAAGTTTTCATTCATTTAAAAGATATATATATATATACACTAGCGAAAGTTATTTTTTTTTCTTGGAGAGTTTACGTCTTATGAATGTGTAAGTTTCTGTAATCTGAGGTTTTTTTATCAGCTACCCGTAGGTTCTGATGGCCGGTAAAGCTAAAAAGATCCAATGAAGCAATACTATGGTACTGTTTATGTTATTTTTTTAAAGATTAATGGTACCCAGCATGTTTAAGTTTCTGGATCCAGAGCCTTTTCTGCAGTAAAATGCTGACTTTATATCTACACAAACATTATGTTTGTTTTAATTTTGTAAGGATCAATGGTGCTTCCATAGATTTTCTTTAATCCTAGACATTAAGAGATTTTTAAGGACCAATGCTATAATTCTAGTCGATCTAATGAAATTAAGGAATAGGATGGGTTCATAGGATTAATAGTTGACCTTTATCACAAGAGACCCTAATTGGATTATCTTTTTTTAGGTTATCCTTCTTGTAGGAAACAGGCCAATTGGAATGGTAAGAAAATTGATGAATAAAAAGGATTGTGCACTAAAGAAAGTTTCTTAATTGAACTAGTAGACAAAACTAGAAGAGATGGAGCATTATCTAAACCTTCTTAAAAGTATCTCTTTATATTGAAGCCTTGAACCTACTTTTGATGTTGTTGTTGTTGGATAACGGCTTGATGTTGTTGTTGTTGTATATTGAAGCCTTGGATCGCCCTTTTTTCTTTTTTTTTTCATTGATCCACTCTATTTTATTGTCTCTTTACGTTGAATTCTCTTTCAAGCTTGCTGGTTCTTTCTTCGTTGGTACCTACTTTTGCATTGAAATTGCCCTTCATTTGGACTATGTACGTACCTCTACGTGCGGAAGGCTGGGATACTTAGTTGTGTATTTGTTGTGTACTCCATCTAATTGGAGCCTGTAGTCATATGTATGTAGTACGCATCTAATAGTTTTTTATTCTCACACTATTTGCTTGTAGAGGGAATAGAGGGATAAGGTGGTGTCTTAGGGAGAGAGCTGCATAGGGTCATACTAGAGACAAAATACCCTTATGTCTGAAATTTGGAGAAGGGAAAAAGGCTTTGGGCACATATAGGAAGAGAGTGAGAGAGAAAGCTAGAGAGTGGAATTATAGAAGATAACTTACATGGTTTCAACACGCATGAATTGAATTTAATTGATTTACTAGGTAGGATAGTTTTTTTTAGGTTGAAAATCTTAGTCTAATACAATTAGGAAAGAAGGATAATTTTTATTATCTCATAGATTTAAGCAACTAACCTTTGAATCAAGTTCCTCCTTCAGAAGAGGATATTCAATCTTTATCAAATTTGAAGGGTAATAAGCCTCTTTTTGGTCGATTACCAGCCTCCCCTTGAAGTAATCTTGGATTGCATTTATATATTGCTCCTTATCTCTACTTTTATCTCTTGTTTCGAAGGTTTTAGAATTTTCTCCTCCTGGCTTCTTGTGTTGTCATGCACACGAACTTACCATTTATGAAAATTTCATGCTTCTTTTTATGCATTGAGCCTCCTGAATCACCCTATTTATGCCTTTTGCTTGAGAGAGAATGTGGTTTGAATGAGTGGAGAGCTTTCCTAGTCCTGCATGATATACAACAATGTTTAATGGCAGGTTGTCCAGTTAACTGCAAAATGATGGTTGTATAACCACAATGTAGCTTTATCTTTTTATAAGGATCACTACTGCCATTATGTTGGATTAAATTTCAAGTACCTACATGTTTATCACATGGTTGTTAAGTGTTTTTATTCTATATCACCACATACTTGCGTAACTACCTTTACTACACTCAAATCCTCCAGTCTAGCTTTTATGGAAGCATTATATGGTGGTAATTGGTGAATTAATAGAGGAGAAAAGGATGCATGGTTTGTATGTGTAGTGTCCACGTAAGAATGTATGAATGCATATCACAGGTCCATGGTTTGATTAAATTTCTAGTCCCTACATGTTTATCACATGGTTTGAGATGATTAAGCTGCAATTTTGAAATATGGAGAAAATTGAGTTATGGATCTGTAATGTCTAAGATTTGGCTGTCATATTATATATATAATTAAGATAGATGGTCCTGGTATATAAGAAAACAAACCTTTTTATTAATGGTGCTTACCTGTGTTGCTATTGATATATACCTGCTGTGCTTTATGCAATGGTTTTAGATTTCTTATGCAGATATGTGATGATAAATTTTCTTGCAATCTTTTTAACCTTTGAGCAATATGTGAGTTCGTTTTGCAGGTAATGGTGATCCTAGTTCAAATCCACACGTGTTAAAAATTATGAGCTATAATGTCTGGTTCCGTGAAGACCTTGAAGTTCATAGGAGGATGGAAGCCCTTGGAAATCTTATTTTGGTGCACGTACCAGATTTCATTTGCTTCCAGGTCCAGCCTTCTTTATCAATTTTACTAGTGACTTCTCCTTTAATAATTTCATCCAGAACTGTTATTTAGTTGTGAAATAACTGTTGCCAGCACCTTTCAGGAGGTTACACCAAATATCTATGATATCTTCCGAAGCTCTAAGTGGTGGAAGTCATATCGCTGCTCAGTATCTCAGGACATGATAGCTGAGAGGCCATATTTTTGCATGCAGGTTATTATAGGGGCTCGATTATCATTTTTTGTCGGTTTGAATAAATGTTGGGGCTACTAAAGAATTTGTTTTATAATTATTGTCATTGATGGTACCTTTCTCTTTGAAGTTATTGTTTTCTCTATGAGTTTAATAATGTGTTTGTATTTAATTTAACTTTATATGTTTACATTTGATTCAAGAAAAAAAATGTGTTGAGTGGTTATGCTAAAATTAGATAAGAAGAATAAGAATTTTTTTTTTTAGTGGATGGACTATTGAGTATATAAATGGTGATTAGAAGTATTCATAGATTTTACTTAAATCTACTTGGAGATTCTAGTAAGATGAGTTACAAGAGGATTCATAGTTATCGAATATGAAAGAAAGGTGTGATAGGAGAAATTATCTAGCATATAATCTTGCAATAGTGAGAAGACTATCAAGTAACCAAAAAAAATTAAAAACCTTTTTAGAAAAGATTGTAAGTGATGCCTAAAAAAATAAAATACTAGCCAAGGATTGATTGTTTAGAAGTACCAAAAAAATCAAAGAAATAATTATCTTAGGGACTACTTATTTTGTTGAAAAAGGAATTTAGGGTGAAAACAAATTCGATAAAATGTAAAGGTATTGTATTTGAAATATTTACAGTTATTTGGTTGAGTGTAAAGTAAATTCAGGAGATTATTTTTGTCTTTGATTTGAAGTAAAATAAATTTAGTATAAAGTTCGGCTATGGTAGCTGCCGGTGAAAATCATCGGAGGAAATGATAATTACGGTGGTGATCAGCTGGCTATGATGCACCAACACTTCTCCTCAAAGAGACGTGCAGTGTCCGACACCGTGTCCGACACGACACTCGTCCGACACTCCTCCGACACGTGTCGGACACGCCGAAAACGTGTCCAATTAAAAAAATATTAAAATCAAATTGGACATGCGTGTCGGACACGCGTATCTTAAATATTTTAAAATTTTTTTAAAATATAATTTCTTATATTTGGCGAGATTTAAACTAAATTTATTATTCTTATCCACAACACCAAATCAACGTCTGCATTTAATACCCATTCATCGAATATTCTCATTTTCATTTCTCTTTGGCAGTGAATGTATTTTCATCTCCTCTCTTTTTACACAATTACAAATCTCTCTCTTGTTGAAAGCAGTGATATTGAATGATGATAATATTGAAGGCCAAAAACAAAACTCTAAAACTAATCCTAGTAGTTGAAGCTTGAATGCTTCATGTTGTAGTAAGTGATTATTTGCTTATATTTTTGTAGTTGTACTAGATATTTTGTACTAAATATTATATTATAAGCTAGACAAGTTATCATGTCATTCATTTATTATTGTTTGTCATTTTTAATATGATATTACATTAATATATATACACTATATAAAAAAAATGTATTGCCGTGTCCGCGCCGTACCCGTGTCCTATATTTTCTAAAAAAAGCCGTGTCCCGTGTCTGTGTCGTGTCGTGTCTGTGTCGCCGTGTCCGTGTCCGTGCATCATAGTCAGCTGGCTACGAATGGTCTGTGATGATGGTAGGTTAACGGTGGTGATCAGTCAAGCCAATGTGATAGCGGGTGGCAACATATGAGCGATGTATTCGAAAATCGGTCAAAATCAAGTGGTTTTGAAACACCTCAAAATTGATCTTAAGAGTGAGTTTCAAGTTCACTAAAATTTACATTGAATTTGTCCCTCAGCAAAACTAATCAGCTAATTTTTAGAACGCATGCATTTAGAATATTTTGTACCCAAAATTCATCAAAATAAACAACCGGATAGTTTAGATGATGGAATTTAAATGGTTCGAAGTTATTAATATTTTAAGGTAGATTGTTAGGAGATAGAAATCTTTCTAATATTTTAAACTAAGATTCACATATCCAGATTATAATAAGTGTTAAGCATTTCTCCTTGCATGTGGAAACAATATCAATTAGGAGTTTTTTTCTTTCTCTTTTTTTGCCTGCTTTTTTAATATGCCTATTGAATTTTTTTTAATCAATAAGAAGAACAAAAATCCAGTTTTTTTTTTTTTTGTTTACTTCCTAAAAAAACTGAAACTTAATTATATTGTTGTGACTGTTGCTCTTTATTAGGCATTTTTTATGCATAGATTGCGTGAACTTTTCTTGCTCTTCATATTTAGCTTGCTGGAACACCTAGATTAGTTTTTCACGCTTAGATTGTTAGCAACAATAGCCTTATTTCATTAGTTCTTTGTTTTTGACTTTATCATAGTAACAAGTCTTATCGTGTTTTTTTTGATGTAGAACAATCATGGGAAGATGAGATGCTTAACGACGTTTGCACGTTTAGTTTTAGAGAACAATAATAAGCAAGATCTCATGTTGATTTGAACGATAAAATAAAATATTAAAGTGATAAATAGCATTGGTTAAATTACGTGCATAGAAGTTAAGAGCATAAAAATCAATCAATTTAATCTACTTTTGCATACGTGAATGGTCTCAACAATAAATCCCTTTGTTAACATTAAGACTAGCTACTACAAGGAAACATTCACTCAACTCTTCCTATTACTAGGCTTTAGCGGAGGGACCAACAACATCTTTGTGAATCAAAATAGAACCACGTTGGAGAAATAAACTAAGAGGCTAAAAGAGTCGGAGGTCGAGTTTACCCGAAGTATGAAGTATACGAAGCTCAGGTGGTCATAGGAAGGCTTGGAAGGAGGTAGGTGGCATCCACGAACCTTCTTGAAGGTGTGATCAGCAACCTGACGCTTCCGGACAGCGTTTGAAGACCTTCCACTCGACTGGACAGCAAGAAACAGGTGCAGGTTTTCTTAGGACAGCACACTCTCATGCCCCGAAAAGTCTCAGGAAGTGAACTGGGACTTATCCGATCAGTTGGACAGCAAGGTAAAGCTGTCCCGAAGGTGCTGCAGTAATAGGGGCTGGCGGGAAATGAGGGGCAGCCAGCTGTCTTTCCTGGACAGCAGTTTGTGAGCCCTCGAGTTGCCGGAATACTAGGAACTGGTGCAGGAAAAACTCTAGCAGCAGCTTGGGATCCAGAAACACTAGACAGGGATTAGATTTCTCAGGAACGGAGAGGAATAATCTTCACAAAAACTGCTGGGCAAGTGACGGGCAAGTGGGGCCAAGATTTGGAATTATTTCCAATTGAGGGTAGGCTGAATTTTGGGAACAAATTACTGATGTGGGCCTTGCAGGTTTCGGCTGAGAGAAAAAAATGTGTCAATTGTTTCCTTATTGAAAGAAATCAAATTAGGAGGAATTGATGAGTCATGGCCCCTCTTAATTTAATTTTGAATTTTGAATTGAAGAGTTAAAACTCTCCAATTATATATCATGCCAAATAGGAAAGGTTTCAAATCTAAGATTTGAATTCAAAATTTGAATTGTTTCCCTCTCAATCTCCCTACTCCAAGCTTGGAAGGAGATTAAAGAGAAGAGGGCATGGGGGCTGGCGGCATTTAAAGGAGGGGAGGGATTAGGGAAAGGGTTTTAATGCTTGCTTCTTTTGGAATTCCAATTAAGGAGGGAAGAAATAAATCCAATCAAATTCAAATTTGATTTGGATTTGATTGGAGAAGTTTCCTAAAATAGAATTTCATTTTATGAAACAATTTGAATTTCGAAATTGATTGGGTGATAGGATTTGAAAGCTTTCCCGAAATGGCTATGTCAATTTAGGAAATTATTTGAAATCTAAATTTGAATTTCAAATTAAAAGTTCTCCTAAATTATTTGGGTGAATTTTTGGCAAGATGTACTGATGATGGAAATCATCATTAGTGGTGGGAGGCCAAGGTGGCCGGCGGCAAGGTGGGAGGGCTGGCGGCTGATTTGGGGAAAAGGGTGGTGGACGGTGGGAGGGGGAGGGTTGGTGGCTGGCTGGCGTGTGGAGCTCGGGAGGAGATGACTTACGGCTAGGGCAAATGAAGGAGGGTCGGCGATGGTAGCAAGGGGAAGAGTCGGACCACGAGCCCTGGACGATTCCCACCACTAATGATGGAAATCATCATCAGTGGTGGGAGGCCAAGGTGGCCGACGGCAAGGAGGTGGGAGGGCTGGCGGCTGATTTGGGGAATAGGGTGGTGGACGGTGGGAGGGGGAGGGTTGGTGGGTGGCTGGCATGTGGAGCTAGGGAGGAGATGACTTACGGCTAGGGCAAATGAAGGAGGTTCGGCGATGGTAGCAAGGGGAAGAGTTGGACCACGAGCCCTGGACGATTCTGGCGACTGGTGGGTATTGCTTTTGCCCTTCACCAAGGGACTTTCTCCAGGTTCTCTCCAAGAACTCTCAACTCTCACAAGAGCAAAAAGGTAGAAACTTTCATAATAATCTTCATTAGCCCTTCTCCAAGAAGACGAGGGTCTTACATAGACAAATACAAGAAGGGAAAAATAAAAGACAACAATGCCCTCGGGGCTTACAAATTACTAATCCCTTAAGCAAGGGCGTAAATGGAAAAAGACAGAAAATAAATAAATACATCACATATAATTGAAATAAAAAAGGCGTCATCATAGCCGTCAATCATCGGCCACGTCCCTGAGGGAACATTAAGGGTCTGATGTCCGCATTATTTTTACATCATACTTTGTCATTATGCCATCTTTTTATTATCAAGACGTGTTATAGGAGTCATAAGAAATGTTACCGTTAATAGATATGTTATTGAGCAATTCAAAAAGTTTTGAAGAAATTTGATATATGTAAAAATAATCTTTACATTGGACTTTGAAGTTTAAATTGCTTATGTAAAAAGAATATCAACTACAAGTCTTCTGAAATTTTTCTAATGACATGTCATATGTTTTGACAATAAAAGTATTTGAAGGTTATGATATATGTACTTTATCTTCTATTTAAATTTATTCTTTATGACTCATAGATTCTAATGAATAAATGAAGAATTAGATGGACAAATTTAGAAGTTTCTTCTAGGAACAATAAAATTTGTAGTATGCATATCATTATATTCATCATCTGCTGTCTGTATTCTTCTGTATGTTTAGTCCACTCTTTTTACCTTCAAGTATGCTGTAGCTGCCTTAATCATTCTCTAAGGCTTATATCTAAATGGTATAGACCTAATTATAATTTTTTAAGTTTTCTATTTGCTTATTATACATATGATTTCTGATTGTGTTACTCCTGCTATAGCCATTTTTGTTTTTTATCCCTTTGGAACAATGCTTTATTGCAATATTTTTGTTTAGTTTAATAATATTTTAATTCTTTGCTTCATGTTTGAAGCTATTTGGCCTGATTCAATCTAACTATGAATAATTCTATCTTTAACTATATTTTTATCTTATAATAATTTACTGATTTTACTTAACTTAAAAATAATTGCTCCAAACAAATTATTAAAAATAAATTGGAAGATTATCTATAAATCTATTAATAAGACTAAACTATTTTTCTTGGATATTGATCAAGGGAAGCAATGCGCAAAATTAATTGCCATCACTTACAACAACAACAACAACAACAACAACAACAACAAAAAGAAACATAGATCAAAAGAATGTAGACTGGGTTAAGAGAGGTAGAGGTAGATTGTATTAGATTTGGCCTATGTTAAAAGAGGTAGAGGTAGACCTAAAAAGACTTGGTTAGGAAATATTAGAAATGACCTTTTTTTTATTAGATTTAAATAAAAATTTGACTCTGAATAGAAATAATGGAGAAAATTGATTAATGTAGCCAACCAGCAAGATACAGAATTCATGTGAAAAGCTTAGGTAGAAAATAGTAGATTTAGATTTTGCGTACTTGCTTATTTGATTTGCCTCGTTCACTGATTTGATTTTTGTCATCTCATTTTTGCATTTTGTCATGTCCTTTTACTTCTGCCTTGAGCTTTATGTAGCCCGGTCTTCTACTCGTGGAAGTTATTCCAAAACAAAACCCCAACTCTCCCTAAAATACCACCCAACCACACCGGGCACATGAACTCTTTTAATATCTGCAATCTGAAACCTTTGGCAGTTTATCACTTTTCCTTGCTTTTATCATTTTATTACATTGCTGAATCTGTGACGGTTCTAACTACAGATGAGTAAGTTGCCGGTGGAGACATTCAAATGTAAACCGTTTGCAAACTCCATTATGGGAAGAGAACTTTGCTTAGCTGACATCAAACTTAACTCAGGCAAAAGGCTGGTGATTGCTACAAGCCATCTGGAGAGTCCTTGTCCTGCTCCACCCAAATGGGACCAAATGTACAGTGTTGAACGAGTTGCTCAGGCAAAAGAATCTCTCATTATACTAAAAGACTCGAACAATGCAATCTTCGCCGGCGATATGAACTGGGATGACAAATTGGATGGAGCTTTTCCTCTTCCTGATGGTTGGTTTGACGCTTGGATGGTTAAAAAACCAGCTGAAAATGGATGGACTTATGACACCAAATCCAATAAGATGTTATCTGGAAATCGCACTTTGCAGAAGCGACTCGATCGGTTCGTGTGCAGCCTTAAAGACTTCAGGATCGATGGCATCGAGATGATTGGGACAGAGGCTATACCAGGCCTTTCCTACGACAAGGAGAAGAAAGTGAGAAATCAGAAGGTGAAGATGGAGCTCCCTGTCTTACCCAGCGATCACTATGGCCTTTTGTTAACCGTCACCAGCTTGTGACCGTTGCGCTTCAAATCTTTTTTGTGTGCATATATGTACATTTTGTATCCTGACATCCCGAGCTTCATGAAGTTCTGAAGTTTCATATGGCATTAAAGTTTTGTTTGAAACGGCTTTCTTACTGCTTCTTAAAGCAGCTTTTTAGTACAAAAATTTTAAAAAATTGTTTTAAGAAGCAGTAAGAAAACTGTCCCAAATGCCTAAATTTTGGAAGGATTCCATGTCCAAGTGGATGATGTGTTTTTGGATCCTGCACTTTGGATATTAATACTAAAGAACACTGATTGTTACTGTAATGGTTGTCTTCTTATATTCAGCTCAAACTCCACCTAACAATCATAATCCTCTCTCTCTCTCTCTCTCTCTCTCTCTCTCTCTATCTCTCTCTCTCTCTACTGATCATATATGAGCCATGAAATTTAAAAGGGCTTATTTTTTTTCTTTAGGGAGATCAGACCTGATCAATTAGTTGGCTGTAACTTTGGATTACATTCAGTACTGATTGCTGAAGATTGACTGAATTAAAATAATATTATCATATGCAGAAGATTTTGTTGTAGATTGAGGCTATCAGGCTATGTAGGCTTCATTTGTGATGACTTAGCTTTTTCTATTTTTCCTTGTCATAACTTCTCAAAAAAAATCAGCAATAAACTTTATTTATTTTTGAAGACCAGTCTTAGAAAAAAATTTATAAGAAAGGTTTACATCAATACTATTAAATTCTTAATTATTTTTATATCTAATACCTAAATATTTATATTTATTTACATAGCATCATAATTTATACTTATTGCAGTGAACTTCATATAATGGGATAATGTATTATCTGATATTGTTGTTGTAACATCATAATCTCTAAATTCTAGGTTTAGTTATTAAAAATGAAATATAATTTTTTATAAAAATAAATATAAAGATTTAGATGTTATATATGTTAATATTTAAGAATTATGCGGTATTTATTTAAATCCTTATAGTAAATAATAATAATAATGACAAGGTAAAGAAGAATCATGAAATTCTGATTTTTATATTAAAAAATCCCAAAAGGAATGAGCTCAAATTTAGAAGAAATTTACTATTGATCTTCCATCTCTCCCTAAGGAGAAATTATTCTGTGCCGAGCAGACACCGGATGTCATTGGGATGCGAATCAGGACGTGTCACATCACTTATTTATTGTGTACCGAATGACGTGACGCGTTCTGATTTCGTATCTGAACGGTCTGGTATCTACAGAGAATAATTTCTCCTCCCTAAAACAGGAAGGATATCATATCAGCTACCAGTAGTCATTACAAGAACAAACACCATCTCTAAAATGATGAAACCGACACCGATCTCTAAGTACAATCTCCCTTCCATAAATCTTGGATATCATCTTCATCACCAAATGACAATCTTCACACACACGAAGGTTCTTCATGATCCTAAGCGTCGTCCCTCTCTCACATCCAATCAAACCAAACGCAAGAGCCAGCTTCTCACTATGATGATAAAGAGAACTCTCCTTCTCCTCCTCTTCCATATCAATCACCACCTGTTTGATCCTTGGCTTGTACCCTGCCAGCTTCAATTCCCTTCTCATCTCCTCAAGCTTCCCATAAACCTCTCTTTTTCGACGGTGGAAACCATCTCCAGCCATGAATTCATGAACCTCACCATTTATGTCAATAAAACTACTCCCAGGTGTCTTCTCCACCTTCCTTTCCTTCATAATTCTCCTCAGCTCTGCAACTTTTTCCCACATCCCTCTGCCGGCATAGATGTTCGATAGCAGAACGTAGCGACCGCTGTTCTCAGGCTCCAACTCGAGCAATTTCGTCCCAACTTTCTCTCCTAAGAATGCATTTCCATGAATTCTGCAAGCGTTGAGGAGCGATCCCCAGACTGCACTGTTTGGCTCCATAGGCATGTTCTTGATCACTTCCTCAGCTTTAACCAACATTCCTGCTCTACCATAGAGATCAACCAAGCAACAGTAATGGTGAACGTCTGGCTGAATGTTATAAACCTTCACCATTGATTTGAAATACTTCACTCCTTCATCGACGAGCTTTGAATGGCTACAGGCATTCAGCACTCCAATGAAGGTTACTTCGTTTGGTGAAATTCCAGAAAGCTCCATCAATGAAAAAAGCTTGAGTGAATCCTCTCCACGGCCATTGATGGCCAACCCGGTGATCATTGCGCTCCATGTCATTGAGTTCTTTTCCTGCATTAGATCAAACACATTGAAGGCATTCTCCACACAACCGCACTTAAGGTACATATCTATCATCGCTGTGCCAATACGCACTGTGACTCTGAAACCTTTCTTTAGCAGGTAATTCTCCACCCACCTGCCTTGCTCGATGGCGCCGAGATGAGCACAGATAGAAAAAACGTTCACATAAATACTCTCGTTTGGCTCCATCTTCTCCATCAACATCTTATTGAAAAGCTCCAATGCTTCCCTGAAACGATTATTCTGAACAAGACCATTAATCATGACACTCCAAGAGATAACGCCTTTCACAGGCATATCATCGAACAACTGTCGGGCGTCATCAAGAAGACCGCATTTCAAATAAGCTCCGAGCATTATATTCCTTGACGCATCGTTGAAGTTGGAAATACTATCAAAAACCAACTTTGCAGATTCTATTAACCGGAAAGAAGCATATATCCGAACCAAAAAATTCTGAACTGAGACATCCGATGCCTGGGCGAGCTTTAGCGCCATCGCGTGAACCATTTTTCCGAAGGAAAGATCGCCAGCATCGGCAGAGGCCTTGAGGGCGAGAGCGAGGGTGGTGGCGTCAGGTTGGTGGAGGCGGGAGGACTCTAGGCTTTCCACAAAGAAGGAGAGCGCAGGAATGGTATTCGGAAGGGAAGCGTAAGCGCGGAGGAGGATATTGGCCATAAAGGCGTCACCTTCGTGGGTTGTGAGGAAGAGGCGGCGAGCATAGGGGAGGGAACCAGAAGGAGAGAGGGCGGGGAAGGAGAGGATGCGGGCGGCGGCGAGGTTGTCGGAGGCGGAGCCGGTGGTGATTGAGAGTGCGTGGATCTGGAGGAAATGCGGCATCGAGTTGCAGAAGAGGAGGTGGTGGAGGGCAGGATGGCGGGAGACGAGCTCATGTGGGGGCGCCCATGGCGGGGGACTGGGAACGACCATTCGGAGTTGGCGACGGGAGGATAACGGTCAGGGAGGCAATATGCTGATTTCCAATCATTTGCTGGTAAGTTATTTGTGGTCCTTTATATTCAAATTCAAAATAAAATAATTAGGCTACTGCTTTATAAAATGATTTTTTATTATAAAATTTTTTAAATTAAAAAATTTTGGTATTAGAAAGTTGCTTTAGAAAGTAACAAAAAAATTGTCCCAAATGAAACCAAAGACTTTTTTTTGGCTTTGTATGGGCGATTTTTTTATTGCTTTGTAAAGCTATTTATAGTTAAAAAAACTCTTAAAAACAGGAAAAATAGTAATATAAAATTGTTCCAAACCAAACCTCATCAAATTACATTAATGTTTAGCCTCCTATAATATTTAAGAGCTTATTTTTATGATCCTAATATAAATTATAGTCTTATTTGTTCACATATGTCGCTTATTCATGAAGGAATCAACCTTCTTTGGGCCACAAGAAGAATGCGCATTGCTTATGTTGGAAATATTTAAATTGTGCCTTCCGAGTGTTTGTATATAGACTCGGGAGCATCATCTCACATGACGAACAAGATAGACAATCTTGACAACACATATGACTACAATGGTTCCGATACCGTAACAATAGGGGATGGAAGGTCCGTTCCTATCGCTCATACTGGAACGGGCATACTTCCAACCCCATCCAGTAAGCTACTCCTTTCTAAAATTCTTCACATTCCATCTCTTTCCTACAATTTACTGTCTATTTCAATTTTAGTAAAGGATAACCCAATTTCTATAACATTTGCTGCGAATGGGTTTGTTTTTAAGGATCGGATGACAAATCAACCTATCCTCCAAGGCCCGTGTAAAGATGGTCTCTACAAACTCGCTGCAGTCTCGGAATCGGCAATGAAGGCCATGTCCGTTGAAGCTACATCTACTCCAAACTGGCATCGTAGACTAGGCCATCCGAATAATCGCACATTGCAGATCATCTCGTCTAGCAATCCCTATCTTAAAATTTCTGTTCCCAAATCACTCTGTAATTCTTGTCTTTATTGTAAAGGCCACAAATTATCTTTTGAAAACTCTATTAGTAAAATCAGTGCCCCGTTACAGTTAGTTCATTCTGATGTATGGGGGTCGTCGCCGGTGGCCTCAAACCAAGGATTTCAGTATTACATCATCTTCGTTGATGACTTTTCTAGATTTACATGGCTATTTCCATTAATGTTTAAATCAGAAGTAACGAAAACGTTTATTCAATTTGTCACGCACATTGAACGTCAGACTACCCGTAAGATTAAAATCATTAGAACGGATGGTGGTGGCGAATTTATAAACAAAGATTTCGTGATTTTACTCGTAATGCAGGTATACTTCATCAAACATCGTGCCCCTACACACCTGAACAAAATGGGACTGCTGAACGAAAACATCGACTATAATCACCACTACTCGCACTCTGCTTCAGCAGGCAGGGCTACCAAATTCATACTGGCTTGACGCTGCATCCACAGCCGTGTATCTCATAAATCGTCTTCCTTCATCAACAACTGAGAAATTGGCTCCGATCCAAAGAATGTTCGGCATCTCACCGTCTTACGCCCATATGCGCATCTTCGGTTGCGAATGTTATCCCTTACTTCCCCCACCACAGCATAACAAACTTACACCTACCTCTGCACAATGTATCTTTTTAGGCTACTCCAAAACTATGAAAGGTTACAGGTGTCTGAATACAAACAACAACACGGTCGTTACCTCAGGCCATGTTCGATTCAATGAAGGCATTTTTCCATTCAAGAACAGGTTTTCTGCAGGAAATACAACCAACGGTCATATTCCACCGTCTCTACTTATTCCCACCTCAATTGCTCCAGCACAGGAGGCGACCCCCTCTTTTCATACTTTGAAGCCAAGCTCAGCACAACTAAATCGGCACGAACAACAAACACATTCAGTTCAAGAACCACCGGAATCAAACCGTCTTCCTGACCATAATGCTGTTCTTGCTCCTCAGCCAACGCATCACATGACTACTCGTCAGAAGACAGGATCACTTAAGCCAATCAACAAGCTTAATCTGATGCATAAAGAACAAATACACACAGATCCCACAACCTACTCTGAAGCCAGCAAACAGATTGAATGGAGAAAGGCAATGGAGGAAGAGTTCTTCGCGTTACAAAAACAGGGTACTTGGGAACTGGTTGCACCTCCATCAAATGGCTCGATCATTGGCTCAAAATGGACCTACAAAACCAAATATAATTCGAATGGATCCATTGCCCGATTCAAAGCGAGGTTGGTCGCTCAAGGCAATCAACAAGAATATGGTTTGGATTATCGGGATACCTTCAGTCCGGTAGCTAAGCTACCAACTATTCGAATTCTATTTACTATCGCGTTATTTAATAAATGGGTTATTCACCAATTGGACGTGGCAAATGCGTTTTTGCATGGAGAGATCAATGAAACTGTATACATGAAACAGCCGAAAGGCTTTGAAGATTCTGTCTACCCCAACAACGTCTGCCGTTTGCGCAAAGCTCTTTATGGATTAAGGCAGGCACCTCGCCAGTGGTACACCACCTTTGCAACATATCTTCTAAAGCTCGGTTTCACTCATAGTCAGGCGGATCCATCACTGCTTCTTCTACATCGAAATCACACTCAAATTTACCTGTTAGTATACATTGATGATATACTAATAACAGGTAATGATGTAAAACTCATGACAGCGCTTATAAATCAACTTAAATCCCAATTTACCATGAAGGATCTGGGCACCGCAAATCAATTTCTAGGAATCAAAATCGACACTCACTCAGATAAGTACTTTATGTCTCAATCCGTTTATGCTCAATCTATCATAAACATTGCCGATTTGCAGAAGTGCAACTCGGTAGCTAATCCGTGCGCAAATAAAATGCCAGTGATCTCACCGGAGGCTACACCCTGCTTCAACCCGAGTGTATACCGGCAAATCATTGGCTCCCTTCAATACTTAACATTAACGCGTCCTGATATAGCGTATGCCGTAAATATGCTAACACAGTATATGCATAATCCTGAAAATCATCACACACTTCTGCTAAAGAAACTGCTTCAGTATATCAAAGGTACAATCGGCTTCGGTTTACCTATTACGCGATCAAATCTGCTTCTCCGCACCTTCTCAGATGCTGATTGGGCTTCGGATCCTCTCACTCGGAAGTCTACTTCTGGATTCTGTACATTCCTTGGCGACACATTGGTCTCATGGACAGTAAAGAAACAACCAAATGTTTCCAGGTCTTCAACCGAATCGGAATATAGAGCCTTGGCCTCCGCCACTGCCGACACAATCTGGATCAAACGTTTACTGACAGACTTCCGCATTCCTCACACTCCACCAGTGGATATATTCTGCAATAATACATCTACAATAGCTTTGGCGAACAATCCTGTATTCCACGCAAGATCCAAGCATATAGAGATTGATCAACGTTTTGTTAGAGATCACATTCAACTCGGCACAATTCGATTGATGCCGATTAGCACTATAGATCAAGTGGCAGATATACTAACAAAGCCGTTGGCGACTCCAAGATTTCAGTTTTTAAGATCCAAACTAACCATCGGGCAAAATGGTTAGCTTGAGGGGGAATATTAAGACAACTAAACCAAGTGTAAACCACATTTAAATAATGCTTCTTGTCAACCTATACAGGGCTGACACGTGTATCCTATTACTAGCTCTACTTGTATTTATAGGCTTGCTGTAGGTGTTAATCATAAGAAATGAAATAATATTACATTTTATATTTTCTCTACTATTCATCTTCTTCCTCTAGCATCTCATCTTCTTGAGTTTATGAGTTTCTACATCAAGTACATTAGATTTAACTGCTTCATCAAAATAATCATCCAACGATGATTTATATCAGGAAAACAGAGAAATCTTCCAGCTATATTCAACTAAACAAGAAGGATCATGTAATAAAAAAAAAGGATCATGTAATACAAAATTAACATATATATATATATATATATATATCAAAATGATGTATGGAGATTGGTTTAAAACAATTACAGAAAATATAATATAATATAATATACATGATAAAGTTGCTCAATGAAAACTCAGCAAAAATAACTAGCTAATTAACATTTTCAAGATTTAATAATGTATGAATACTTCAAATCAAAATCCAAACTAATAATACTCAAAATGATTGAACTAAAAATCCCACCATCACAAGTCAGATCTCACAGATTTCAGTTTTCTAGCCTAGAATGTTAGTAAACATCACTTCAGGGGATTCAGAAAGAATTTCAAGGGAAAGATTTAAGCTTCATTTGGGACAGCTTTCTTGCTGCTTTTTAAAGCAGCTTTCTATCCGTCCCAAATGAAGTTTTAATCAATCAAAGCCTACTATTTTATCTCTGCCCATAAGCACTCCAAGAGCCATGTCCAGGACCGAATGAAGCTGCATATTGTGCTCCAGTATCAACACCTCCGGGAACCTTAAAATGCTAAAAATGTCATAAAAATTTATAAAAATATATAAGATTATTCATTTTTGGTGCAAGTGAAGCAGGCGCACAGAATTCATATCATAACCAGAAGGGTGAGTGTTTCCTCTATAGCTGTAATCAGGATTCCTATAGTTCCCAACAAAGCCTGCAGCTACAAAATCCAAAATTAGTTTCCAAAATTAAAACTGAAGCGGAGATTTAAGTTCCTAATACATTGCGAAGTAAGCTAGTTGATAGAATGGAAACCAAACTGAATTTCTTCACAAAAACAGCAAAGATACTATAGAGTTGCAGCTAGTAAGACAAGACAAAGCAAATTAAGAAGGAAATTTAACCTAAATACATAAATACAAAGTGCACATATTCGTAGATATACAGCAAATCCTCACAATTAATTATTTGTTGCTTATTTACTGCGTATCTACAAATAAGCTATAAATACGTAGAGCGTAGGCAAAGCTTACGCATATGGTGCGCAATAATCCGTAAGATCCTCTATATTCGGACTCCGCACATAATAATTTCCCATTATCATGTGGGGCCAAAGGTCCTCCATAAACTCTTATTGCTACAGGATTTGAGAAAAATAGCTTCATATTTTCACTTCTTTGCTGAGAATATATAGAATTGCACGCACATGCGACTACTGTTTCAGTTGGAAGTCATCTTGCAATGAAGTGAGATCAGATTTTTATCCACTATGCTAAATTCATTCCTCATATATTTCTTCGACATAATTTGTTATTGGTTAGCATAATGCTTTTGATTTTGATCGAGAATTGATTTTGAGGAAATTAATTAATTTTCTCCTATTATAATTATCAAATTTTCAATATCATTTCATTATTAATTGGACGTGATGATTGTTAGTGCCTATTTTCACAAAACCAAGTTGAATGAGCAACTTTGATCTGTTAATTGCAGGGAAAAAGTGACGCATGTACCTTGATTTCCAGCAGCTTCTCCCTCTCCAGCCCTCTTCTCAGCATTAGTCACCTCTAGGCGTAGCTTTTCTACCTTGCGAGCCATCAATATTAGATTTTTTTCTAGTAACTGACCTTGTTCATAATTATCAGCATATTCCTTCTTTTCGTACTCTATAGCATCCCTGTAAATCAACGCATTCCCAAGCTTATCTCCATTTTAAAGATCAAATAAAGTAGGCCGATTTCCCATGTCATCCTTATGCTGAAAAAAGAATAAAGCTAAGGACTTTTTATCCTTATGAGGCATCTAATCATTCTACAAAACCTCAATGAATCAACAATTTCTCAGTCGAACCCAATTATAAAGAATAAATATCGCAAGAGGGCTATACTAATACAAATGTCATTTTTATTAGCCTAAAGGATTGAGAAAGGCAAAGTGGCACCAAAAATATACCTAGTGCGCTGCACTTCCTGCTTCATGGCTTCAATTTCAGCTTTAATTGCCAGAGTCCGCTGCAATTCAGCTGAGGCCCTCTCCATGTCTTGGGTAAGTGTCTGAACTTTGGCTGTAAGATCCTTCCGTGCTGCATTCAGCTTTTCTATTTCACCCTGAACCTGTATGAGCTCAGCCCTCATCGCATCAGCAGCACTAAGTTCTGCATTCATCTTCATGGAATTGTCATAAACCTGTTAATTCCATAAGGAGGTCGCTGTGTGTTACAAGAATATACTTCAAGTTGCACTTCTATATAATGAATGGCCAGATTTATGGCCTAAATGCTAATACAAGATTTATCAGCAGCAAGCATGAATCCACTTTCATTTCATAAACTCGCTTCATGTAGATTTTTTTTTTTTTTTAACCATCGCATGATGCAACTAGCACTTGTTCCTCGATGTACATAATTTGGAAATCAGCAAGGTTTATGAGGAACCAATGAGCACAAACAGATTCGATAGATAGGGCTTTCAAAAAATTATTGCCCAGTTTTCCCTACGCACAGGTTTTAAATCCTTTTTCCATAGAGCTTACAATGAATTTAAGCGCCAAAACTATCCATCGCTCAAACATCTAAAAATAGAGAACCCCAGAACGAGGAAACAAAAAGAAAAAAAGTCAAAAAATAATAATTATTATAATTGATCAAAGAGAAAAGAGATACCTCCCGAAACTCAGCATCTCTCTCAGCCTGCATAGACCCAGCGGCGTGGGAGACGCGCCGGAGCTCGTGATGGACGGCAGCAAGCTCTTGCTCTAGCGCGACGTGAGTAGCCACCAACCCCTGGTTATCGAGAAGCAAGCCCTGTATCTCATGGTACTGATCCGCGAGTTGCTCCTCGATCCACGCCTGCGGAAGCAGCCGCGACCCGCGAAAGCCGCCATTAAAGGGCGGTGAACCGCCACGCATCCCGTCGATTATAACAGGGTGGCGATGGTGGGAGGCAGGTAACTGGGCGAGGCCATGAACCAGGGGGCTAGGCGATGAATGTGTAGGTGGAAGAGTGCCGTTCAAACCGTTACGTGCCGCTTTGCTCGTCACTGACACTGCAAGATATGAGAAGCCCTGGTAGTAAGACGCGGGCAAAACTTTTATTATTATTATTATTTTTAAATCAGTTTTTTAATATAAAATTTGAAAGTTATGCATATAAGTAGTAAAAAAATTATCTCAAAATAAAGTCTTAAATTAATGTATATGTTTTTATACAGTAAAGTTTTGTTTAGGACAATTTTCTTATTGCCTTTTAAAAAGCCTTTTAGTACTCAAAAAATTTTTATAAAAGCATCAAAAAAGTTATCACAAACGAAGTCTAAGAATTTAAACTCAAGGATTTATGATTAGAATCAAAAGGATACAAAGATAGACTAAGACCATCTCCAACCGTTTGGCAAACAGCCGAATGGAGGCCCTCAAACGTCGCAACCGAACGCAATTTCTTCCGCCATTTGATCGCAGTTGAACAGTGCAACGCCAATATTGGCGTTGCACTGTTCACTTGCGCCATTTCTTTCTCTTTATCGAATTCGTCCGAGAAAGGCGTGAAAGAAACGAACGATGATTTGGAGGCAAAATGACGTTCCACTAGAGATGAATCACGACACTTTTTGATTTTACTGCATTTTGCAGTGAAAAATGAGAGTTTCGGTTGGAGATGATGCCCTAAGCTCAATATTCATATCCAATGTTCATATGATCAACTTGAAATTCTATGTTGTCCACAAAATTTATATCAATGATACTAACATGGCTGCTCTCTTATTAGCACATGGTCATAATTTTAATTTTCGCTATAATATTAGTTCGAGAAATTTTGCGAGTACAATAATTAGAGCTACAAATGAATACAATGTACTACAAGTTGCGTGTGATTTGATTAGTAGACCTCGTTCATCATCATTCAATTAAGTAATTGAATTAATTTGAACACTTCTATGAATAATATATTATTAAATTAACAAGTTTAAACCATTTGTCATTTGTGATTATTAACAGTATCATTTAAAACTCGTGAAAAGCCCAAATAAAGTTTGACATAAAACTTATTTAATGAGTATATAAGTATATGCGTATTATAAACATAGATACAAGCATATTAAATATTGATATCTCATAAAAAAATTATCTTGATCGAGCACGAATCTCGAGGCAAAATCAAGTTGAAAACTTCCGAAATTAAATCTAGGACCATTCGAACGCTGGTTTCAGCAAACTTACAGTCGAACTACACATCTCGAAAATACGAACCCAACGACACAAAATTCGACTCTTTGAGCATAAATGGGTCAAAAATCGAAGACCTAAAGTGCCTTTTGAAATATTCAAATCATAAATTGGATGATCAAACGTGACATGCTTATAGTAGAATCAAGCGGCTCAACAAGACGAATCCAACGAGCCAAGGATCGTTGAATTTTGATACCATTAAGACATTCAAATGTCCAGTAGACAATCCATAATAAAGGGGATCAATATCGATCGTTTATTCAAACACTCCCAACTTACCCTTTATCTCCCTCTTATTTTATGGACATGTCACTCTCAGAAAATTATAAATAGATTGTTAGAGTAATTGGAGAAGAAGAAGGAGCGCAGAGAAGAGAGGGAACGCAGAGTGATAGAAAGAGAATGAAATTATCTTATTAAATTGGACACTAATTACAGATGTATTTATAAGCTTTGAGCTGTAGTGAATACAATTAGCTGATGTGGGATATATCTGCATTGCTATGCTTACATTCCCCCTCAAATTGATCATCTGGTGGTCGGATGGTCAATTTGGAACAGAGATAGTCGAATCGCGAACTGGAGAACGGTTTGGTGAGTATGTCGGCTATCTGTTCTTGAGAAGAAATGTGTTGAATGCTGATGTTGCCCGAGAGTAGATGCTGGCGAATGAATTGAAAATCGATCTGTATGTGTTTAGTACGGGCATGAAAAACGGAATTCTTGGCGATGGCTATGGCGGAAATGCTCTCACAGTGGATGACGGTTGGGGAATGTTGTCGCAGTTGTAATTCGTCTGCTAGTCTCCGGATCCATAGGATGTCCGATGTCGCTGCGGAGAGAGTGCGATACTCAGCTTCGGTAGACGACTTGGCAACGGTAATATAACGACCCAAGATCCGTGTAGCGAAAGGATTCATCTGATCGTTCTATTGCCTCTTTTTCTTTTTTTCTTTTTTTTTTTTTTATTCTATCAATCCCTTATCTGTTGTTCATATCAGTCCATGCATACATATATCCAGAGCCAGAGATATTTACATTACGGAAAAGAAACAGCAGCGGATACTATAATTCACATATAGTACAACAGAGTACAGACAAAAAGCGTCCAAAAGGTCATATACAATAGCCGCACCGGCTACAAAAGAAAGCCTACCCAGGCTACAAAACAAAGAGCTACAGAACTAAGAGCTACAGAACTCGGCAGAAAGATCTTCAAGCTGGAGGCCCTGCACCTGAAATTATTAACCACATATAATGAGCTTACTAGCCCAGCAGGTCACCAAAGCCTACAACTGAAATCAAAGCACGGCACTGAAAAGAATATGCTGATCAATCAAATCAAATCAAGACTATGATCGATGAATCTATGCAGGTACGGAAATCAAATCGAATCAGATACGCCAATAGTCAATAATCAATACAGCGATAAAAGCATCGATAAATCAATACTCCAGCAATCAAATCAATAAGTGCTTTCAGTCAATGTCTATCCATCGTAGCCGTGTCTATCAATCAATACTATCATTTCAATCAATCGTATCGTCTAACTGTGTCGTCTAGTCAATTCGTTGTATCTATATCATCTATCAAATCAGTCAATACTCTTGCCAATCGGTCAATCCAATTATTCTATATGATTTACTCGATGTCAATATGCAATATTCAATAACACTACGGCAAATTCAATCATGACGACGTACGATGCTACAGTAGGAAAATCATCTCAAAGTCAATAGAGCACTTTCCAGTCAATTATATCAATTAGTTGGGAATCCATAGAACGATCAAATCAACATATCGACAAAACAATCGGAATCAAATCCATAGAATGAAATCGTCAGGTCAATTGAAATCAATACAATCAATTCAATAAAGAAATCTATTCTACAATAACTCAGATCTATATGGCAATAATCAATTCAATAAAGTCGATCCAGTCGATCAATCCAGTCAATCAATCAATCATCGGCACGATAAATCAATGTATCAATGCATCAATAGCATATCAGGATCTGTCGTATCAATAGTATCCATATGTCCATATCATATCCATATCGATGTCGATGTCGATATCTATCAATCGATACAATCTATATCAATGTCGGTGCCGGTGTCTATAAATCAATACAATCCATATCCATAATCCATAGTCCATAATCGATAATCCATAAATCAAGTCGATACAATCGATAGCGAGGAATCAATACAATACAATAAATCCGTCGATGAAATCCATACAATATCAATAAATCTATAAATCCACATCAATATCGATAAATCAATCGGAAATCAATAAATCAATGCAATCAGAGAGTCCATACGATGCAAGATCATACAATGTCATACAATGGTCTTACTCGACAAGCACAAACACTAGTCATGATCAATAGTGCTGTTGTAGAAATCCATAGTGCTGTTGTAGTCCGTTTAATACACGTTGGTCTATCAATAAGAGTCGTCACTCTTTTTGCCCGTCGGCCGCCCGTCGGCATATAAAACTCCTTATAACTCCCATCTATAGTGCTGTTGTAAAAATCCATAATCGATGTTTAAAGGAAAGCCCGTCGGCCCACCATCCTGTACAGGTCAAGTCTATCTTCACCAACGTTCAACTAGGTTCCCACTTGTCTTTCAGTGACACAATCAATTCAATGAATAACCGATGCAATAAGCGATGTTGAAGAAATCTAGAACAATCATATCAATAGTCATACACGTATCAATTCAATCTATAAATCTCAGGGAAATCGTACGAAAATCGGGCAGCGTAACGGCAGTCTACAGAATTTACACAGAAATCTCCAGAAATTACAATCCACCAAATTAATACAGAACGTGCACAGCAACATTATAAGACTATTCTTCTACTGCTCAAACCAATTCGGACATCATAATAATTTGCAGTCAAAATAAAACCCCGCAGAATCAAAACGGACCGGACGAAATCTTCCAGAAAATACTTAAAATGTGCAGAATAATCATCTCTACAACATACCAAAAGTTATGCGGTGAAATCTTCGCCAGTACCAAACCAGGTACGAAAATTACTTACAAAAACATAAATCTGAGCACCAATTCGCAAAACCTCAAAATCTTCGAAAACAGAAGTAGGGTTCGGAGTCCTTACAGCGAGACAAACAAATTATCCAACAGCAACGAACGACGAAAATCGCTCCGCGGGCCCCGAAATCGGACTTCTTTCCTTTGCCTTTTTCCTCTGTCTCTCTCAGGAAAAGATATTTTTTTATTTTTATAAAATTTCTCTCTCCTCAAATCGAGCTGATTTCCTTATAACATAAAGCTGATCGGCCCGGCCGATCCACCTAATCGTCCTGGACGATCAGAACAAAACCAATCGGCCCTGGACGATTTCTCAGGACGATGCGCTCGGGATTCTTGTCGTATCTGATCGTCCCCGGCCGATCCAAAATCGGCCTGGACGATCCAGTCCAGAAATCACTCCAGAGAACATTCCAGAAATCAGCCATTTCCAATGCATTGATCGGCCTGGACGATCCTCCCATCGTCCCGGCCGATCCTAGGAGAAAATCACTTTTCCAGCAGCTACAGCAAAGGAACGAGGTCTCACAGGTAATCTGCTTCTTTACCGACCAAGAGAGAAGGTTAGGTCCCATGAAAGTACAAAATCCGGAGATAGACTTGCGATCGGCAATGTCGGAGGCCCAGTCTGCGTCTGTAAAAGTGTGAAGAGCGGTGTCGCCAGGAATGATCGGAAGCCCGTGAGTGAGAGTCCCTTTTATGTAGCGTAGAATGCGTTTTAGATTCTGAAAGTCGTGATCTGTCGGAGACTGCATGTGTTGGCATACTTGATTGGTGGCGAAGGCGATATCTGGGCGAGTAATAAATAAGTATTGTAGGGAGCCAGCCAGGCGTCGGTAGAGGTAGGCGTCTGAAAATGGTTTGCTGTTGAGTGCCGCATGCTTGGAAGCCGGAGTTATGGGAGTAGGTGCAGCTTTGCAGTTTGCCATGCCAGCTTCTTGAAGAAGTTTAGACGCGTAATGTCCCTGAGTGAGAAAGAAACCTGCGGTGTTGCGGGTGATCTGTATCCCGAGAAATAAGGAAATTTGATCGAACTGCTTGATGGCGAATTGAGATTTGAGATCCTGAAGCAGTTTGTGAATGTGAATTGGATTGTTCCCTGTTACAAGGATATCATCAACGTAAATCAGAAAGTAGATTTGAACATTGTTTTTATTGTAAATTAAAAGAGATGGATCAGAACGACTAAACCCGAATCCACAGTGTTGAAGGAAGGATGTAAGCTTGTGAAACCATTGACGAGGCGCCTGTTTGAGACCGTATAGCGACTTGTGAAGCTTGCAAACTGCATTGGGTTGAGTTGGATCTTCGAAGCCGGGGGGTTGTTTGATGTAGATTTCTTCAGAGATTTCTCCGTGAAGAAATGCGTTGGATACGTCGAGTTGTAGAACCTTCCAATTACGGTTGACAGCCAGTGTTAGAAGAAGACGAATACTGACCATCTTGACGATAGGACTGAACGTTTCTGTGTAGTGTTCGCCAAACTTTTGTGCACACCCGAGAGCTACAAGTCTTGCTTTGTAGCGGTCGACTTGACCGTTTGGTAGAAGCTTGATCTTGTAGGTCCATTTACTTCCAATGATTTGCTTGTTCGGTGGAGCTTGCACTAATGACCAAGTGCGCTGTTGGAGAAGAGCTTGATATTCCTTGGTCATGGCCTCTCTCCAATGTGGATATTGAAGAGCTTGTTTAAGTGTTGCAGGTGTCTCGGTTGGACCTGGATGAGTAATGAGAGAAATAAATTTCTTAGGTTTGGTGATACCCGATTTTGAGCGAGTTTGCATAGGATGAGACGTTGGGGCCGAGTCCGGTGTAGGTGCTGATCTGGTGGAAGACATGGATTGCTGCGGTTGAAACTCATGTTCTGTGAGTTGCGGCTGAGTTGTGTTGTTGGCGGGAGAAACATTGTTTGAGTAATGGTTTTGATGGTGTAAAGTAGAGGACGGAACGAGAAGTAGAGGAGGAATAGGATTGTCTGATTGCTGCATATGTCCATTGTCCGCGGCCGCAGAAGATCTGAGAGGAAAAACATATTCGTGAAAGACTACATGTCGTGATATATATATTTTATTATTGGATAAATTTAGACACTTGTAGCCTTTGTGCTGGGAGGAATATCCGAGAAACACGCACGAATGAGATCTCGGTTCCAGTTTGTTCGAAGTATAAGGTTGGAGCCAAGGGTAGCAAAGGCACCCGAAAGTTCTTAGATGATCGTAATCTGGCGGTTTGTTGTAGAGTTTGTGATACAGGGACTGAAGATGGAGCGCCTTGGAAGGTAGGCGATTAATTAAGTAGTTAGCCGTTGAAACGGCATCAGTCCAGAAATTAATCGAGAGACCAGCTGCGTGAAGTAAGGTGCGGGTGAGGTCCAGTAGATGACGGTGCTTGCGTTCGGCTAAGCCATTTTGTTCCGGTGTGTGAGGGCAGCTTAGCTGGTGGAGAATGCCGAATTGTGTGAGGAAATCTTTAAATTCATTGCTTGTGAATTCTCCGCCACCATCGGAACGAAACACCTTTGGAGTGACTGAGAACTGAGTTTGAATCATAGCTAAAAGGTTTTTAAAACAGTTAAAAGTGTCGCTCTTGTTATGCAAGAAATAAATCCAACTAAAGCGAGTGAAATCATCAATGAAGATAACGTAAAACCGAAACGTATTAGAAGTAGAAGACATAGGTCCCCAAACATCCGAGTGAATTAGCTCGAAAGGATGCGAGGTTACAGATTTGCTTTTAGAAAATTTTGATTTGTGGCTTTTCGCCATACTACAAGATTGACAATTAAAATCTGAAGAAATGTGAGGAATGCCGGTTGTGCTAGATCCGATGTTATTCAGAATCTTGTTATTCGGATGACCGAGGCGAGCATGCCATATCACCGGAGATGTGAACCTCGTGTGGAAAGCTTGTTGTCCGGGGTCCGGTTCTACCTGAAGTTGGTAAATGCCGTTATGCAGGTGACCACGAAGAAGGAGCTGTTGATCCTGAACATCCTTAATTTCAAAGCCGTTAGAATCAAAAGTGATCGAGACCGAATTGTCTCGAGTTAACTTAGATACAGAAAGTAAGTTGTGAGTCAAATCGGGGACATGAAGAAGATGACAGAGACGAAGCTTACGAGGTGTGTTTGGTAGAGGGAGCAAACCTTGACCAAAATGTTGGATCGGAATGGTGGATCCGCTGGCTGTCGATACAGATTCTTGCCCGTTGTAGATCGAGGGGTTTTGAATAGAAGTGTTATCAGCAGTCATATGATTGGTGGCGCCCGAGTCCAGTACCCAGTTTTGTGTCGAGTCTTGATTTGGTTGAGCAAGAAGAGCACGCGGGGTAGAGGAAGTCGGCGGGGTGTAGTTGAGATTAGTTCGGTGCCAGCAGTTGAAGGCAGAGTGACCGATCTTGGTACATATTTGGCAGATTGGTCGAGAGCCAGAGGAGTTCTGCTGAGTGTTGGGTTGATCGAATCCAGAATAGTTTCTGTTCGAGTTTGGTCGGGGCTTAAAGTTCCTTTTCATGTTCTTGGAGCGATTTTGGTTGGAGTTGGCGACGTAGAGAGCTGCGGAAGCTTGATTCTGATCTTTCTTGGATTCTTGATTGACATGAATTTCTTCAATGCATAGGAGCGAGTAAAGAGCGTCAAGATCGGCCGGAAGAGGAGATGACCGAATGTAAGTCTTGATGGAGTTGTAGCTGGCCGGTAGACCGTTTAAGGTGTGAAGAATAATGTCTTCCGGATCGACAGAGCTACCGGATGCTGCGATTGTATCAACTATGTTCTTTATGTTGCCGAGGTATTGCTGCACCGTGGAGGTATTCATTTGAACGTTATGCAATTCGTTCTTGAGTTGTATGATGCGTGAGCGACTCGAGGATTGAAGTCGTTTTTCCAGGGCATTCCAGACTTCATGAGCGGAAGAGTATGTGATGACATACAGAAGGATTGCAGGCGAAATCGTCAAAAATAATGCCGAAACGATGTTGCTGTCGATGAGGCGCCATTGAGCGTACTCGACTGAATTTTGATCTGGCGGAGGGGTGGTGGTGCCGGAGAGGTGAGCGGCGTACCCGTTGGCCGAGATATGCTGAAAAATTTGCGATCGCCATAAAGCGTAATTATCGGAGGTTAGTGTGTAAGGAAGCAGGTTCTTGATATTGGAGATGATGAATTTGAGCGTTGGCGAAAGAACGAGCTCTGCAGTAACGGTGGTGGTTGCCGTTGTGGATGCGGGGGGAAGAGATGATGCAGAATCTTGATCCCCCATCTAGCTTCTTGATACCATGTTAGAGTAATTGGAGAAGAAGAAGGAGCGCAGAGAAGAGAGGGAACGCAGAGTGATAGAAAGAGAATGAAATTATCTTATTAAATTGGACACTAATTACAGATGTATTTATAAGCTTTGAGCTGTAATGAATACAATTAGCTGATGTGGGATATATCTGCATTGCTATGCTTACATAGATCTCTCATTACTTGTGAAAAGGGATCCAAGCAAGCAAGAGAAGGGAGAGAGAGAAAATATAACTCTTGTGCCACCCTACTTCTTCTCGACCACCGTCGGATCATCAACAACTGTCGACGGATTATCGTTGGACTTCCGCCCAACCACCGACTGATGTTGCACTTTCGCCTAGCCACCGACTGACGTTGGACTTACACCCAACCACCAACTGATGCTGAATTTTCGTCTGACCACCGAATGTCATCGGATTTCCATCCAATCTCCGCTCATCACTAGATTTCCACCCAATGGTTAAATGTTGTAATATATATGACCGTTCTTAATTTCAATGATGAATCAGTTATTTGTAATCTATTTAAATTCTTGTTGAATCATTTCAATTGGATGTGACCCCATGATTTTTCCCCTTTTCAGAGTTTTCTATGTAAAAACCCTTGTGTTTTTGAATTCCCTATTTGTGTATTGCCGCATATATTCGAGCCCGCAACAAATATATTTAAATTTAAAAAGTTATAATATAAATAGAGTATATAATAAGAATACTAAAATTATAATATGAAAAAAGATTAAAAATTAAAATGATATGATTTAAAGTTAATATATTATATAGTTTATTGCTTACTCATTCCTAAAATCCCATTAGACTTCCACAAAGCTCATTTAGGCTTCGTTTGGGACAGCTTTTGTATTGATTTATAAAACAGTTTTTTTGGAAAAGAAATTTTTTTAAAAAAAGCTAGTTTAAAAAGACATAAAAAAGTTGTCTCAAACAAAACCAAAACCTTAATCTCACATCGCAAGCAATCAGAATAGATACACTGTATATATCATCAATATCATCTTCTAAAGCTAGCTTTATTATATCATTAAAAAGCAAATTAGTATACATTACGATACAGGTTTCAGTCTAGCTGAACTAATGTGTCATAGGTTACACCTGCTTGCCAGTTACTCGGGATCACACCTGTAAGCTGCACCCACTTCTGACCATCATCACCGCTCGTTAGACATCGGATGGTCAAGGGACCATTGGGAGGGTTCTCCATGTCCCACACATCACCATATGGCTTACGCATTTTCCTCCATGCCTTGCAGTCCTCCTGTCAACACAGCCAATATCAAATCAACTAAATTTCTGTATTATAATACACAATTTTTCTAATTATACTTAAAGCCATCTAAAAGCATTAAAAACTGTAATTTAGCATTTTTTTAACACTGCTGAAATAGGGTTAAAGGGTTGATAATAGATTGGATTCACTCTTAGAGACAGAGTGCGAAACAAGCATGTACATGAAAAGGTTGGAGTAGCTCCAGTGTCAGATAATATTAGAGAGAGTCATCTTAGTTGTTTTGAACACATATATATTAGTTAGCCTTCTGATAGAAAAATTATTCTAAGCGGTGTCCAGACACGTCTTGAGACCAATCCAGACATGCCACGTCAACTAATGCACTGGTTGGTGATAGAATGGAGCTTTCAGATTGGCCTCTAAACGCGTTCGGATACCGCACAGAATAATCTCTCTTGATGACCCTCTTAGTAGAGTTAACGTATTGGATTTGGTCTACGTTAATAAAGATAGATGTAAACCTAAAAAGTCTTGACTAGAAAATATTAGAAATGACAGTTTTATTAAATTTAAATAAAAATTGACTCTCAATAAGATATTGTGGTAAAATGATCCGTAGAGCCGACCTCATGTAGCATGATAAAGACATGATGATGGTATTGTAACGAAATACAAATAAGGAAGGTTAATTATACCTGCCATATATCAGCATCTACGATATCCTTCTGTCCTGCTCGATAAAGGACAGTGATAGCAAGATAGTTTGGATAATCACTGTGCTCATTGATCTTAACCAGCATGTTGGATCCTGGATACTGACATGATATCCTGCATCGAAATTATAAATAATAATTAATAATCCTAAACCCTAAACTATAATAATAATATTAGTATTAATCATTGATCAATCATGCACAGTATGCAGTTCTTCATCTCAGTCATTCTGTTTCTTAACCTTTAAAAATGGATTGAATGGCTGAGAAAAGCAATTGCATATTCCTTTATATATATATACCATAATTTTTTATATTTATTTATATATCATAATCTAAATTTCTATTTTATTTTAAATAATTTAATAATAATGTTTTTTTATATGATGTAAAGATAAGCGAATCTAAAAATATATAAGGATTTTATACTTGATGACTAAGGCTTCGTTTGGGACGGCTTAAATACTGCTTCTTAAAATATTTTTTTACTATTTTTTAAAACAATTTTTTATACAAAAGTTAAAATTCTTGTATTTAAAAGCTGCTTTAAGAAGCAGTCAAAAAGCCGTCCCAAATAAAGCCTAAGATTCCGTTTGGAACGGCTTTCTTATTGTTTTTCAAAGCAGATTTTTAATGTAAAAATTAAAAATTTTATACTAAAAAGCTACTTTCAGAATTGATAAGAAAGTCGTCCCGGCTTTTTTATTTTATTGTAAAACTATTTTTTAGCGCAACATTCTCGTAAAAGTAGTAGTTGGATCTGATTTCTAAAGCAATTTTTCAGTACAAAAATTTATAATTCTAAATACTTATATAATAAAAAACTGCTTTTAAAAAAGCTGTCCCAAAGAAAGCTTAAATTATTACTCTTCTGTATATTTTAATATACCTGCGATACTGAATATCTACCACACCATATGCCATCAACTGGGAAGCCATATTAGGCTGAGCAAGTTTTGCAAATGAACGAGCACTGAGGATGAAATCTGTGTCGTCTCCCACACCGAAGTCTGTCGCCACAACATTCACACCATCCGTGTTGCAGATTTGTGGGTATGTGCATCGCACCTGGTAACACGCACCGCAACCCGTGCCGCCTCGATACAACCTGTGCACTGCCGCTACATCACCGCCATTGATTTGTAGTCCAAGATCAGTGTAACCACAGGCTCCTCCTGCAGGTTAACAAGAAAAAATGTGTCATTTTTACAGAAATAGTTTTTTTTTGTCTGGGATAGTTTAAAATATTTTTTATTTGTTCATAGTAATGATACTCCACGCTGAATGGAGAAATTTTATAAAAGATTCAAAATAGTCGCCATATTATTGGTATGTGGTCAATTTAGGCTTTGTTTGGGACGGCTTTTTTATTGCTTCTTGAAACAGATTTCTAGTACAAACATTTTAATTTGTGTACTAAAAAATAGTTTTAAGAAGCAACAAGAAAGTGGTCACAAACGAAGCCTTAGTCTTTGTTTGGGACGGTTTTTTATTGTTTCTTAATTTTTTATACTAGAAAGTTGCTTTAAGAAGCAACAAGAAAGTCATCCCAAACGAAGCCTTAGTCTTAGGCTTCATTAGGATGGATTTTTTACCGCTTCATGGGGCATCTCCAACTAAAAAACCCATTTTTCACTCCAAAATGCAGTATAATTTCAAAATGCAATCATTCTTCTCTAATTGAACGTCGTTTCTTCTTCTTTGGAGCGCTTCCTGCAAAGGTAACCATCTTTGGCGGGCTTTTCTCCTCTTTCGCATGGTTCTTCGGCAAATCCTGCAACGAATTTTTTGGGTAGGTGAATAGTCCAACACTAATATTGACGTTTGTTCGCCTATCGGTTTTTGACGTGCGATTTGGAGTTTGAATGGAGCAAATGGCAGAAGCCATACGGTGGTATGGAGTTCCGTTGAATATGCTCTTGAAGCAGTTTTTTAGTGCTAACATTAAATTTCTTGTATCAAAAAGCTACTTTAAGAAACAACAAGAAAGCAGTCTCAAACAACGCCTTAGAGTATTACATTTCTTAAATTTATCCCTTCGACTATGCAATATTAATCCTAAAACGATCACTCAAGAATTCTTCGACTTCTATACAAGGGATCATCTTGGATTAAGTTTTTAAGACCTATAGACCAAATTGAAAAAAAAAAATGATATTCTTAAGAGATTATCTTAAGCTTTTTCAGAAGAAATTATTGTGAATACTTACTGTAGTCAGCAGGGCAGACTAAGTTGCCATAGTAGGAAGCACGAGAGCAATTGAAAGTACTCTGAGAGTTGGAAGGTGAGATGAAAAGCAGGACAAAGACAATGCAGAAAAAGGAAAGAGTTCCATCCATTATTAGTTGATCTCACTCACAGTCTCAAGGGAAGCAAGCAAGTAGAGAGAACTTGAGTTGCTAAAAACAGATTCAATTCATCGCCATATTTATAATAAGAAGAAGAAGGAGGGGTCAAAACTTAGGCGTCGTTTGGGACAGCTTTTTTGAAAGCCGTCCCAAATGAAGTCTAATCATCTGTTCTGTATTGGTTTGGCTAAGAAGCATTTTCTTCTTTTCATATTTTTTAATATCCTTTTAGAAGCTAAGGGAGATGTATGCATATAGTGGTGGGGCTTAGGCTTCGTTTGGGACGACTTTTTTACTGCTTTCTGAAACGGAGTTTTAGTACAAAATTTTTTATTTTTGTACTAAAACTCCGTTTTAGAAAGCAATAAAAAAGCTGTCCCAAACGAAGCCTTAGACTTTAAGGTCCCTCTGGCACTTACAGAAGCAAGCAGCTTCCTACCAAACCCTATCTTAGTTTAATCTAATACTTTATAGGATTAGGATCTACCTAAAGCAATGATTTGCTAAATACTAGGAAAGAAATACACTATAGGCGGCTGCGCTGCTTTCTGATATTTCCGCAGTTTGATTTTGAACTAGAGATCAGCTAGCCTTACTAGTGGATGTCCCCCTCCTAATCTATAAAATATTTGATGCAAAGCTTTTATATATGACAGATAAGATTAGAGAAAATAGTCTTAGATGATTTGGTCACATAAAATGATTAATGCCAACTTTTTTATGATCATATTAGAAGGGGCTGTTTGGTAGCAGGATTTATGCTGGATTTGAGAGAAATACAGCCAAACAGCCTAAAATGCAAAACCAAGTCTCATGCAAATGAAAGCCGTCGTAGACGGAAAATTCCGCCTTTTCGTGCTTAATCGCATATTTCTGAATTCCTATATTTTGCCGGATTTACGAAATCCATTGACTCCAGAGGAAGACTAATCCACTCCTTCAATCCACTCTATAACCAAACAGTCACACAGGATTTAATATGATTTATCATGAATGTTACCAAACAGTTTTCAGGATTTAGGCCCCTCAAGATTTTCGAAATCCGGATTTACATGATTTACGAAATTCTATTTAAATCAAATCCTGCATGTACAATGTTTATATAAACTTGTACATAGTGTGTATAATACTTATACATAGCATGTATAATGATTGTACATAGCGTGTATAAACTTGCACATAATATATAAAATTTATGTATATAGCATTTATAACCTTATACATAGTATGTAAAAGACTTATACATAGCATATATATACTTGCATATATTGTGTAAAAATTATGTATATAGCATGTATAAACTTATACATTGTGTGTATAATCCTTACATAGGGTGTATAAACTTTTATATAATGTGCTACCAAACATTCCCGAATAGTAAATGTAGTAGATTTAGCCTATGTTATGAAAGGTAGATGTACACGTAAAAAGATTTTATTAGAAAATATTAAAAAAGACTTTTTTATTATATTTAAATAATAATTTAATTCTTAATAGAACAAGATAGAGAAAAAGAATTCATGTAATCGATCCTATATAGTGGGATAAAAATTTGTTATTGTGAGGCTTTTATATAATATAGCAAAGCATATGAGCAATAGAACTACATGAATGCAGCCAAAATTATATGGTGCTTATTTATCAACTATATACATATATAGATAAAAAAGTTTGGTTGCTTTGTAATAGTTATGATGTATTCTAATAAGAGGGTTGGTGGTAGTGGTGATGAGTTGTAAGATAAGTCTGATAAGGCCAATTTGGGTCAGAAGCACTAAGTATAGACTGTTCGTTTGGATGGAACTGGCAATTGACAATTGTAACGATAAGATGTCTCATTAGGCTTCGTTTGGGACGGTTTTTTTATTACTTTCTAAAACGGAATTTTAGTACAAAAATAAAATTTTTTTTACTAAAACTCCGTTTTAGAAAGCAGTAAAAAAGCAGTCTCAAACGAAGCCTTAGTTAATATGGCCAAATCTCAAAGAGTTCTAAAGCATTATTATATCATGTATATGGATACTTCTTGTTATCTTAAGATTAGAATAATTAATTAATTTTTACATTACAATTATTCTAAAAAACAGTATGAAAGTATTAAAATTTATTTTGATCACATTTTAATGAACATAACATTTTTTTTGTATTCATGATGTTGTGTGCATGTGAATTTGTGCATGTCATTTGCTCACTTCACATTCACAAGCTCATTATCACACCATCCTCCATCTTAGAGTTACAAATATGGAAAACAAGTTGCTCAAAGATGATATGAGATTCATAAAAATTAATGTGATTGAATAAATGGGAGAGGTAACGTCAAAAAGAAAACCATGCAAAAATAATAGTATATATTTGTATGTTCGCATATGCCTTTTTAGGTATTCAATAGGTAGTTGGTAGGTTTATAGCAGGTGGATTCATAAGTTGGAGACCTAGAAGGGGAACTCGTCCAAGGTTCATCGAGACCTCATTCATTGAGACATCGAGAGGGGAGTCATCACCCACAAGGATAGTCAAGGGTCTCTGCAGATAGCTCATTTCGCCACTCATCTCCTAGGGGAACTGTCAATAAAGGGTAAAGATGAATATTTTGGACCATTATAGCATCATTGACATCCATTGGCACTTACATTATATTTATTTGAGTTAGCATGTCGGATTTTTCTCTCATCGGCGCTCTCTCTCTCTGTCTTCATCCTCATAGGTTCTCAAGCATGCTGATGGAGCTCGTTTGCTAGCTAGTAAGGTCCGGCATCACCCATGGGCAAATTTTGATTGAAAAAAATCAAAATTTAAGTAAATTAAAATATACAAGAAAATAGCGACCTAACATTTTTAACTGTTTTAATATACACAAGAGATTCTTATTTTAACTTCATACTTATTATTTTGAATATATTTTATTAAAATTTAAGTAAATTTGTTAGTTTATTTATTTTCTTGAAAATAAATAAAGAAATGATGGAATACAAATATTAGGAAGGAGATATTCAATATTAGGATTTTTTTGGGGACATTTAGGGCAATTAAGGTAGGGGTATAAATGAGTCGAGTTGAGCTCGAGCTTGGCTTGTCGACCAAATCGCGAGCTCGAACTCAAGCTCGGCTCGTGGTGATGGATGCGAGCTCATGACCAAGCTCGCGAGGCATAACGTCGACGATCTCTTTCGCTTTCGATTTCGATTTTGGCTTTCACATCCACGGTTCCACGCTATTTCAAACCGAGCTTCTACTTTCTCCCCCATGTTTCCGCACCCATCCTTCTACTTCCGCCTTCCGTGCTCGCGGTTCTACCTTTCACCATCCGTACTTTGTGGCTCTGCCTTCCGCACTTGATCATGATCCTGAGCTCACGAGTCGAGCCTCATCAAGCTTGAACTCGAGCTCGAGCTTGCAAGCTCGTTATTGAGTTGAGTTTGAGCCTACTCGACTCACACATTTAAATTAAGACAAACTCATACACACATCACATACTCATGACTTAAATCCTCCCAAGACCTCTTGGTTGGTAAACAAAACTTCCAACCAACAAACCAAGACGAGTTGCTTAATATTAGGATTTTGATAATCACTTCTATGATGTGTGATTTAACCAACACAGGTGGCATTTTTTTTAAACTTATTTTATTTATTAATTTCGATTGAGGAGTTCTTGAAAACCCTATGGAGTTTTGTGTAGAGGATTTATTTCTTCTTTATATTGTTTTTGCATGGATCATCCAAAAGATTTCCCTCCACTTACTTGAGCTATGGTCATAGATTCTTCATCCGGGAAGTCTTTATCGGGCATGAAAGCTTGGAATGGGTTATTGACAACTCGTCAATCTTCACTCAAACCATTTTCTATTTCTTTTGTTCCACCTTCAGATAATGTTACTCATTTTTTCTGAAGGAGATGTTCCAGCTACATCAGAAAAATGGGGAATGACACTGGTTGGTTATTCCCAAGGTAAGAGATCTTACTTAGAAGCTTTAAGATTTGTTATACTTAAATCTTAGAAGTTGAAAGGTAATATTACTCTTCTTGCGCTAAGTGAAGGCTTTTTATTGGTGAAATTTTCTTGTCATGAGGATTATGATTTAGTTTGGTAGGGTGGACCTTGGTCCTTTTTTGGTAAGCCTTTTATCATTTTGCATTAATTGGTCTCCCTTATTTCATCCTAAACGAGAGGAATTTGTTTCTATTCCTCTATGGATTAAGATATTTGATCTCCCTTTGGTGTGTTGGACACGATAGGGTATTTCGAAGATTATGAGTTTAATCAGGACACCTGTTGCTATAGATTCTTTAACTGCATAACAAGCTAGACTGTCTTTTGCTAGACTTTGTATTTTGATTAATAAATATTCTACTCTTGTTGACGAATTTAATATTTATGTTGTTGATAATATTTTTTTCTTTAAATGTTGTGTATGATTGGAAGCCTTCCTTGTGTTTAGGGTGTGGTTCTATCGTTCATCATTCTTCTTTGTGTCTGGTTAAGCCCCAGGTTTCTTAGGTAAAATATTCACTGGAATCTAATAGGAGGAGAAGTAGGAGCAGGAAGGTTTGGAGGACTGCTGCTTGTCCTTCTGAAACTTCTCAACCTACTAAATCTAATCCTCAAAATCAATATCAACCTCTGAATAAAATGCTTTCTGTCCCCCATCCTATTTTTAAACCACAATATTCTCAACCTTCTCGAGTTTTGGATTATTGGCAAGAAGGTTTGTCTTCTAAATCAGTTAATTTTTGGTCTTCTGTTGTTTTTCCATAAATCTATTAATTTAGAAAATTTAGAAGTTTACTCTTTTAACATGAAAGAAGTTTTGCCTAATTTAAATTCTCCTACCAGCAAGTTCGAATACTAAGCATTAATGCTTTTTCCAAATATTATTTCCTAGAATGTTATAGGTTTTAATAATTTGGATATAAGTAATGCTTGTAAATATATGGTTAATAAATTTGAAGCATATTTCTTTTGTATTCTTGAAGCTAAGATAAAGTTGGATTATATTGAGGATCCTTAATTTGATGCAAAGCATAAAATTTTTCAGCAAGATGAAAGTTACAACAATTTTAAATTTTCTATTCGGGGCAGGAGTTGGTTGAAATGGAATGCTTCTTTTGTTTCTTTCACTAGCATTCGTACTACTAATTAATTCATTCATGGCTCTATGAAAATTGGTTCTTCTTTTCCTATTTTTATTACTGTTATATAAGCTTATAATTTGGCTGTTGAAATAAATACTCTTTGGCAGGATATTTTGGAATTTACTGGTAACATTTCTTCTCCTTGGATTTTACTAGGGGAATTTAATTGTTGTAAAATTGCTAATGAGAAATTAGGTGGTAATTTTCTCCAAAGTGATAAGTTGTGGGATTTTAATAATTTTATTTTTAATTGAGATTTCCATGAACTTTCTTATGTTCGGCATTTCTTTACTTTGTTTAATTAGTTAGTGATTGTACTATTCATATAAAGTTAGATAGGTTTTTTGTTAGTAGTTTATGGTTGGATTTATTTCCTTATTCTTATTAATTAGTGGAAAATCCTATTTGTTCTGACCATTCTCCTCTTATATTATAATAAAGGCTTGGCTATTTGTCGTAATAGATTTTTCAAAAAAAAAAAATTGGTGTAAAAAGCCATAATTTTGAGATTTGCTTATTGATGTATTTGCCAAGTCTCCTCTTGGAAATCCTGTTAATGATTTTATTTCAAATTGTGAAATCTCAAAAGTATTATTAAAAAGCAAATTCTTCTAAGCATGTTTCTAATTCTATTTAGACCCTTCAAAGACATCAAGATTGTTTGTTAAAGCAAATTCAGGATAATCCATTGGACCTAAATCTTAATTTGGCCCTTAAATATGTTAATGGGTTTCTTCACTATAATATGTCTTTATGATCCTCTTGGATTATTCAGAGATCCAAAGCTAAATAGATTTCTTGTGGAGAAACTTGAGTTATTTTTATTCTAAAATTTGTTATAAACAGAATAAGAATAGGATTAAGGTAAATTTTTTTTATCAAGGTATTATCTCTGATTCTAGAGAGATTTATGATGCTTTTGTGCAACATTTTAAGAATTTTTTTAATTCTCCTAAGTCGGGTTTAGCTTCTCTTTATGATATTCCAGTTGGTAAAACTATTATGAATGTTCTTATTCATTCTTTTATTGCTTTTGTTACTATTAATGAAATAAAAAAGGTGATTTTTTTCGAGCCCTTTTTTTTCTACACTAGGTCGTGATGATTTTACTTTTGAGTTCTTTAATAACTCTTGGAAAATATTTGGGTCTTCTTTTTGTAAAACTATTTTGTATTTTTTAAAATATTGGGTATATGTTTAGGGCTGCTAAAGCCAGAGCTATTGCTCTTATTCCTAAGCATGCTAATGCCTCTCAATTTTTTTATTTTAGGCATATTTGTTTGTGTAATATTTTTTATAAAATTGTGGCAAAAATTTTGGTAAATAGGATGCAGAGTGTTGTGTCTTTTATTATGCATTCTAATCAATCTGATTTTATTAAAAAGATTTTTTATACGAATAATATTATTCTTGCTTCTGAACTATTAAGAGACTTTAATAGTTCAAGTATTTTTTTTTGTGCTAAATTGAATGTTCATAAGGCTTTTGATACTGTCTCCAAAGATTTCCTACTTAATAGAATGGCCCATATAGAGTTTCCTCATATTTTTGTTTCTTAGATTAAATGGTGTATTAAATATATTTTTTCTCAATACTGCTTAATGGTTCTCTTAATGGTTTCTGTAGCTCTTCTTCAGGTATGTGTAAAGGATTAATTCAAGTGATAATTTTATTTCTCATTTATTATATGCGGATGATATTCTTATTTTTGGGAAAGCTTCTATTTCAAACACTTAAAAGATGAAAGGTATTTTGGATTATTTTTCAAGATCTTCTAGACTGTTTATTAATCATTTTAAGAGTTATATCATATTCTAAAAAAAAATGTTCTATATCAAAAGATATTGGTCAAATTTTGGGAATTGTTATTTCTCAAAATTCTTTGAAATATTTAGGATTGTCTATCTCTTGTAAAAGGCTTACTTCTTCTGATTTTCAACCTTCTTAATTATATTACTAGTTAATTATATTACTACTTGTTGGTGAAATTTTTGAAAAGAGGTTATGAAATATTTAATCTTATTTTGGGAAATTTGATATTGAATCTACAGTCTCAAAATTAAACATCTTGTTATAAATGATATATTGCCCCTTAAGGTAAAAAAATCATTTGCTAACAGGTTCAGATGATGAAACATTGAAACTGAAAGTTATCATCCCGATTTTAGTTGTTGAATTCAAATAAGAATCGCCTATGATCCCGAAAGTTCGAAATGAGATTTTATCAATATTCAACCACTATAATCTGGATGGGAGATCATTAATTTTATATTCCATGTCACAATAACGAATAATATATCTCTCCAAGGAGAGAAAACATCACTTATTATTTATCGATGGAATATGACGATAATGATTATTATCGATTTGATTTTCCCAAAAAAGATTAGTTTTGAGTTTTGAAAATTGATTTTTGAAAAAGGTGGATGTGGTTCTAAATCTCTTACGAGCGCAAGCCCCCGTAGTAAATTATATCGTAGGAAACTAAAGTTTCCTAAACAAACTCTTGATTAAAATAATGGTAACATTTTATTAAGAGATATTCTAGGAATGATATCAAAGAAGTTGGATTTAAAATTTCAACAGGGAATGGGGCAAAATTGAGTACTTATTTTCGGAGTCAAAGAAAGAAGGGTAGGAGATTCTATAGGAATATAAAAAAGATTCAGAAGTGTTCCAACCTAAGCTAAGTGTTAGGCTTTAAGTTTTAGATTGAAAGAAGATTTAATTTGAGTTAAATATTTTATTAGAAATTTAGGATTATATTTCCAGAGGTTGGGATCTTATGCTTCAAAATTCACCCCGGATCCTAAATCTAAATTGTGCACCACATAATGGTGACCCGAACCTAACTAATACAATGCAAAACCTGGACTTATCTCGACCTGGATTGGGGAGCCAGCTAACCACCTAGTCAATTTTAAATCCATGAGTTTGGTCATTTTATGAAATAGTGATGAGGACATTTTTATTAAGGTTTTGAAGAGTTGGTGCTGACGTCTAGAGATTGTCCTAAGTGACCCTTTGACTTATGTTGGCTTAGGGTTGTTCAGGTGTTTGTTTTAGTTGGTGGTTGGACTATGATGTTGGGAACCTCCATTTTTTATTCTCTTGGATGGTTGGTTCGGTAATCAGGTCAATATCTTGGCAGGTTATTTCTAGCAACCAAGGTTGGATATTGTTCTGCATGCACTCGATTTGGGTGGAAGAAGTTTTATTTGTTACTGATTGGGCTGTTTTGCTGAGGCTTTCCTATTCTAAGTCTTGAAGGAGGGCGCTATAGATATTTTTTATTTAGATTATTTATTTTGTTTCTCCTTATAAATTTTTTTGTTTGTAGATTTATGTGTGATCCAGTTTTTGTATTACTTGAGATGAATTGGTTTGATTTGAAGCTGTTGGGTGGATGCAGAGACTTCTAATCCACTATGAGGCTTGAAGAAGGATTATAAAAGGATTGAATTTGATTTTTTTGGTCTACTTGTCTTGAGTGAAATTGATAGCGGTCCATGATAATTTTTTATAGTTTGGTCATGTAGTTGGAAGGAAGCTTTGTTGGAGTTGGGTTGCTTTTATTATAAACTTGTATTTTTCTCCTTTTTAAAGTAGATTTTCAAGATTGTTGGCCTATTTTGTAGGGATTTTTATTTTCCCTTCTCATAGGACTTGATATATTATCAAAAAATTATCTTGATCGGACACAAATCTCGAGACAAAATCAAATCGGAAACTTCAAAAATTAAATCCGAGATCACATGAACTCCAATTTCAATAAACTTATTGTCAAATAGAGCGAATCAGAAATACGAATCCGACAACACCAAATTTGACTTAATCCGAGCCCAAAAGAGTCCAAATCAAGGACCCGTAGTGCTGATGGAAAGTTCAAACCACAATTTGAGTTACCAAACAATTTTCAAATATGACGTGCTTATAATTGAATCGAGCGGCTCGACGAGACGAATCCAACGAGTCTAAGATCGCCAAATTCTGACATCATTAAAACCTTCAAATGTCTAACAAACGATACATGATCAAGGGATTCAATACCGGCTGCTCATCGAACCACTCTACATTTGCCCTTGATCTCTCACTTATTTACAGGTCATGTCACTCTAGAAATTTATAAATAGACCCCTCATTTCTCTTGAGGGGAAGCAAGAAGAAGAAGAAGAAGAGAAGAATAATAGGAGGGATGAAACTCCTCCTCGACCACCGCTGGAATTCCACCCGATGCCTGAGTGACGCCGGATTTATGCCTGAAGCCCAAGAGACGCCGAAATTCTGCCCGACGCCCAAGTGACATCGGAATTCTACCTGACGCCCAAGTGATGCTGAAATTCTGCCCAAGTGACGCCAGAATTCTGCCCGACGCCCAAGTGATGTTAGAATTCTGCCAGACGCCCAAGTGATGCATAAATTTTGCCCGATCTCCAAGTGAATTTGGAGTTTTTCCCGAATACCATCTAACACCGGAGTTCTCCCCGGCCGCCCACTGTATGAATTCTGCCCAATGCCCAAGTGATGCCAGAACTTTGTCCGATCTCCAAGTGACTCTTTAGTTTTACCCGAATACCATCTAACGTCGAAGTTCTCTCCGGTCGCCGACTAAATTCAGACTTTTACCAAATGACAGACTTCTGCTCGTCTCCATATTTCTACCCAACGCTAGACTTATGCCCGTTGTCGGGTTTTCGCCGGACTAATTGATACTGGGTTTCTGTCCATTGTTGGACTTCTACAAGAAACAATCATTCTGACTTACGTCGCCCACTGACTACGGTCCATTTGACTTGCGTCGCCCACTGACTACAGTCCTTCCAACCTCCGTCGCCCGCCGACTACGGTCCTTTCGACCTCCATCGCTCGCTGACTACGATCCTTCTGACTTACGTCGTCCACCGACTACAGTCCTTCCGACCTTCGTCGCCCGCCGACTACGATCCATCTGACTTACGTCGCCCACCGACTACAGTCCTTCCGACCTCCATCGCTCGCCAACTACGGTCCTTCCGACTTACGTCACCCACCAACTACAGTCCTTCTGACCTCCGTCGCCTGCCGACCATGGTCCATCCGACTTATATCGCCCACCAACTACGATTCTTCAGACCAAATGAATACATCAACAGTGACTATTTATATTTTCATCATGTGATGTACTCTATAAGATGTATATCAAGCTAAGGCCTTCCCCAAGGAAGGGCCTCATTTGTAATCAACTGCAATATTAGTGGATTATTTCAAACTGGGCAATGCCCCGTGGTTTTTCCCCTTTTTCAGGGGTTTTCCACGTAAAAATCTTTGTGACCCTATAATTGAAGCACCCTCTCTCTTATTTGATTGCGTTCCATATTATCGTACAAAGCTAAGACGTTAATTTTATATTTCTCTACCACCGTGAATACTCCTGGACACAATAGGACTTTTTCTCTTTTGACATTTTGTAATTTTTTTCTTTCTTAAAAAACTGTTGCTATTATTTTATAATATTTTCATCTTAAATAAAAGGGATTTTTACATACATACCACTTTATAACTTGTGTATTACAAATTTAACACCTAATTCTTAAATATTACACTCCTACCACCTATTCTCTATTTTCACAACAAAATTACCACTCCGTTGAAATAAGATCTCACTCTTTCATTCGGCAAGCCCTAACTACAGTGAAATCCTATTCTCTCGCGAGCTGCGCGGCTCTTCTCTCGCGGGCTGCAGATCTTTGCCATTCTTCCTCTCGCGGGCTACAAATCTTCATAGATCTTTCTCTCGCAGGCTGCAGATCTTCCTCGCAGCTCTTCTGGCATAATCCTCCGGCTCTCGTGAGCTGCATGTAATCTTTTAACTGCTTTGTATTTGATCTCAAGCAGAATGTGTTTTAATCACATAGAAATTGTTTTACTAGTTTGCATTGTCATAACAAAGTTACAGAATGAGTTCATAGTTACAGAGTTTGCATTGTAATTTTTTAACTGTTGCTTGTTATAGGTACAGAAATTGTTGCAGAGTTTGTTCATTGCTGATAGAATGATCAATATAATAAACTATCAATGTTAAGGAACTTCTTTTTTATACCGTGTACTAAATCCTTAGCTCTAACATATGTTATTTTTTATCTCCACATAAATCATACTTCGCCACCACAGTCCTGCATTACCGAATTATGCCACGAGATTGTCATTTTTCCTTAACTTCAAGTTGAAATAAGATGACAAATCAAACACCACATTGTTAATTGTTGCCAAAATTCTAAAATATAAAAGAATAACAAACATGATTCATTTTCGAATAATTTATGACTGTTCACCATTTGCACCATGTGGGAGACAAATGATAAATAATGTAGAAAAGTTTCAGTAAGGGTGAATACATTACTTCAGTAAAGTCATATTTTTCTCCCCTGTTTTGTACATTGATTTCATTTTTTATATATACAAGTATCCTTATCAACGGTAGAGATTTCACATGCTATGTTAAGTGAATGGTTGATATTGAATGAGTAAAAGCTGCTGCCGATGGTTAGAGCAAGTGGAGCACATGCAGAACCTTACTTAGAGAATATTTTCTGTTTTTGGCAGCACAGGTTTGTTGGCCTTAATAATGAAGACAAAGACTAGGCAATGCTATAAGATTCAAAAAAAAAAAAAAAAAAAAGTTCACGCGGGAATAAAAAAGCAGAGAAATCTCACCTGGCTAAAGCAGATGAGGAAGGAAAGGTAGCTCGCGAGGAAGAGCAACTACGGTAAAAGAGCAAATACGAAGGGATTCTAGAAAAAATCTCGATGATACGGGTGGAAGAGCAAATACGAAGGGATTCTGGTAAAAATCGGGATGATACACACTCAAACAGAGCAGGTGATGCGGGAAAAACCCTGTTCTCCCGCGGAAAGCCCAAGCGGGAAAGAAGATAAAATGGAGTGAGGTATTGGTGTTAACGAAGTGGTAATTTTGTTGTGAAAATAGAGAATATGTGATATGAGTGTAATATTTAAGAATTAAATGTTACATATGTAATACATATGTTATAAAGTAGTATGTATGTAAAAATTCCTAAATAAATTTGATTAAGCTTGACACATAGTTAAAAAAAAAAAAATTCCTCCAAATCGCCCTGTGAGGTTTGGCGTCCTTGCTTTGAACAATTATTAGGTCAGGTGACCTAACGTAGCTCTACGTTCAGACGCCAATAACATGTCGCCACGTGGTCTTACTCAATACCGCGCGGCCCGACGACTTGACCTGGGATTGCTATGTTCGGGTATTGCTCGGTATTGCTAGGTATTGCTAGGTATTCCTTGGCAATAATAAAAAATATCGCTATGTGAAGATCAATACCGAGAAATACCGAGCAATATCGAGAAATACTAGGTATTACTCGGTATTTCTCGTTATTGCTCGATATTGGTCTTCATAGAATGATATTTCTCATTATTGTCGAGCAAAATCGACTAATACTGAGCAAATATCGAGCAAATACCGAGCAACACGCCGACACGCGAACATAGCAATCCCGCTCCGTCCCAGGTCAGGATTGTCAGGCCGCGAGATAAATAATAAGAATACGTGACATTATTTTACTGACATCCGAACTCAGAGCTAGTTAGGTTAGGTGACCGGACCAAATAAAAGTGCCATGCTTTGGGTCGGATGACATGGATTTCCTCGGCCCTATATAAAACCCTAAAACCCCCTCCGGCTTCCGCTGTCTTATTTCCGCCGGCCAAACGATCACGTAAGCTCCATTAAATCCGGCTTGCAGCCAATAACTGCCTCTCCATTGAGAACTTGCCACCGACAGGTAGTGTACCTTGCCTTCTAGGTTTGGTTTTTTCGGCATGGCTTCACCTGCAGATCAGGACCAGACATGGCTCATTGACTGTCTCACCGCAACGCTTGATACTAGTCGCGAAGTCCGCTCATTTGCTGAGGCCTCGCTTCAGCAAGCTTCTCTGCAGCCAGGTTTGCTTTGAAGGATTTGTTGTATGTACACGTGTTTTCGTTTGATATCCAGTGACAGTGGTTCTTGTTTATTCCAGTCCTAATGCTGAATGTTGTTGGTTTTTTATTCAATAATTTGAAGTTTATATTTCTTTTGGTGGTCCGTGAGTATTCTGCATCTTAAATTTGGCATTTTGGTTGTTGGAGGTAAGCAATTTGCTAGTGAAAGATACCATCGTGATCATTTCATCGAGGAAATGCCAATGTTAATCTTGACAGAATATCCTTACTGTGAATGTTCACTTTGCAGCTGTCTATATTTGCCATTGAAGTCAAAATTACTCAGATAGAGTCATAAAGTTTATTTCAATATTGATATTTTTGATTCACAATGCATTTTTATAAATCGTTATTGTTCTGTATGTTCAATTTTTTTCGTTTTTCGACTGATAACCAATAAAAAAATGTGATTTTTTATCTGTCTCAAAGGTTATGGGGCTGCTCTTACCAAGATCACCGTTAACAAGGACATTCCTTTTGGTCTGCGGCAGATATCCTTTTCTTTTGAAATTATATGTGTTCCCTATATAATGAAACATTTTCGTTCATAACTTTTCCTATCTCATTCTTCTGTAAATACTTAACAATTTTTACCTGGCGGCTGTTTTGCTAAAGCAGTTCATAAAGCAACATTGGGAAGAAGGTGAAGAGAATTTTATATATCCTGTGGTTTCACCAGAAGAGAAGGTCATCTCTATACTATATATGTTTCTTATAGCTTAAAATAATTTACAGAATGTTAGGCTTTTGCTGCTGCCTAGATACATATTTCGTATGCTCTTTATTTATTATCTTATAATGCCTATGAGAACATGCTTTTCTTAAGAAGTTAAACCTTATTATATACATATCTTCTTACTAATACCTCATATTTTCCAGAGGATCATGCACCAACTATTGCTTCCTTCATTGGATGATCCTAATAGGAAAATTCGCACAGCAATTAGCATGGCTGTAGTTTCCATCGCTCAATATGATTGGCCAGATGATTGGCCTGAGCTATTGCCTTTTCTATTAAAGTTGATTAGCGAGCAAAAAACAATCAATGGAGGTACCTTACTAAATATGCTTTATCTTGTTCTTATTCTTAAAAGGTTGATTTTGTCTTTGTTTTCTGAAGGTAAGTCTGAATTGACAGGATAAAACTTGCAGATCTAATGCTTGTAATTATTCTTTTCATACTAATTTTTCGTTGCTATCTTCTCTCAGTTCATGGGGCTCTAAAATGTTTGGCTCTCCTCTCTGGTGAATTGGATGATACTTTAGTGCCTAAATTATTACCCGCTCTGTACCCTCGCTTGCATTCAATAATTTCTGCACCTCATGTGAGTGCATGCTATTGTTTGACTAAATGGTTATTCTTTTAGCAATGCATATGAATTATATCTGTTATTTCATCACATTAATTCAAAGTACTAGCTTCTTTTTTGTGAAGTGACATGCTCTTCATACCAAATATTTGTCGTTTGTTTTGATTTTTGCAGCTATATGAGAAATCTCTCAGAACAAAAGCTTTGGCAATAGTACATTCTTGCATTTCTGTTCTGGGATCCATGAGTGGTGTCTATAAGGTATGTTCTTGTTGTACCCTTTTTGTTATTTTCCAAACTTTATCTGCTAAGATTTTTGTAGGCATATGGTTCTTGCGAATTGGTTTGCTTCCATGGAGGTGATAATAGATTTGCTGCTTCAGACAGAAACTGCTGGGCTGATGCTGGAAATGGTTAATTCCCTTATGGAGCAATTTTCTATTATTTTACAACCTCCTTTGCAATCAGAAGATCCGGACGAGTGGAGCATGAGAATGGAGGTGAATACCTTTTGGATCGAGTTACACTTAGGCTTATGTTTATCTTTCTTTGTAACATGCATTCTCTTTGCCAAATTATCAGGTCCTGAAATGTTTACTTCAGCTTGTTCAAAATTTTCCTAGCCTTATAGAAGCTAGATTTTCAGGTAACTATGGCGGTATATGAAGTGCAAATAATGTGATTTCTTCTGCTTCTATTACACTTGTATATTCTCTGTCTCAAGGTATTGACTTGCAATTTGGTCCAGTCATTTTGTCATCTTTGTGGCAGACATTTGTTTCAGCATTGGATGTGTACCAGATTTCATCGATTCACCGCACTGAAGATTCGGGTTCTGGTAGATTTGATTCTGATGGTAATGAGAGAAGTCTAGATGCCTTTATTATTCAGGTGCTGTGTTGCTGCTGAATGCTCAATTAATTGCTTTATTTTTAATCTATTGTTTGTGAGATATTGAACTTGTTCAACTAAGCAGTTAACATAGAGCTTTATTGCATTCTTGGCTTTGGGATAACTTGCATTTGTAAAATTTTCGCCTTTTTTGACTCTATTATTAACTCAATATTGTTTCTTAAATGATTCTTAATACATTTTTTGAGTTGTGTATCAACTCTCAATGCACTTTACACTACTTGTTGAATTTACTGGGGTTATGATGAGAAACTGCTGTTTTTTCATGGTAACACTTGTGTCGGATTTCATGCTATTTCTTTTTAGTTGATCATTTGTAACCTTTTGTCATTGTCTAGTTGTTCGAGACTCTATTAACCATTGTGGGAAATTCTAAATTGGCAAAGGTACATGGCTAACTCTTATTTGTTTTCCTTAACATTTTTTGGTCATTATTTGCAACCGTGTGATTTTATTTAATCATAGATGTAAAAGGAGATGTTATATTTGGAATTGGGTATTGTAGGTCATTGGAGGAAGCATAAAAGAGCTTGTTTACTATACCATAGCTTTTCTACAGATGACAGAGGAACAAGTATGTTTAATTAAGCGATTGTATTGCAGTTTGGAAAGTTGTTTAATGCATCCAATATATTTTTAATAAAGTATTGCTTTATTTTATTTATTTCAATTTATTCAGTGCTTCAATTAGTTTTATTTTTTGCTTGAGATTAACAAGTTATCTCCTACATAAATAAAAGTTCTTATTCATTCATTCTAGAGCATTGAAAGATGATGCGACAGAATTGGTATTTGTTATTTGCTCGGAGGACCTCCTTTGTTATGTTGTTTTCAGTTTGTGTGAGTCTAGTTGATACCTCAGGTAACACATAATGTGCTTGTGGATCATGCTATGTTGTGTATAAAGATCAAAGAGGGAAACAGTGGTTGCTAGGCAGAGGGATTGATTTATGGGTATGCCGGTGATGGAATAGGTTGAGCTGATTGTTGACTTGGTTGCTAAGCATCATAGTTTGCATTTCTTTTTGTATTGAGACTTACCCAAAACATGGATTTTGTCTAATTAGGAAGGCTTGATGTCACTTTCTTTTCTTTGAGAAAACTTGATTTGCTTTGATTAATATAAATATATAAGAAAAAGCAAATTTAGGAAACTTATTGTTTGGCTGACAGCCTGACACCATGCAATGTTTTAAATGCATGAATGGCAGAAAAAGTATTCATTATTCCTAATCTGAACGCCGAGTATGATGCAGAATGACATACCGTGGTGATATGTGAAAGCACATCAAGTATTACACAAGTTGCATTCATGAAAATCAAAGGGCTTCAGGGTGTGAAATATAGAAGTTGTTAATTTGGTCTTTAGTAACTTGTACCATTACATAATTAGAACTTTAAACATTGAGTATTTCCAACTTTGAAACTGTCCCTCTTGTTATGAACATGAATGAATCAAACTTTGAAAGGAATTGCATAAAGTTTGACAACCCCCAAATGCAGCTCTAAAGATGAATGAACGGTGGTGTTCTGAAGCCTACTTGAATGCTTTTATTTGGGTCATACTGACATACAGTGATGATTTGCTAAACGATTAAAACGTCTCATTGTCAAATGAATTAGGATGTGATGAGGACATCCGTAGGAGATTTCGACATACTTACCACCGGAGGGGTCGTCGAGCGACGGCCATGATTCAGCATCTTTATTTTTGATGCTTTATTTTAGTCATGTCATTTTATTTCTTGTTTTTCCATTTGTACCCCTATGAGGGAATTACTGTTTGTTGTAGCCCAAGGGCAATGTCGTCTTTTATTTTCTTTATTTTCGATGAGCCTATATAAGGGCTTGATCATTGTATTGTAGAAGATTATTGATGAAATGAAAATTTTCTACTGTTTGTTCTCTTTGTGAGTTCAAGAAGATCTCTTGGTGAGTTCTTCACATGAGATCTCTTTGTGAGTTCTCTTAGTATTTGCATCCATAGACCTTCTCCTCATCCACAAACGCCACCATCCACACCAACAAGTTGGAAGAAGCCGCCCCCCCTCCACACTTGCCGTCTTCTTGAGATCCCCACCCGTCGGCCACCCCAACCCCCACCGGTCGGCCACCTTGCCGCCGGCTCCTCCCCACCTTCATCCTCCCACCACCTCTCCCTCTCATAACCTCTCTTGAAATTTGAATTTCAAATTTCAATTTCTTTCCAAATTTGGAAATTCTATTTTAGGAAAGTTTTTGAATTTTGAATTCAATTTCACATTAAATGAAATTGGATTCATGAGAAAAGATTTTCCTACTCATCATCCTAATTTGGAAACCTCTCTCCCTCTCTCCCCAATTCCCTCTCTCTCTAGCAATGCCGCCGGCCCCCCTCTTGGTCCCCCATTAATTAGGCACTTAATTCCTCCATGAGATTTGAAATCCCAAATTAAGTGCAAAATAATTTCCCTCCAATTTTACTAAAACTGAAAATAATTTCAGTTTTAAACCCTTCCTCCCCTCTCTCTCTACCGCCGGCTCCCTCCTTCACCTCCCCTAATTGAATTTCAATTAATGCATTAATTGCATTTAATTGGAAATTCAAATCCCTCAATTTTTCCCTCCCAATTCCCTTAAACTGAAACTAATTTCAGTTTTCACACAAAACCCTCCCCTCTCACCCTAGACCTACCGCTAGCCTCCCATCCCCTCTCCAAACCGCCGTCCCTCTCTCCCTCTCATTGGAGAGCCTCTTGCGGCGACCACCCATTCTCACCTTCATGTCGCATGGCGGATCCCGAGTTAGAATGGAGGCTTGTGTTCGATGCCCAAGGTAACCTCGACGTACTACGATCGCCGTTCTTTGACGCAGGATTTGAATCCGACGAAGACACCGTGGGAGATTACTTGGATCGGATCCTCCCGAGCCTCATCCGAGTCATTGATAGACAACATCCGGATTACGAGTGGACCATCGACGGACGATTTCCCGCGCCTCCTCCACATCCTACGCCTTCCTCTCCTTCTCTACGGATCGCCGGCACCGTCGCTCTCGGATTGGTTTCATCTCTTGTGTGGTTCTTCTTCTCCCACCAACCCTAGAAGTAGACAAATGAGCGTAGCCTCAAGGTGGGACAATCGCTTTGTTAACCGCCGGATTCTCGTTGGCTTTTCATTTGCTTTACTATTTATTGTTGTCGTTATTTTATAGATCTTGCTAATTTAGCGGTAATAACTTGCCTAGATTTGGTTGAATTATAAGATCTTTCTTGAAGTATCAATTGAGAAAATCATTAAGATTGAGCTTTCACTACTTTAACAAACTTTTATTAATTTTCTGAGATCCAAATTCCTGGTTTCACATCAGGAATCAGGATGTCTACTCAGTATTGGAGAAGCCACATTGAAGAATATAGAAAGACTGAAGAATATAAACTTGATTTTTTCTTCATCCTCAGCATCTTTTTAAGCCTCATCTAACTATTAGGGTGGCTTTATGAATCTTTAACACTGAATTTTATTCTTTTGTGCCTGTGGACCATGAAATAATTAGAGAATTTGCCAAACATACTGGAATTGCACCTTTTTATAGCTAGCACTAATATTGCAAACAATAATAGAAATCGTATAAGATTTTGAAACTTGCTCAGTGTAATATGTTTTTAATAGTTATAGAAGAGCTTACGCCGGACCGTTATTTGCACTTTCTTGCTATTTTTTCAATTTTTTTTTTGCAGGTGAATAATTTGTAATTGTTGAATCTGATTCCTTGTTTTTCTGAAATCTGTTCAGTAGAATATGCCCATAGAGTCCCTAAATGCCATAAAAAAAAAAGTTTTGAGGGAATCATTTATCAATCATTAGAGATGCAACAAAGAGGCAATGCATTCTTACTTTTGAAGTTTCTTATGCAACCATAAAGGATTGATATGTGATTTTTGTGATCTTTCAACTGTTTTTGTCTGGAAAGTTGCTTTGCTTTTCAGAACCAATAGTTATATGTCTTGGTCCAGGATTTGTCATCCAACTGACTGGAAGCCGAAAGAAAACAAAAAAAAGGGGTGAAAATGCACGTTGTAAAATCTGGAAAGTTGCTTTGCTTTTCATGAATGTGATGTTTTGTTCTGCTAAATAGTGGTATGATGTAAAACCTGACTGCACCTTTGTATTTTCAAATCTGTGTTCTGGTCAACTTAAACGACTTTTGAACAGTTTTAATGGTGCTGGTGCGTAGTGTTGTAACAAAGTTTCTCCCTGTAGTCTATTAGAACGTGATCGAGGTATTTTCCGAAGATATTTGAATGGTGCAACTTTGAGCAGCATATGGGTTGCAAGAATTGGAGCATTTTTGAAGATAATTTGGTAGATGGTTGTATTGAGCTAATGGTAAATTTGGGCAAATTTAGAATTTGGAAGACCTAATATACTGTAGTAGGGCTTTGGAAATCCAAATAAGCTGTGTCTACAAGTCACGGAGTTTTTCTAGAATCTGAATGGTGAATGCCTAGTGTTAATATGGAGAAAGGCTTAGTTTAAATGATTAATTGTTTCAGCTTTTTGGTATTGGTTCACATAATAAAATCTGCTTCTTTTCTTATATTATATATTTCCTTGATTTTTGCATTATGTAATCTCGTTTGACTTCTTAGGTACATACATGGTTATTGGATGCAAATCAATATGTTGCTGATGAGAATGATGTTACTTATAGTTGCCGTGTATCAGGTATATAAAGTTTAAATGCATCAACGCTTGCTATAAAGGAACAAAATGATGTTTTTCGTATTCCTTACTCAAAAGGTTGTTCACTTTATTCTTTGGTGTTTCTTATGTACTTTCTGTGCTCTATGTTTTGAGAAGTCTGATTTGCATATCATAACATTGATGCAAGCTTCACAATGAAATTAAAATGAGACCATCAATGGACAGAGTAGAAGCCAGGTATGTGTTAGAGATAAGACTTACATGTGAGAAGTTGCATGTAAGTCCGATATAACAGGAAAGTGAAGGTAATTACAAGTATTTTGTGGGTGGTTCAAAAGTAAATAGTGTACAAAAGTTGTATTAAGAGTGGATGAATGTCAGGTTTTGCTTGAAATTCCAGGGGAGTTTATGAGTATATGCCTAACCAATTGCACTGTACTGAAGTTTGTATCAAGAGTGAATGATGTTAGCACTATATATGGTTGTTGCGGAGTAACAGGATTCAATAACAAACCAAATCCCATGGCTTTATTCTGAATTGCATTGCATTTCTAAAAGACCACACGATCTGGAATAAGACGTCTCTTATGAACTAGATAGACCTTGAATGCAAAGTTAGGGACTACTGAGAAAATTTTTAAGAATCCTAAAATGAATAGAGCATGGTTTGAATGGATGACGCACAGTTTTGGTTGATATTAAAAGAATACGTTCAGCTGACGATGTTAGGAAATCCAGTGATACCAACGATTATTGACTCCTGAAATCTTGACCTATTACAGTGAGGTTTATTAACTTCTTTTTTAAGTGGTTTATTGTAGGTTTTGACTATCAAATTTAGTAATGGTCTTGAACCTGTACACTTATTTTGACACCTTTGCTATCATAATTGATGTTTTTTCATGGGAATTGCTCGTTCAATTCCATTTCTCTCTCTCTCTCTCTCTCTCTCTCTCTCATGCACACAAAAGCCTACTTCATTTTCAAGTTTATGCAAAATTTTCTATTATTTGATGCGTATTCAGGATGAAATGAATTTTGATCTGTTAGATGATATTGTTTTATTTCAAACTTTAAATTCCTTGGTTCTATTGAAGTAATTAGGCATTCCTTGGTGTTTGGGGTGTACATATGATGAATGCTTTGCTTTCTAATAAGAGAATTTAAAAATATTAGGTTTATTATCTATAGCTGATTATAAACCTTCTTTATTTTTCACATAATTTTGGTTGGTGCCTCAATGTCATACTTATTTGACTGATTGAAGTAATGAGGTCTTCCTATTTAATTTTATATGATGGATGCTTTTCTTCCTCCAAGGAAAATTCAACAAAATTAAGTAACAATATTTTCAGTTGATTACAGTTTATAACTTATTTGAATTACTTATGCTGTTTTCATAGCTATTGTTTGTTTGCATCTCTTTATTGGTTTTCTTTATTTCTTGACGACGACAACAACAACAACATCAAGCCTTTGTCCCACTACGTGGGGTCGGCTACATGAATCCTTTTTCTTTATTTCTTGACGGTGTTTGTAAAATTGTTTCAGGCTCTCTGCTTCTGGAGGAGATAGCTAATGCTTATGGTGGAGAAATGATTGATTCCATTGTTGAAGCTGTTAACAAACGTTTCATTGAGTCGCAGACTGCCAAAGTTTCTGGTTCGACAGATTGGTGGAAAGTAAATAAAGACTTCTGCAACATTTTACTTGTTTTTAGTCACATGTTAGATTGTTTCTGTGTACATTTACTTTAAAGGCTGAGGTGGACAGTTTGATAGACAACCTCATCAACAATGCCATCATGGTCTTTTTAAAGTTTGATTATAAGGAAACTAGACACAGATGCGGAAAATGATACAGAATGGTCTAATTATTTTTTAATGCATTCTGCTAAATAAAGAAATTATATTTCTCCCTAATTATTATTTAGGGCGATTGTGGTATATGCTTTGGACATAGGTTAAGGGTTTATAGAAGACATAAATGAATCTACAGTAGTGAACTACCAGTCAACTTATTTTTTTTCCCTACCTCAAAAAATGAGTAAACATCACACCTTAGGTTATTAGCAAAAGATGGTTGTACTTTGATTTGATCTTGTTATCTTAGAGAAACTTAAAAGAAGCTCATATGGAATCAGGACTTAAAATTTCTTTTCGACTTTTGATATCAAACTAATCTCAATAAGGATGGATTATTTAATGACTGCTTCCAAGTAATTATAGCAAAATTAGTATGATGCAGATGTTAGCTGTCAAAAACAATTGAATGGCAAACTCTTCAATGACAACTTCGAATTAATTTGTTTGCAGACATCAAGTGCTTAATTAGTTGATGGACCCAAGAAATGATTTGTTACTTGTCTGCCCTTATTATTTCTCTTAATTATTTATCTTTACTGGTTATTTGTTAAACAATAAATGGATCACTTGCTATTCTGACTAAATATAAACTTCATTAGATTGCCTTGATGTGGGATTTAGAGTCAATCTAAAGTAGACGACTTGGGAGTAGTCTCTAGTAAGTTGCACAAGTTTAGATTTCACGAGCTTTCTTAGGACTTCAGTTGGTGGTATTGTTCTATGCTTTGCTGTAAGAAATAAAGATTCATTTGGTGATTTGTTAGGTTCTTGAAAAAAAATGCAATTGATGAAGCTTGGATACAATACAACCACACCGACCCGATAAAACTGTAAAAATTAGGAGCTTGCACACCATAGACATAATGTTATTATAAATTATTGTTGTAAATTCTATAAGATAGTGATGAGACCTGCAATGCTTTATCGCACAAAATGTTGATCATTAAAAGATAATCAAAAAATTAAGTTATGTATTGCAGATATGAGGATGCTTAGGTGGATGAGTTATTTTACACTTAGAGATAGAATGTGAAACAAGTATATACGTGAAAATGTTGGAGTAGCTCTAATGACAGATAAGATTAGAGAGAGTCGCCTTAGATGGTTTGGTCACATAAAACTTCAATCTTTTTAGTTTTGATGGCCTGGTTAGGAGATTGGATGTATTAAATCTGATTTATGTTAAGAAATGTGGAGGTAGACCTAAGGCTTGGTTAGAAAGTATTATAAATAAACTTTTTTTATTATGTTTAAATGAGAATTTGACTCTTAATAGGACACAATGTTGAAAAAAGATTAATGTAGCTAATCCCACGTAGTGGGATAGAGGTTTGATGTTGTTGTAATATAAAGATGTAATTTTTAGTATTTCTACTAAAGGCATCACGTAGTGGAGTATAATATCATATGCATATGCTTCACTAAAGAGATTTAACAATAACAAGAGAAAAATAAACATTATTAATAATAAAAGATATACTTCATAACTTGTGACAATTGTCATTTGTTAATAACACTAAAATACTAAAAATTGTTGCTTGTTGTTAGTTATGTATTTTGTGATTTATTAATGTCTCATTTGCCCCTCTTTGATTTATTGATATCTCATTTGTCCCTCATACATGTGTCCTTACAGCTTATTGAGCCGTGCCCAGACAGTGTTGGGCTATGTGGGACCCATTTTGGAACCTAATATCGTCTTTAGGAGATTTGTTGCGTCTGATATGAACACTTACGGTATTGGTAAGTGTTTGTGCTTCCTAGATGCAATTGAAACGCATAACTCCGTTTCATCCAAGCGGAGAAGGTCCTAGCCTTGTTGTCCAAACACCATAACTAGCTCCGTCTGATCCAAGGGGAGAAGTCCCAGCCTTTCTCAATATGCACAAACTAGCTGCAGATTTACTCAATGCTTTTGAGGGTCTGTTTAGTTTTGGGTTCTTAAGTCTTCTCTAATTGTATAAATATCCAGTTAGTATTCTTTTCTCTAAGTTTTTGAAATTACAGCTTTGGAATTTATTCTTATTTGGTTGCTAATTTTTCCTCATATTCAAGAAAAGTTGCTAACTTTTTTTTTGCATTTAAAATCTTTGAATGCCATACTACCTATAAAGGAATATTTGCCATGGTTTGACTTGGGCAAACACAAGATTATGGAACTTAAGGAAAAATCTGTGTATATTGTAATTGTTCGTACAGAATTCTAGACTGTTCAATTAACTAGGAGCTTTTCCTACAAAAATTTCACTTAATTCCTTCAATTATTTCATTCATCTTTTATATTTTGCTGCAATCGCATACTTATCTAATTGAATATCATTTGCAAATCTTACTACATTGGTATGTAGTGGTTAATAGAAAGTGAACTATAGAATGGAAACTGCAAATTTATAAAGAAACCAATTCAAGTTGAATCAGGCTGTCTGATGATATAAAAGGGGGAGGCCTCCTATTTGATTTGCTAATGAATATGCAAATGTCTCTAGGTTGTGCCTGATTAGACCTTCTATAATAACCATAGAATTTTCAAACAAACTTAGTCCTAGTGATGCAGGAAGTAGGGGTGCAAACGAGCCGAGTCGAGCTCGAGTCAAGAGGTGTTCGAGTCGAGCTCAACTTTCAAACATCAAGCTCGAGCTCGAGCTCGAACTCGAGTCGAGCTCAAAAATCGAGCTCGAGCTCGACTCGTTCCACCATAAACGAGTTTCCGAGCTGCTCGTCGAGCCTCCGACGTGCTTGGGCTCACACACCGGTGCACTCAAAGTACTCATGGAGGAAGAGAGAGCAAGAGATTTATTCTCTTTCTTCAAAAAATTTGATTTGATTTGATTGGCTGTCTTTTACGGCTGCAGCGGGAGGGAGAGAGAGAGAGTGCAGCTGTCATTTAATACTTGATATTTGTTTCTCTGTTTCTGCCAAAGAAGAGAGAGACATCAATTTTTTACTTTTTTTTTTGGTTTTGCCATTATTACTCTGTCTCTATCAGAGGAGAGAGAGAGGCTTGCCATTGACATTTGAGGCAGCATAGGCGGGAGTTTAAAAATCAGGCGGTAATTTAAAATGAAGTTATTATTAATTTTTTAAAATATTTAAATTTGATAATTTCGAGTCGGCTCGCGAGCTCGCCTCGCGAGCCTTATTAAGCTCGAACTCGAGCTCGTTTAACAAACGAGCTCGAGTTTGAGCTCGAGCTCGTGGCTCGATAAGCTCGGCTCGCGAGCTCGTTAACGAGTCGAGCTCGAGCCGGCTCGCGAGCCGGCTCGGCTCACTTACACCCCTAGCAGGAAGTCTTAGATTTTAGGGTTTCTAATGCAAATATAATTTGAGATGCATGTCAAAATTTGCATGAAAATAATAAAAATTATGGAAACCAATTCCTTAGAAAATTTAATGGTCTTTTATTGGAAATTATGGCCATAAAATTAGGATCAATAAGAAGTCTTTGATTCTTTTTTATATTGTGATGTTTTAAATGTTTATTTTAATAACTAACGAAAATCTTTGTTGGCTATCTTCTCTTACATCCTATAAACTTTAATAGAATGATATGGGATAAACTTTAGCTGATGATTATGACAGTGCAAACTCCTCTACAGCAAGTTAAAAAAGTGATCTTCCTTATCTGAAATAATTCTCAATGCCTAAGGAGATAATTCTTTCCATGAAGTTGAAAGACATGAACAAACACAATATTTTCAAACTTTTTAGAAAGTCTATATATTTTGTTTGTTCCTACAGACTAATAATATGTTCAATTACTTATAACCCGATTGCACAAATTGTACATATAATTCCTTTAATTGTTTCGTTCATGTTTCCTTAGTTTGCTAAAAAAGAGAGATATAAGCATTTGTGTATCATGCTAGACATGCCAATAGGGTTAGGGAAAGGTAACTGTTAAAATGGAAAGCTAAAAATCAAGTTCCTTAAGAAACTATTGCAACTTGAACATAATTTTCCAGGCCGACCCTTGGATTTGTTAGTGGATATGCAAATCCAGTTTCAACCCAAACCTATAGGTATTAATATTTTGGATAGTTGCTCTAAGTTTTGGATCTTCTTCTCAGGCAGTTGTTTTACCTTTGGTGCATTGTTCTTCTTCATCACCAAAAAGCTTCTTGACCATATTTACAGGAAATGTCAATCTGCGGCATTAGTTTTGCATTATGGGCTTTTTAGTTGTGTTAAGTCATCATGGTGAAACTTGGCTGCCTATCCTTTCCTGCGTTGTATTAGATGCAGTATATTTGATTTGTGGTAAACTTTAGCTGATGGTTATAATGTTGAATGTGACAATATGAACAACTTTTCTACAAGAAAAAAAAGTTCTTCCATTCCTGTGTTAATTCTCACTTTTTTTTGTAATATCTTTTTGATCAAATGATCGAGAATATTTTTTTAATCATCAGTGCAGGCAGTTGGTGTTTATTGTTTAGTTCATTTAAAATTAATGCTTCTCATCTTAGCTATTAACTTAATGCTTTTCATCTCAGCTATTTTACTCTTTGAAACTACTCGGTTGTCACTAAATCTATTTTTTATTTTCAAACCTTGTTGCAACAGTTGAGAGAGGCATCCTTTTTTGCAATGGCTTCAATTTCAGAACAACTCATTGAAGCACAGGTGGTTCTTTTTCCAACCAACTATGCATACATATATATAGTCGTGTGCTTTTGTGACAATATGTTCGTAAAGAAAAAAGAAAATAATATACAACTCTAACTTAATTGGGCATCTTGTCCCCTTAAGCTTTAGGTCCCATGCATAAGCTTGCTAACAAAGAGAGGAAAGAAAAAAGAAAAAAATTGAAAAATATAAAACAAACAAAAATAGAGAAAAGAAAAGAAGGAATAAAATATACATTACATTAATTTGGAGGTTAAAATTCGTCATTCGTCTTTATAGTGGTCAATTTGTAAGCCACCAACTTCATTGAATAATTTTCTTGATTTTTTCAAGTGATTGAAAATGTTGTTGACATTATAAATTTAATCAAGAAAATCTTCAACATGTAATTATTTATCCAATGTGGGCAAATCCATTCACATCTTGAAATGTTGGAAAATTTTGCCATACTTCTGGGCATCATTAGCCAATTGATTATGATCCTCTTTGTTGGATGAATATTCATTGCACCGTAGGATTCATTGGTAGTAGCCAAATTGTTGTTGATGGTGTTGACTATGACTATTGAAGGGATTTGGAACTTGGAACGATGTCATTTTGATCCTCTTGATTCTTTCACATGCTGCCGTGATCAATCTTCTTTGTTGTATCGATGCCCATTGCCATTGATGCCACGAATGCCATGTTCATACTCCTGTAGTTGGATTGGTTCCTGGATTCGGCTACGCCTTCCAAACACAAACGGAGGTTGATATCTTTCATTGTTACATGGGTTTGCCATCGCGTGCCATTGCCTTTGGATTGGTCGTCCTGCTATTGCGGTCACTGGTCATTGCTTGCACTTCTTTGTTTCAGATGCCTGCAACCTCATCATCCCCCTTGCCTTGGATTGGTGAAGCTGCCTCCTACTGACTTCACACAAGGCTTTGTCATCCTCTTTGATAACCAACACAGTTAAGAGCCTGTGTGACTGTGAATATAGGTCTTGATGCCTTTGAGGCTTCATTCGAGCTTTCTAGTTGTTGTTTGCTGTTAGTGATTCTACTCCCACCTACCTTTAGGTCCTTGCAATCCTCCTCTCTCATTGGTCATTGTTTAAGGAAGTAGTGGTTCTGATACCACTCCATGCACATAACATATGAGAACAGTAAAAAGGAAACAGTATACAACTGTAATTTAGGTCCTTGAGATCCTCCTCTCATTGGTCATTGTTTAAGGAAGTAGTGGTTCTGATACCACTCCATGCACATGACATGTGAGAACAGTAAAAAGGAAACAGTATACAACTGTAATTTGATTTGATATACCTTTCCCTTTAGCAGTAGGTCTTATTTTTGACTTTGCCACCAAATAGAAGAAACAAAAGAAAAATATAAGAAAATACAAAGCAATCGAAAATAGATAAAATAACAATAGAAAAGACGCATAACTTTGTGCCGCATCAATAGATATGTGTTTTGGATAACCAAAGTGAATTTATGCTGTATTTATTTTAGGATTCAGGAGCAACAAAAGTTAATTTAAGTCGTCTTCTGGATGAAATGGTTGCAGAAGACATAAGAACAGGTGAAAGTTTTCTTTGTTTTCCCTCTTTAGTCATCAACTAATTCTTACTGTTCTCTTCTATTTACTTTTCCAAAATTTTCAACTGCAGCTGTGTATGAATTTCCATTCCTACATGCAAGAGCTTTTTCAGTAGTTTCGAAGTTTTCCTCAGTGGTAGTAATCGTAATTCGTACATAATTTTATCTTAGGAAAATTCAGTTCGATTGTCGTTTCTGAATATCCATATTCCTTGAGAGTAAATGCAGATTGGACGGAATGTTCGCGAGCAGTTCCTATATGCTGCTGCTCAAGCAATAGCTTTAGATGTGTAAGAAACACTTATCCACTTGAGACATGTTTTAATGTAAAAGTTCATTGCCCTTGAACATTGTTTTATTGACAGCCCACCACCTGTAAAAGTTGGTGCTTGTCAAGTTTTATCTCAGGTCCTACCGGATGCTAAATCTGAGTTGGTTCAGCCTCATATAATGTGCATACTTTCATCTCTTATTGATCTCCTCAAGCAGGTATTTTTATCCCAAATATTCAATGTTAAACTCATTATCATTACACCATTGAACCAGAACCAAGAACTTTATGAATGTGATAGGAAATACTTGAGTTCGCAAGCAATCCTAACCCAAATCGATAAGAACACAACAGCAAAACTGCTGTCCACAGCAGTAAAACAGCAAACTTTAGGAAAATCTGAGAGAAAATCACAAGTAGAGACTTGTATTCCACTAGAAGCAAAAGCAAAATAGTAAAGATATAATTGTTCTTCAATCCGAGAGGAAGAACGACTCTCCAAATCTCCAGCAACGCCAAGAGCCCGAAGCCAGAACCCTAGATCTCAAATTATCATTCAAATTCAGGATGAGAAACAATTTCCCCCCAATCTTCTAATTAACCACAAAGGACAATTACAAACTTCCTAAAACAGCCCCCCACATTCAAATTTTCCCTCCTAAGATGAATTAAGCCAAGCATGGCCCACCTAGAGATCCCGCTCCCCCCTTCTCTCTGTTTTCCGCTGCCCAAGTGGGCCTGCCTCGTATAAACTTGGACCGGTCCAGCCGGCCCCTCCTAGCTGGTGGCATATCAGAATGTCTTAGAAAATTTCTTTTGCTTTTCTTCCTGTGCATGCTTATATGTCATTATCCCTGTAATGTATGTGCACAGGCATCTGATGAAACACTGCATCTTGTGCTTGAAACACTTCAAGCAGCTATTAAGGCAGGTATGCATTAGGTTAGTTTGCTTTTCTGTTCTTAATATTCGCCAACTTCTCTTTTTTTTTTCTTTTTGGGAGTTTGGGTTGAATTATCAGTAATCACAAACCATGCTTACCTTGTTAATTACTTCCAATGACTTCAATGATTGTAGGCCATGAACTATCAAGGTCCATGGAGCCTGTTATTTCTCCCGTCATTCTTGATGTCTGGGTACATCACATTTCAGATCCATTCATTAGCATCGAGGCCTTGGAAGTCTTGGAGGTACTTTATCCAGATGCTGATGTTGAATTCAAACAGATCTTGCATGCTTGGCATGAATTCATGCATGTAGAAAAAGATATTACACAATTATGGATCAAGTATTGTGTTTCAGACATTTGCTATTGCATTAATTGAATGGTTGGAAGTAGCTTTTGTTATTGTTTCTGAAACTGAAGAGTTACAATTTAATGTATTGTTAATGGCACTTAGGTTTTTGTGCTGTAAGGTTGTCGCAAAACTCAGTAATGCATGGTCAAAGAAAACTGACATTTACTGATAAGATTTAGTAAAAAGCACTTGTTAATAGTTCAAAAAAGATGCATTATTTACCTTAGATGCATAATGTAATAAGATATTGGAAGTAACAATGACAAATTAAATGGGCGATACACTGTATATGATGCACATTTAAATATTTTGTGTCTGTACAAAGACAAATTACTGCTCTAAGTCTATTTAAGAGGTGAAAAGAGTCATGATAGTGACTCTACTAACCTCATACCTTGAAAATAATTGTTTTGTTTTACTAGTACACTTGTCTTATTGTTTCAGCCTGGTATGACCAACCATTTTTTATAAATTCCCCTGAAAGAGCTGCACTTAAAGAAGTTTATTGAAGGGAAAGAAGACTGTTTAAATCTATTGAAAATTTGCTACAAGCAATATAAAATAACATATGTTTTCTGTTACGCCGGTTCACGTAGAGCCGGCCCAGCCGGCCAATGGGCCGGCTCAATTCCACTACAGGAGGTGGAACAAAGCCGCCCCCCTCTCTAGTTCCGCCAAACATATGGGGCCCGCCCATCTATGTGATTTTCAAAATTGAATAGAGGGCGAGAGGCTAGGAATTTAGGAGGGAATTTGGATTAGGAAGGTTTGGGTATTAAAGTGCATGAGGGAATTATGGAGGATTATGTTTTGATTGATTGGAATTAGGGTTTCTTGGAGGCTTGAGCTCTAGACAATCTTGTCTAGAGATTTGGTAGAGACGATCCTCCTCTCGAATTGAGAATCTCTTGTATCTTTTCTTTGTTCCTTTGATTATTATAAGCTTTGTTATCGTTTGTTTGTTCTTCCACCACGTTTCTTTCATTTTCTCGCTGTTTTACTAATTATTGATTAGGTTTGCTTGCGAACTCAACTAAATCCGATCAAATTACTTGCGAACTTAAGTATTTCCTATCAAATTGGTATCAGAGCAAGTCGTGGGACCGGTGGAGGGCTGTTTTCGGCTAATTTCAGCGGCAATTTTTTGCCTGGAAGGAAGGGAGATTGTTGTTTTTGGAGTTCCAAATCCAATTTTTTTTGTTTTTACAAACTTCGGATTGTGATGGCGGCAAAAAAGGTGGATGCTCTGGAGGAAAGGCTTGAAGGTGAGATGAATCAAATCAAAATGACGGTAGAGGAAAGGATTTCCTCCATGGAAGGGCAAGTTGCTGATCTACGGGACATGATGAAAAAGATGTTAGAAATTCAAAACCAAACGGCGGCTTCGGTGGCGAAAAGAATGGATAGAAAAAAGTACGAATTCTGAAATTCGTAGGGAGGAAGATGGGAGGAAATCATGGAAGGAGAAGGAAGAAGACCCCGTCTGGAGCCAGCCGAGAGGGAAGAAAGGGGAGGTGGGTATGGGGAACGCCAGGAGGGATACTACGGCCGCCGAGGTGCTGATTTTGAAGAAAGAAAGGGGGATTTCAAAGGGGGTTGGGGCTATGACAGAGCAAGGGAAGACCGGGAAACATGGGGCTCACCTAACACTTGGGAGAGGGGAAACTATTGAAGGATCAGGGGAAATGGTGGCGACTAGAAGGTGAGGAAGTTAAAGATGCCCATATTTGAAGGAGAAGACCTGTATGGGTGGATTTACAAGGTAGAGTGGTACTTTGCCGTTAATGGGTTGATGGAGGAGGAGAAGCTGATATCAGCCGGATTGTGCTTGGAAGGAAAAGCCTTGTCGTGGTTTCAATGGAGAGACCAGAGGAGGCCGATCAGGAGCTGGAGGGAATTCAAAGACTGCATAATAGAGCGTTTCCAAACCGATCGGGGAGGAGACTTCTATGAGCAGTTCTTTGCTCTGACATAGGAGGGATCAATAGCAGATTACCGGGAGCAGATTGAGCACCTAGCTAGCAGGGTGGAGTGACTCTCATATACAGTATTGGAGGAAAATTTCATGAAAGGGCTGAAGGCGGAGATCCGAGCAGCAATGAAGGTTTTGATGCCCTGTGATTTGGGGGAGGCCATGAAGTTGGTCCAACTGGTGAAAAATCAGAAGAATTTGGAGAGGGGAGCCAGGAGTAGCAGCACCGGAGGTACTTACAAGATGAAGACCACTCATCTAGCACCTAAAGGTCCTGCAACAGGAGGAGCCGAGAGGCCACCAAGGAGAAGACATGAGGAGGGAGCGGGGAAATTTCAAGCGGATGACAGAGAAAGAGATGCAGGAGAAGAGGGCTAAGGGGTTGTGCTTCAGGTGCGATGAAAAGTACACACCAGGGCTTCGGTGCAAGGACCGAACTCTTCAGGTTTTCATCGTCTTTGATGACAAGGAAACTGAGGGAGGTGAGGAGGAGATAGAGGAGGAGATGGATGAGAAGCTACACTTGGATCTAGTTGAGGTTTCCCTGAACTCAGTGGTAGGGTTCACTTTGAATCACACCATGAAGGTGAAGGGAGAGATAGAGGACATGGAAGTGGTGGTGTTGATTGATATTGGGGCTACTCACAATTTTATTTCCACCTAGGTCGTCAACCAACTGGGAGTGAGATTGGTGGATGTCGGCTGTTACGGGGTGATGATGGGTACGGGGAAGGTGGAGAAAGGTCAGGGGATTTGCAGAGGAGTGCGACTGACGATCCAGGGGATACATGTGAGGGAAGATTTCCTTTCGCTAGAGCTTGGGAGTACTGACGTCATCCTGAGGATGAAATGACAGCAAACTTTAGGAGACACCAAAGTGAATTGGGGAGCACTCACGATGGAGTTGATGGTGGATGGAAGGAAGGTGGTGATTAAGGGAGATGCAGGGCTCTCCATCCTTGGTTTCTCTTAAAACGATGGTGAGGGACATTTAGTTGGCGGGCGGAAGGGTATTTGGTGGAACTGCACAGTTTGGAGGGAGCGAGATTGGAGGAGAGAGGAGACATACCCCTTTCCATTTAGTCGTTGATTCAGCAGTTCCAAGAGGTTTTTCAGCCACTTCAAGGATTGCCACCGCAGAGAGAGCAGGAGCATGCCATCGTGTTGAAGGAGGGAGTGTCACCCATCAGTGTACGACTTTATCATTACCCTCAGTTCCAGAAGGATGAAATCGAAAGGTTGATCAGAGAGATGCTGGAGGCAGAGATCATCAGACCCAGCATTAGCCCTTTCTCTAGCCTCGTTCTGTTGGTATAAAAGAAGGATGACAGCTGACGTTTTTGTGTGGACTACAAATCACTCAACAAGGAAACTGTACCTGACCAGTTTCCTATACCAGTCTTTGACAAACTGTTAGATGAATTGAGTGGAACCGTGATCTTCAACAAGATAGACTTGAAATCAGGTTACCATCAGATCCAGATGAAGGAGGATGTACCCAAGACAGCCTTTAAAACTCATGAAGGACATTATGAGTTCCTGGTGATGCCATTTGGCCTCACCAATGCTCCCGCTATGTTCCAGGCCCTTATGAATAAGGTTTTCAAACCTTATCTCAGACGATTTGTATTGATATTCTTTGACGACATCCTGATCTATAGCAGGACAAAGGAGGAGCACTGGGAGCATTTGAAAAGTGTGTTAGAGGTACTGCAGGAGCACCAGCTGAGGGCTAATTTAAAGAAATGTTTCTTTGCACAAGCCAGTGTAGAGTACTTGGGCCATGTGGTATCAAAAGAAGAGGTGGCAGCAGATCAGTCCAAAATTGAGGCAATGTTAAAGTGGCAAATGCCTAAAAATCTAAAGGAGCTGAGGGGATTTCTTGGACTAACATGTTAATAATGGAGGTTCGTTAAGGGGTACAGCTCCATAGCATGACCACTCACTGAGCAGTTGAAAAAGGGTTCCTATAGGGGGAGGCGGCCACATCAGCATTTGAGAGCTTGAAAAAGGTGATGACTATGATGTCGGTCCTAGCTTTGCCATATTTCACTCAGATCTTCATTGTGGAGACAGATGCGTCTGGATACAGGCTGGGTGCAGTGTTTATGCAGAATCGTAGGCCCATTGCCTATTTCAGCCAGGTATTGATTGCTAGAGCTCGGCTGAAATCAGTTTATGAGAGAGAATTAATGGCTATCGTTTTGGCCATCCAGAAGTGGCGGCCCTACCTACTTGGGAGGCAATTCATTGTCAGGACCAATCATCGAAGCTTGAAATACCTGCCAAAACAACTGATGGTGATGAAGGAACATCAAAGGTGGCTGTCCAAGTTGCTAGGGTATAATTTTGAGATTCAGTATAGACCAAGGGTGGAGAACAAGGCGACAAATGCTTTGTCCATATGTATGGGGGAGCTGCAGACAGTGGCACTATTCGTTCCTTTGATGCTTTACTGAGAGGCTATCAGAGAAGAAAGTGCTAGAGATGAAGATTTGGGAAGGATCAGGGCATATTTATTGGAAGAGGAAGCTCATTGGAGGGAGACAGACTGCTGTATCATGGGAGATTTGTGATGCCCCGTACCTCGATCCACATCCCAAATTTACTCCAGGAATTTCATGGAAGCGCAGTTGGGGGCTATTCAGGAGTGCAAAAGACTTACAGGAGACTGGCGGCTGAGCTTTACTAGAAGGGAATTCATAGAGATGTAGAGGAGATGGTGGCGAGGTGTGAGATCTGTTAGAGGAACAAATATTTGGCTATGTCACCAGGGGGACTACTACAGCCGTTGGCGTTATCAGGACGGGTATGGGATGAGATATATATGGACTTTATAGATGGGTTGCCCCGTTCAGAGGGGTTCACGGTGATCTTGGTGGTGATGGACAGGTTGAGCAAGTATGCACATTTCATTCCCCTCCAACACCCCTACACAACAATGATAGTGGCTTCAGCCTTCATCAGGGAGGTGGCCAGGTTACATAGAGTACCCGAGGCGATCATATCAGACAGAGATAAGGTATTCCTCAGCCATTTTTGGAGAGAGTTGTTCAGACAGCAGGAGACAGTTCTGAAGAGGAGTACAACTTACCACCCACATACGGATGGCCAAACGGAGGTAGTCAACAGGAGCTTGGAGCTGTACCTGAGATGCTGTGTCAGAGACACTCAAGCAATGGGCTAAATGGATATCATGAGCGGAGTACTGTACAACACATCTTTTCATTCTGCTTCACAGATGATCCCGTTCAAGGTGTTGTACGGGAGCAGCAGTACTCCCGTGTCTTTAGTAGAGGAATACTTGGAGGAGAGGGATCCAGTGCTAGAGGAGTTGAAGAGGTATTTATTGAGAGCTCAGCAAATTATGAAGAAACAAGCGGATGAGCATATGAAGGACATCCAATTTGAAGTGGGGGAGAAGGTGTTTTTGAAGCTCCAACCATATAAGCAGAAGACAGTCGCTAACAAGAGGAATGAAAAGCTGGCTCCTAAGTACTATGGGCCTTATGAAGTGCTGGAGAAGATTGGGGCAGTGGCATATCGACTGAAATTACCACCATCGGCGATGATACACCTGGTTTTTCATGTCTCGCAATTGAGGAAGGTCATTGATGACTACACTGCCAACCCCGAGCTACCTGTGACACTCACTGAGGATTTATAGGTGTTTCTGGAACCCTTAGAGCTGATGGGAGTTCGCCAGAAAGAAGATGGAACTAAGGAAGTGTTGATCCAGTGAAAGAACCTACCTGACTACGAGGCCACGTGGGAGCTATACGAGAGGACAAAATAGCAGTTACCAGATTTTCACCTTGAGGACAAGGTGATTCTTTGGGAGGGCGGTATTGTTATGCCGGTTCACATAGAGCCGGCCCAGCCGGCTAATGGGCCGGCTCAATTCCACTACATGAGGCGGAACAAAGCTGCCTCCCTCTCTGGTTCCACCAAATAGATGGGCCCGCCCATCTATGTGATTTTCAAAATTGAATAGAGGGGGAGAGGCTAGGCGTTTAGGAGGGAATTTGGATTAGGAAGGTTTGGGTATTAAAGTGCATGAGGGAATTATGGAGGATTATGTTTTGATTGATTGGAATTAGGGTTTCTTGGAGGATTGTCTAGAGATTTGGGAGAGACGATCCTCCTCTCGAATTGAGGATCTCTTGTATATTTGCTTTGTTCTTGTTTCCCTTTGATTATTATAAGCTTTGCTATTGTTTGTTTGTTCTTCCACCACGTTTATTTCGTTTTCTCGCTGTTTTACTAATTATTGATTAGGTTTGCTTGCGAACTCAAGTAAATCCGATCGGATTACTTGCAAACTCAAGTATTTCCTATCATTTTCTTGTTCAAAGCCTAAATGGCCAAAACCTTGCTTCTTGGGAGAGCGTTAGAGAAATTCTATAAATCTCAATTTTATTTATTTTTCCAAACATGTCTCAATTTTATTGGAGGCATTCAGAATATAAGGTCCTGGAATTTGGCAATTTGCATACTTAGCTGCTGTTTATTCGTGTGGAATGGTTGATTAAATCTATTTCTTCTTCTTCTTCTTCTTTCAGCTACTTGCATCATTTCAATAATTTAAGGATTCGGACTTTTCTTGGAAGGTGCTTGTTCTAATTGATAACCAGTTTAAAAAAAAAATTAGTTTGAAGAATAAGATTATATAAATGGGCCTGAGCACTACACCCAGCCAATGAGTTAATTGGATTTATTGAAGGATTCTGTTTTCTTAACCTTTTGGAAGTAATCATATTGCTGCATGCGTTTGTGGAACTTCTTTGACCGGATTAGTTTGATTTGATTCTTTCATGTAAGTGACTTCAACATCATAGATTAACTTCCCAGTTTTCAGGCTATCAAAGATGCTCCTGGATGTATGCAGCCTCTGGTCTCCCGGATCTTACCATCCATTGCCTCTATATTAGAAAATGTGCGTTTGTTAAGATGCATGAAGAAGATATCTTCACTAACTGCTGTTTTCCAAACTCTTACTCTTTGAATAAACTTTTTTTGGGTACTTTTGTCAGCCAAGAAACCAGCCCGATGGATTGCTTGCAGGTTCATTTGATCTTTTAACAATGATATTGAAAGTATGTTTAAAGTCCCAGTATCAGATTTCGTTTTTATTTGGTATTTCTGTCAATTACAGCATATATTTGCATCCTGTGTGAACAATAAGATTTTTTTTTTATTCAGAGCGCGCCGGTTGAAGTTGTGAAGGCTGTTTTTGATAGATGTTTTAATTCTACCATCCAAGTAGTGCTCGAAAGTGATGATCACGGTGAAATGCAGGTCTTTACCGAACTCTGTTTGTGCAGCTAATCTTGTTGCTTTCTAAGCTTCAACCACATCCAAAGATCCTAAAAGGCTAAACAAAGTCCACTTAGAGTGCACGTTTCATGCTTGTTAATGCTTGCTTCTCTATCTGGATTGTGTTGCAGAATGCAACAGAATGTTTGGCAGCATTTCTTGCTGCTGGAAAGCATGAGTTGCTTTCCTGGAATGGTGATCCATCTTTTACAATGAAAAGGCTTCTTGATGCAGCTTCAAGGTAGAGTCTATGGAAAGTTTTTTTTTTTCATGGAGTCTGGAAACTTTTTCTTTGAACTCCAGCATTTTCGGTTGTATCCATGTTTTTAACTCCTCATTTCCTGCAGTCTTTACTAGCATTTGCGTAGTGCAAGCACTTGGTTTTAAAATGCCCAAAGAACAACTGCAAATTTAAACTTGATGTTTCCTGAACCCTTAAGATTTGATAGTGGTAATGCTGTTCTTGTTTGAAGCCAATATGCCATGGAAATATTGAGATACAGTTTGGGAGTTGCAAGGAACGTTGAATAATAAAATGAATATAACGAACATTAACTTTAGATTAACTTTTTTTGGTTGCCTGTACAAATTAAAAGTTGTCATTTTTCATAAATACTTCTGAATCTTGTAATATTCTTATGCCAATTGATTTTGATTTGGATTGAAAATGTCAAGCCAAATAAATTATTTGGGTGTGAAGTTACGGAGAAAAGTGAGGACTAGTTGGGACATTGGATGTTGAATTTGGCCCATCACAGGTCGAGAAGTTTGGTGGTTGTTGAAAAGAGTTCAGTGAATCTTCCTATGCTGGCTTCATCTTTGTAGGGAAAGCATTATTGAGACATTCTAGTGCCATTCTTGGACTATGAAGTGGTTGTAGAGTCTGAGAAAAGTCTCCTGAGAAGGAACTAGGAGAGTGTGTCCACATCAGATCATGAAGAGAACAGAACACCAAGGATTGACATACCTTTGACAGGAAGAATGCATAATTGTTGACTTCTCTTGGTGGAAAAAGAGAACATATTTATACCCTCTGTATGTTGATCGGTTAGCTTACTTCTGTAACCATCTGCATGGCTTCGCGGCCTTGTCTAATCATATTTTTTGTTATGTGGGATGGGAAGGCTCTTGGACTGCTGAGGCTTGATGGGATTATTCTTGTGAACTAGACTATCAATGTTCCAAAACTAAACTAATGGATCATCTCCAGCTCGTGCAATAGTCTGTAAAAGCTTTGTGATGTTGATGAATTGGTGACTTTGATCACCTTAGATTAGGGCTGATATGAATTCAATTTTAGCTTCAGAAGATTTTGGTCCTTGCTTAAACTCACATGGAATTGAAACTGATTCCAGTCAGATGGGCTCAATTCAAAGTTCTTCAATTTTAGGTCAGCTCAAAAACGATTTTGATTTACTTCTGAACTGATATTGATTAAATTCTATATACAATTACATTTTGAGTTGAGTCGAACCATATTCATGTGAGTTTGGTTCGCTCAATTGTGAAAGGTTGTTTGAGGCAATACTAAAGCTAAAAAATTTGACTCCAGCTGATGTTGATTTGTGTCTAAATTTCGAATTTTCTGTTTTGATATGTTTAATAGCATTATCTTGAATTATATTGTAGATGCTAGGTACTATATTAAACTTTAGTGGAGCTGAACTTTATTTGAGTGAGTTTGGCTAAGCACAAAGTTGACTTGAACCTACCGAAGATCACCAAACCCAAACATGATCATTGGTTGTTTTCCATCATAGGGTAATACAAAAAAAAAAAAAAACAGAGTCCAAAACATTTAAAAAAAACATAAAATAATAATTTTTTGAATGCATCAATAATGAAATCTGATTGCACTATCTACGTGTAACTCAGTATGCCTAATCTTTATTTCTGTAGTAAGAAGCAAAAATGTTTATCTATGATTTGATTACTTGGTTTTGTGGAAGTTAACATGCAAATCTGATTGCCTGGTCCGCTACTAAATAATAATGCCTAAATTATTCTTTTGATAGAGTTGTTGAGATTGCTTGGCATCTTCCCCATTGAATTATATATTTTAGTTTAAAACCACTGCTTTCCTCTGATTTGTACTTATCATTACAATTGGGAAATTAAAATTCTTCAGATGTTAATTGTATGTTGAATATAATTCTCTGGTTTTTTGCTGCATTTGGATGTTATTTTTATTATTTTACTTTTGTGAACAAGTTTATTTTCTGCAGGCTGCTGGACCCTAATCTGGAAAGTTCTGGGTCACTTTTTGTGGGTAACTATGTGTTGCAGCTTATATTTCATTTTCCATCAGAAATGGCCTTCCACATACGTGAGCTTGTTGCTGCTGTGGTGAGACGCATGCAATCTAGTGAAATAGCAGGGCTAAAATGTTCTCTTATAGTTGTTCTGGCTAGACTGGCAAGTATCTTTTCAATGATCCCTTTCTCTGTTTGGGTTGTTTATTCTCATTCCAACACTGTTCTGTTAATTTTTTTACTTTCTAATTCATATTTTATTTTCTTTTAGTGCTTTTTAAAAGTTAAGTTTTGAACAGTGTCAATTATCAATTTCTTTTTAACTGTTTTCCTTCGTTAATAATTGATTCTTTAATTTATTTCTTGAGGGTGCCAACATTTATGCTTGTGTATGGCTAATGAACTCCTTTAATAAATAAAGCGTTTGAATAACTATTCTTACTTCTGAAGTGCTTATATAGTTTAGCTTGAGAAAAAATTGCTGATGAAATGAAGTGGTCTCACATGCAAGTTTGTAGTTTTGGGCTTGTTTGGTTGCTAGCAGGACTGAACAAACCTTGATTTATTTAATCTAGGAATCCTCTAGTCTATTAATACCTTTAATGTTAATCCATTAATTTGTCTGATAGCTAATAAATGAAATCTCTCTTATCCTCTTAAAACTGTTTGGCATCTAAGAAAAAATTAGTGAATGAAATACAATGATTGTGATTTAGAAAATGGTAATGAAAACTGTCAATAATCGATCAGATTTACCAAGATGTAACTAATATTATTGTTGTAGGGATCATATTAAGGATATTTTAACTTATTAATGAAGTAATTATGTACAGGTTTCTGTTTAATGTGATGTAGACAAAGGGGGGTCAACTCATGTCCAAAATAAATCAATTTTTGCTTCCCTTGAGTTTACAAGCTCAATCAAATTGAGCTGAAATTTTAGCTCATTTATGAGCTGGTCTTTAGTTCACTTATTGAACTAAGGGTTAGCTCATTATTAGCTAACATTTTAGTTCATAGTTATCTTTTAATTAATGTACTTTTATTATAGTTTTTAATGTCTTCATTTAAGTTGTCTCTTGGTTTTCCAAAAGGGCTTTTGGAATCCCAAAAAAGTTGTTTTATTTTCCCATGCCGTGGCTCCTTGACTTCCACGGTGGGCAGCTGTTTTCCGTGCCATGGCTCCTTGGATTTCCGGCCGGCTGCTGGTTTTCCGAGCCTGGGGGTTTTCTCGTGGCTTTGGCGCTTTGGTTCCGTGCGGCCTCTTTGGTTCCCGTGGTTGCTCCTTAGGTTTCCTGAGCTGGGCTGTTTTTCCGTGAAAAGCAATAGGTTTTTTATGGCTTGTAATGTTTGGAATTCCTATGTGGATTCAATGTTTTGTCTTTTGGTATTCCCCTTTCATACCTATAAATATGAGGGGTTATGTATTGTTTTAAGTGGTGAATGATATGTTATTTTTGGAAAAGCTATAACCTGCGGGTTTGCTTGGAAAAGCTTGCGAGCTTTGTCCACCTTTCTCATCCCCTCCGGAAATCTTGCGAGCTCTTTCCAACATTCGTCTTGGCTTCTAACCTCTTTCGTCTCTCCGCAAGTGCCACTCCATATGTATCCTTCTTCTCTAAGTGAAGCAAGTTTAGGGTGTCTTTAATTTCGATTTGAGTTTGAAAGTCGTTTAATTTCAATTTGTTGTTGTAATTTTGTTCTTAAATTTCTAAGTCTTAGTTTTATTTGAAATGTAAGAGTTTGTTCGTCTCATTTGACGAGCTTGTAGTCGTGTGCCCGTCGTTTCTGTGGGCGGAGGTCCTCGGGTGCCCCATCCCCCGGATTTTTGGCCCGCATCATAATGAGGACACTATTAACTAGTGTAACACATTTTTTTAATTTCGTCCCTAGAAAATTAAGATCCGGAAAAAAAAAAAGAGCTTCCCTTCGATTTGAACCTTTTCTAGCGATAAACTAAGTCAATGACAAAGGCAGCATGTAAAACATTAGACGTGCAAGATTTACCCATGAAGTTTATGTAGAGTAAGAAACAAGCAGATAATTCCACACAGTTTGGTAACAATCCTTGAAAATTTTAATTCATTATTCTTATTAAAAAAATGGTACACACAAACACACTAAAAAGTGTCTAATAAAAGAAATAATTAATTAGTTTATTTCAAAAAAAATTAGGAAACAAAATCATAGGAGATTATTTTTTTCTAAAAAATTAGGAAATAAAATTATAGGAGATCACAATAGATCTCTCCTTTTATTCTTAAAATACTTTCCCTAACTTCAATTTTCAAATATTCAACACTTCCTTTCAAGCTGGAGAATATATATCATATAATCCAAGCTTGTAAATTAAGTCTTCAAAATTTGGTATAGGTAGAGCTTTGGTGAGGATGGTTGCAGTTTGTTACTTGGTAGAGAGGTATTTCAATTTAATAGTCTCACTACCATCTTTTCTGTGATGAAGTGTAAGTTAATTTCACTGTGCTTAGTCCTGTCATGATGCATGGGATTCTTAGCTATGTTGATAGCTGCCTGATTATCACACATCATTAGAATAAAAAATAAACTCATTTGTCCTAGTTCACTAAGATTGTTTTTTTTTTAATCCAAATTCCTTGTGCTAGTCCTTTGCACTCAGCTTCTGCACTACTTCTGGCTACCACTGATTGCTTCTTACTCCTCTAGGTAACAAGATTATCTCAGACAAAAGAACAATACCTAGAAGTTGATCTTCTGTCAATGATGTTTCTTTGCCTAATCTGCATCTAAATACACATCAATGTCATGATTCTCTGCCTTTCTAAAAAATAGGCCTTTCCTTAGTGTCATATTCAAGTATTTAAGAATCCTGTTGATTGCTTCCATGTGTTCCTTTGTAGGATTGTGCATGAATTGACTTACAACACTCAGTGTAAAACCAATATTTGGCCGAGTGTGTGAAAGATATATCAGACGTCCAACAAATATTTGATATCTCCCACTATCTACAGATGTACTTTCTTTCTCTATGTCAAGTTTTTTCCGACTGTCTGCGACAGAAGTAAAAGTTTCTTGATAGTCTATCCCATATGATTGTATAAATCCTCTAGCTTCCAATCAAGCCTTGAATCTCTCAACCAATCGATCTTGTTGACACTTATTTTCGTGTCGACTCGACCCCGATCGAGCCCGATGAGGCTCGATCACGCTCGACCAATTCAATTGATCATCGTCGAGGCGAAATTAACCCGAATCAAACTCTGATTTAATTAAATTAAATCAAATTTAATTTAATTTAAATCAAATCAAGTCAGATCAAAATCAATCGAACCTCGTCGAGCGTCGTCGAGCCCAATTCGACACAAATCAGCGTCGATTTAAGTTCAATTTCATGAAATTAGCTTGATCGGACCCAATCGGACCCAAACCGACCCAAATCGGTTCGAGTCGAGTCCAATTCGGACTCAATTTCAGCCCTAATCTATCAATTGGGGCTAAATAGAAATTTCAAACCTGATTTCCAAATCAAGGGCTCAGATTTCACATAGAAATCTGCCCTAAAATACCTCATTCCACATGTGTGAGGGCGGATTGGTTCACTTGGGCGGCAGAAATTGGCTGGATGTGCTCCTCTTAGGGCACGAAAAGGAGAGAAAGGGGGGGCATTCAGCGGCCCCTGTGCTTGTTCGGCCCGTCCCGAGCAAAAGAGAAGAGAGGGAGACAGAGAGAGCCGCTCGGCTCTCTGGCTTTTGGTCGGTCCGTCCCAGGCGAGCGAGAGAGAGGGAGGAGTCGGGATTCTCCTCCTGCACACCGTCCGTCCCAGTTAGAGCAGAAAGAAGAGCCGTTTGGCTCTTGCACACGTCTAAGCCAGGAGAAGACGCCGATGAAGGCTTGCTTGCGTGCGACCTAGCAAGGGGGAGGTTCGGCCAAGTCTTTTCCTCCTTCCATGCCTTTTTTGGGAGCTGAAGTTGAAAGAGGAGGAGATTTCATGTTACCTAGCTGCAGTCTTCTTCCTCTTTGGACTGAAAATGAGTTCTTCTTCGCTGCCATGGTCTTCTTCCTTCGATTGAAGAGCAGAAATTCTCTCCCGCTGCTGTTGACAGTCTTCTATTCCAAATTCTAGGGCAAAGGTACTTTGAAATCAGCCTTTGCTGCAGCTAAGAGAGGGTAGGAAGCCTCTACTTCCTTCCAAATCATCTCCGGCAACCTCGAAACAGTGTAAACTGCTGTTTGGGGTGTTCTTGGACAGCAATCTGCTGTCCGGAGCAGTTTGGACAGCAGCGACGTCATCCGGAAGGGCTCGGACAGCAGCCTTCTTCCTTGGGGAAGGCTTGGACAGCAGCCACGCAACCTCCGGAGGCTTCCAAACAGCAAAATCTGCTGTCCAGAGCAGTTAGGACAGTAAATTCACCTTCCGGAAAGGTTTGGACAGCAGCGGTGATGTCCGGAGAGGCTTGGATAGCAACCATACAGCCTCCGAAGGCTTCCAAACAGTGAAAACTGCTGTCCGGAAGCTTTGGACAGCAAACGACAACCTTCGGAAGCTCTCAAACAGTGAAATTCCCTGTTTGGAGCGTTGGGACAGCAGCCTTCCTCCTTGGGAAGGCCTTGGACAGCAGCTTGGAGCATTCAAGGAAGCTTGGACAATGCTTGAAACTTGAATTGGAGCGCTAGGACAAACCGGGGAAGGTATACCGTTAAACTTAGGCAAAACCTAGGGTCTCCCAAGGCCATTGATTTGTGGTTGACGTCCCCAAACCATAGGTCCCTTAGAAACTTCATTGGTTTGCTTTCCCTAAACCTATGTGCGCTGCCCTCTTCGCAAAACAGCGGAAATCCGGTGATTTCCGTTTGTTTGCTCTCTTGTGAGAGTCAAAGAGGCATGCCAACGCGTGTAGGGGTGTTGGATTAATATCCAACACCTCTCAAATGCATGTACTAACATTCATATTGTGTTTAAACCGTCGCCTATAACAAACCTAGGCTTCGTCGTCATAGCACCCAAATTTGGAAGCTATGCATTTGGCCAAATCAATTGCATGTTGCTTAGAATTTAGATTATGCCAAAATTGATCTAAATAGAATATTGTAGGTCTCTTTCTCTAAGGATTGCATATTCCAAAATTATTGGGAGATTGCTAAGCATGTTTATTTAATTTGTAGGGAAAACTTGGGGTAGATGTGGGTTTCCAAAGACCCATAAGCCACCCCTTATGTGCTCTTGAAATTACTTAAATATGCTTTGCTTCTCTTAATTCTCATGAATAAGAACAATGGTGAATGTTCCTCTAACATGCAAACTATCCAATTTTTGTGTCATGACAAAATTGATGTAAACTTTAGAGAGTTTGCATGTAGGAATTTATAGTCTCTACAAGTTAGTGAATGTGAATGTGTTTGGTTGGAAACAAGACCACAATGTCTATGACCAACCAAATTCATGTTTGATCTTTTCACTAAATTTAGAGCACACAAGTGGTAATCATCATTGGTTTACATTCACCACTTTTGGGATTTAGAAATTAACCAAATGGGCTTATCTAACCTTGAAGTAGGCTTGAGATATGACATGAGCTCTCAAAGGCCCATAAACCTTTATGCTCAAGTTTATCTAACTCCATTTGTATGAGTTTCTAAATCCAATTATTGAATCAAAATGATCAAAATCCTTAGGGATTGGAACCTCACATCAATGTTTTAATAAATCAAATCCTATCAAAAATGGATCTTTAGGACATTCTTAGAAAACCTTCAATCACCATTCATGACAAAATTGATTGGATTGTTCTTAGAAGCTTTAGGTGTGTTCTCCTACCTTAACATGAGTCAAAATCATGTTTCCTAGATCTCTTGCTAGGATCACTCAACTTCCAAGTTTCTAAATCATGCCAAAATTGGTTTGGAAACTTTCCCAAAGCCTTAGGAAATCAATTCTTCCCTTTCCTAATTGAGTCCTAGACACTCTAAAGGACATAGGAAAATTCCTTTCAAATGCCTACCTCCCCTTCCATGAATCCAAAACATTCATGGAGGAATGGGGAGTCCTCCTTCATGCATAATGCTTGGAGCATTCTCAAAGCTCCGAGTTTTAGATTGTATGAATCATTGGTAACTTGGAACCAACTTCCAAGTTCTTTCGTTTCTCTTGTTGGAACATAAACCAACAAGTATCCCCTTCATGTGTGACATTTTGGAGCACCCTCAAAGCTCTAAATCGTTCTATCACATAAATCTTCAAGGTTTTAGATCAAATCCTATATCCAAACCTTTATTCGTTGAGACAAAATCAACAATCCCTCTCTTTCATAAATGATTATTTGGGACCTTTCAAGTCTCCAAACATGTCATTACATGAATTATGTGGAGCTTAGGACCAAATCCTAAGCTATCTCTTTCATTTGTTGAGTCACAAAATCAACAAATGAGCTTCTAACTCCATTCACTTGACTTCAACTAAGTGAATGATCCTACCTCTTTGAATACCAAATATTCAAAGAGCATCATTGAAATTTTGTAATTCTCAAGTTACATCTTCCTCCTTCAATCCTAAAGTTGTAGGAAATTCATTAAATCATTTATTCATTGGGAGACAAACCAATGAGTAATCCTCTAAATATAGGATTCAAATCCTAGTCTTCATCATTTGCTTAGCCCAAAGTTAAGCAAATGATAATCTTCCTTTGAGTACCAAATGCTCAAAGAGACTTCACCATTTACTTAGCCTAAATCAAGTAAGTGGTCCTCCCTCCTTGAACATCAAAATGTTCAAGGAATAATCTCTAACTTATAATTCATAAGTTACATTTCATATCTCCTTTCCTACAACTCAAAAGTTGTAGGAAACCGTCTCATTCTCTAAAGACTCCAAATTATGAGAATGTGCGTGCCCTCTTTGAACACCAAATGTTCAAAGAATGTTCATGGGGTTGTAGCTTCCAAGTTACATCCCTTCTCCTCCATCCCTCCAATTCAAATTGGGAGGATGAATTCCCCTTTGAACATCAAATGTTCAAGGGCATTCATGATTTGCAACCTCTAAGTTGCATTTCCCTTTCCCTTTCCTACAAGCTAAGATGGTAGGAGAGCATCTAAACCTATCTTCATGCTCTCAAACCTAAGTTGGGAGAATGAATTCCTCTCTTTGAACACCAAATGTTCAAAGAGGTTTTAGAAGCTTGCAACCCAAAGTTGCACCTTCTCTTCTCCTTTCTACAACTCAAAAGTTGTATGAAAATCTCGTTCACTCAACTCATGTTGTGTGAATCAATTTTATTTCAAATCGTCTATTTGTTGAATCAAAATCAACAAATAGTTCAATGCAAAAATCATTTATTTGTTGAACCAAATTCAACAAATAATTTCATGTCAAGCAAAGAAGAAACTCCTAGCTTTCTTCCATTCTCCTAACCATAATTAGGTGAATAAATTCATCTCTTTGGACATTCAAGAATCCAAAGAACCCTTGATGTGTAGGCCAAAACTATACATCATTCCCTTATGTTTGCTTAATCCGAACATAGCAAATTAAATGTCCATCATTGAATATAAAAGTTCAATGATAATCCCTCTTGAGTTGTAGCCCCAAAGCTACAAATCTTTCCCACTTATTGAACCAAACTCAATAAGTGACTCAACTTTATTTGCCTAATCCAAATTAGGCAAATGAAACTCAACTCTTTGAATACAAAATTCAAGGAGACTCTTTTTGATTTGTAGCCTCAAAGCTACTAATCTCCATTCACTTCTATAGGTTCCAAAGGCCTTAGAAAATGTCATACCTTAGCCCAAAAACTATAGGTTCTCTCTCCTTCAACTCCAAAGTTATAGGAGACTTTCCCTCCCTTTAGCTCCAAAAGCTAGAGGGAGTTCCCCTACATTTAGCCCAAAAGCTAAATGTTGGATTCCTTTCTCCCCTTAAGCTCCAAAAGCTAAGGGGATTTCTCCAACATGTAGCCCAAAAGTTACATGTTGGACACCTTTCTTAGACCCAAAATCTAAGTAACCTCCTTCACTCAACCCAAATTGAATGATCTTCCCTATGACATTTAAAATGCTAAACCCATAGATGTCCCTTAGGAATTATCTAATCTGTTGAAGTTCATCCTACCCTATTGGATGGATTTCACCAAGTCCTAAGTGAAACCCCTTAGGCAAGTCTATCTTACCCTATTAGATAGACACTTCTCTTACCCAAACATTAAGAGAACTCCAAAAACACCTAAAAATTACTTAGGTTCCTTTTTGATACAATGATCAATCATCTCCCCCAAAAGGCGGGATGCCTACATCATTGTATCTTAGGATTCATAAGTAACAGGCTTGCCCAAAAGCAAGCATGTGGTTACTTTATGGGTTCTTCATAACCCTCCTAAATATGAAACACTAAAAAAAAATCAAATAAAATCTTTAAGTCACAAACAACTTAAAGTGAAACCACCCTTGGATAAAGATTAAACATCTTCCTTCCAAAATAAAACCAAAGACCCTTAGTGTGACATGCTACACAAGCCTCACACACTTAGGTGCACAGCCCTTTAGGCATGCTAGGATTAGGATTTTTCTTTTCTGCGCATGTGATTGATGTTGTGGATTGATTGCCCTTGGATTGTCTGCGTGTGGGCACTTGCCCTTAAGTGGTTAGTATAGAGATATAAATGCTTTTCTGTGCAGGTGGCCATATCTAAAAGGGGGGCGCTCATAAATAATAATAAACTGCTTGCATGACAGGTGCTGCTCAAAACCCCCCCAAAGATGTGGCCAATAGGGTAGAAGCAAAATTTTGGATGTAATGCTTTATTATATGTAAACTGCTTCTGACTCTATTTTGCAGGTTTGAGTCTTTTTCTTTTCAAATATGTATTTGATAGAATTAGGATGTGTAATCAAACTTGTGGGGGTCTGGATCAAAAGAAGGTGAACCAAATGGATGTACCTGTGGAAGGTGATGCCTGAGGTTCAGTTGGAAGATAAAGCTTCAAGACCCCACAAGTAGAGTCTGTAAATTTGACTGGGTTGTATAATGGCAGGCAACTCAGCTGCCAAATCTGGTTGTAATAATGTGGACTCTATTTACATTTCATTGCATTTGATATAAATAAAAGTATGCTTTGTTTGTTTATTGGGTGCGCAATAGAAATGCATGTCTTTCTTAGGTTTCTTCTCTTGTTTTTTGTGGGTGTGGCCTGGACTTGATCACGTTAGGCTCTTAGGATAAAAACTAAGTTTTCTACCCCTTAACATGTAAGCAACCTAATAATAAAATCAAATTAGGCTCCATGTCTTTCAAGTAAGGAAAATTGCATGGCTCCCTCTAAGGAGCCAAGTTTTCAAAATTAAAACAATCATGCATAGCCCAAACATGTCACATGTAGAATGCCTCAACTTAAGGATTAGATAACAAAAATCTTTTCTTTATGAGTCAGCATATGCATACCCACATAATTAGGCATCTTGGCCTCAAAGCCAAGCTATAAGACCTACCTTCTAAACAAAAACAACCCTACCACTCTACATTTGCATTGAGACTGAATAGCATGGTTTTAAAAGCGATTAGGAGGGTTAGCTGGTAGTCCCTTCCAGGCGGGACAATAAATCCATAGGTCGGGCGGGTTATGCCTCTTGTGAGATGTAGCTTGTAAGTCCCTCTTTGCACTCGTTAGATCTAGGTTCGAGGTACTACCTATCGGTAGTCCTCACCTTAGTCTTAGGGTCCGAGGCACGGGTTGATTCCAAATCACCCTATAAGCCCTCAACTTTCGGGCAATTCCTCCAACAAGTGTTGTTGGGATGTAAGCCCCAATCTTCTAATAAAATATCAACTTAAATCAAAATTAGGTTGTTAAAATGTAAAGCCCAATATAGGATAGTTTGGGCACATCTGAGTTTCACCTCAGAATCAAGTGCCCCTACTTTACCTCCTTTGGCTTTCATTCCCAAAATCTAATCCCAAGTTGATCAAATCTCCTCCTTGAAATTCCTAAAGGCCAACCCTTTAAGCAAGACTTTCATGGATTTCAAAACAAATCAAATTTTAGCCAATGTCTAAAATGACTTCCAAAAACAAGAAAACCACTAGTTTAATCAAAAGTGTTCCCAAATCAAACTTGGGATGTAATTAACCATAGGGGCTTGCCCCTATGGGATGTCTGTACCCCAGAAATAAATAAACCCCACTCAACCAAACATTGAGTGGGGGAATCTCTGTTAAATAATTGTAAATTTTATTATTGAGCCCATAAGGAGATGATATTTTTACCCTTCGGGGTGATATATCATATTCTTATGCCGTGCCCGATTATAAAATATGCAATCCGTTTGAGGATACAAAAAATTCTCCAACAGATCTACTTTGTACTTTATAGTGAAAATTATCTTACACCCCACAAGCATATTTCCAGCTGGCAAATCAATAATAGTTCATGTTTCACTCTTTTCAAGTGCATCAATCTCATCTTATGTTGCTTTCTTCCACTCTGAATTTTGTAATGTCTCTTGTGTTGTGTTAGGAATCTCAATATCATGAAGAGAAGCAACAAATGCTCTGTAAGATGGTATAGCGGTTCATGAGTAACATAATTTTCAATTGGATGACCTGTACATCGCCTAACACCCTTCCTCAATGCAATCAGCAGGGTAGAGTCATCGATGTTGGGAATTGGCACATCTCTAGCCTTATTCGTACCTATATTTTCTTAAGGTGAACTTGAAATTGAGTCAATATCTTATCCACATGCTGGTTGTGATCTGTGCTCTAGATCCTGTCTTTTCCTCCTGATGTAGACTTGAAAATTCTCATTAGCAAGTTGTGGAGCCACAAATTGAGCAGGTATGGGAAAAGAAATACTTGTGGGCTGGACTGATGACTGAACATGAGATTTAAGATAGAAGGATAAATGTTCAAAGAAATAGACATCCTTGGTGGTGTAAAAATTTTTGTTGGTTGGATAATAATATTTGTACCCTTTTTGACTTATAGAGTATTCTAGAAAATTACACTAATTGACTCTAGGATCAAATTTGCTATGGTGTTGAGGACATACATGAACAAATGCCGTGCAACCAAATTCCTTGAGTGGTAAATCAGATGATGTTGCACCGATGTAAGAAAAAAATTTCAAAAAAAAAGATGATGTGGAGATTCAAAATTAAGGACTCTAGATGACATACAATTGATCAAATAAGTAGCTGTGAGAACGACTTCCCCCCAGAAATAATTTGGAACATTAAAGGAAAACATAAGACACCGAACAACCTCCAAGAAATGTTTATTCTTGCGTTCAACTATTCCATTTTGTTGAGGGATGTAACACAAGAACTTATGTGGATAATCTAATGGTTATAAAGATAGGTATTGAGACTACTAGTGAAGTATTCTTTAGCATTGTCTGTGACTTGAGCAACTGAATTCTAGAGTTGAATTGATTTCGAACCATAAGATTAAAGGTTTGAAAAATTTGCTCGGCTTCAAACTTTTCTTTCATAAGGAAAACCCAAGTTACTCTTATATGATCATAAAAAAATGAGACATACCATTGAGTGTCAGAAATTTTTTTTTTTCATTGAGGGGGCCCCACATCACTATGGATCAAAGAAAAGGCAGTTGAAGGTTTGTATCAAATTTGATGATATAATGTTCGAGTTTATTTCTCCATATGACAAGTTTCACAATTAAAAGATGCTAGACTTTTATTAATAAATAATTTAAGAAACAATTTTATAAGATATATAAAGCCAGGATGGCCAAGTTGATATTGTAACAATATTATTTCACTATCTTTATTGACATTGGAATTGGACACATAATTGAAAGATTCTAACAGACTCTAAGATTGGATGCAACTTGTTTGAGAAACTTGGTTTGAGGATCTGTGACATGGGAGGAGATAGAGCCTGGAGCACAGTTCAGCACTGCCAATCATCTTTCACAATTTCATGTCCTGAAAAACATACAAGTTTGGATAAAATTTAGTAACACATTGAAGGTTGTTGAGCCAATTTGCTAATGTTCAAAAGATTACATTCCAAGTTTGGAACATGGAGGATAGAGTTGAGATACAATTTTTTAGTAAATTGAATGGAACCTGTTCCAGCAATTTTAGAATTTGAACTATCAGTAATATGAGAACTTGAACCATAAGTAATATGGACGAATGAATGACCATTACTTGGCTTGTAATTTCGGATAAGGTCAACATCTCTTGTCATGTGATCAAAAGCACCAATGTCGACTATCCTCGACTTTATTTCTCCTTTATTAGTAGTGAATGCAGTATGTGAATATTTAAGTCAAGGTTTTAAAAATTGGATTGGACTGGCTGGTTCAACCGGTTCAATCGTGAACCGGTCACAAGGCTGGTCCGGTCCACTCTGAAAATCGCTTCTACATCAAATCAAACTAAACTGGTCCGAACCGTTGGTTCAACCGACGAACCAGTGAATCAGCCTCGGTTCCTTTGAACTTGGTAGTTCAATTACCGTACAATTTAAATAAATAAATTTTATTACATTATAGATTAAATATTAAATAATTTTTGTAAATAAATAAATTAATTTATATTCAAAATACTTTTTTTTTTAAAATTAGCATGAAATTTTATTTCTTAAAGGATGCGCTGACTGTCGACTACCTAATGCAACCTTCCACTTTTCTTATCCAGGACTTGGGACCTGACAATTGCAGTGTTAGATTTAAACGAGAATTTAACTTTTAATAGAACACAATGGAGAAAAAGGATTCATGTAGCCGACCCCACGTAGTGAGATAAAGGCTTGATGTTGTTGTTGTTGTAGCATGAAATTTTATTATATTTATTTGCCTCAAACCAGTATGAAGCATCTTCACATGGCCACACTACTCCACGTGAGTTCTTAATGCAATAAAACTTAAAAGCACTATACATAATAGCAAAAAAAGTTTCCAAGTGACGTGGTATTAAAGAAATGATTTGCGGTTTATGAAGCTCACAAGATATATAATGTTCATAAAATTCAATTTTAAACAAAATTTTAATTAATTATTTATAACGTGAATACTATTTATTTTTTAGTTAATAATAATAATTTATTTATTTATTTATACACTATAATTCTTTTTATCTATTTATTAGTGATAAATTATTTTTACATAAATAACTTTTAGATATAAATTTATAAAATAAATTTGTTGTAGAACATATAGATGTAAAGTATATTTTAATATATAACATTAATTAATAATAATTTATATTAAATTTATAAACTTATATTTTAGTTAAATTTATATTAAATATGAATCAAATTTAAAAATTAAATATGTTTAAATTTAAAATTAAATAAATTATTATTTATGTATGATTATTTTTTTTATTTTTGATAAAAAATTTATATTATTGCATGATTATTTTACCGTTATTATTTTATTTAAATATTATTTAAATAATTTTAATATTTATTACATCATCTGATTTAACCGAGGTCGAATCATTGAATCTTGAAACTCTACTTTCGTTTCAATGTCTGGTCAGATTTTCACAACCTTGGTTTAAGCAAACAATCTTATACTAGTAATGCCACCACTATCAACTTAACTAAACAGTTTTTGCAGCAAATCCATATGCTCTTTGCTAAATGGGCTAGGCTTAGGAATATGAACACTCTCAGAGGAAGCTACATGTGCTTTGTTGTCTGTATCGAACCGTGGCTTTTGTTTCCAATTTGTTGGTTTGTCAGCAAGTTTCCTTGTAATGATCCGGTTTCTTACACTAATCACACCAAGGTTATTTTGGTAAACCTCAACTCCCGGAACTGATTCAAATGATGGGATAATTCATGGATTTATATGTTTGATAGATTGGTTTCATGAGTTTGTAGATTATATTTGATGTGATGCATGAGTTGAGTTACACAAGATAAAAAGGAAATTGAATAATAGCTTAACCGTTTATTTAATCATGCTTCAAATTAAAATCGGCTACAAGAATTCTTCGTGTTCCACTTGCTTAGGCAAAGGAATTACAAGGAAAATTAACCAAACACCTAAAGCCAATACAAAGGGAAACGTAAAGTTAAAAGCTAGTGATTTGAATCCAATGATTAATAAGGAGTTGTTCACCTTGATGCCTCTTCTCTCTTTCCTACGAAACTAGGTTGAGCGGCGGAAGATCGTCCAAGCTAGAAGCGAGGTTGCCACGAGGAGGGAGGATCCAATGAACGTTGCCGAGGAGAAGGAACTCGGAGGTGGAGGTGGCACAGTGGAATGACCTTCGATGATCCACGTGTAGTCGGAGAATTGGTCGTCGATGGAGTCCACTAGTGTTGGTAAAATCTGATCCAAGTACTCTTCGACGATATTGTCGAAGCCAAACCCCACGTCGAAGAAAGGAGATCTTAAGACATGGATATCTCCGTAGATGTCGTAGAAGAGTCCGTGATCAACGGAGGGATCCGCCATAAACCATGGATTTGAAGACGAGCAATCACCGCAAGGAATTCCAAGAGGGGAGGAGAACGGGAAGGGTGGAGAGGCTGGGAGGAGAAGCAAGGGTCACCAACTATGAAATAATGTCAGATTTCTGTAGTTGGAGGAATGGCTTGGGTGGGAGAAATCAAGTCAATGCCAAGGAGGAGCTCGGGTAGGAGAGAAGAGCTTCAGACCAAAGCAATTTCAGATTTTTGAGAGTGGATTTTAGGGAGGATAAGTGGGGGGAAAGCTAATTTGAAAATCAAATTAGTTTCCAAAGGAAGTGCCAACGGTTAGTGAGGGATTAGAGGTTTAATGGGAAGCAATTAATGTAATTGAAAAGAGAATTAATGGGCAAGGGTGGCCGGCCATAGAGCAAGGAGAGAGAGGCTTTGGAATTTAACAGGTGGGGCCCACGTTTGAATAGATAATTCCAATCAAATCTGAAATTATAATTTCAGATTTGATTAATTCTTAAGTAACTCCCAAAATTGATTTATTAGGAGAGAATAGAATTTGAATTTCAAAAGGAGCATTAATCCCCTTAAATGTCTCTCCTAAATAGATGAAGACTAATTAGGAAATTGATTTAATTGAGGATTTGAAATTCAAACAAGCTTGGGTCCAAGATGGGAAGCCGGCGGCAAGGTGGATGCTGGGCGGCGGGCTAGGGGCCATGGGTGGCTGCTGGGAGGGGTAGGGGATCGGCAGGGGGGCTTGGTAGCGTTGTAGCGGGAGGGGCAATTGGCCAGCGGCCAATTTTCTGGCCGGACTACAGGGCCGGTGGCAAGAGAGAAGTGGGGAGGGGATTCCAGGGCTTGGAAACAGGATGAAAACTATGGAGAAAAACTTGGAATTTCCTAACCTCGCACACCTCTTCTTCAAGATCTCAAAGGGAGATTGTAACAATGTCGGAACTCACAAAGAGATCCACGATGTTCCCCTCAAGAACTCACAAAGAGATCAAAGTAGAAATTTTATTCAATAATTCATTACCTCATACAAGAAACAAGAGCCATATAAATAGGCTCCAAATGAAAGCAAGTACAAAAGTCTAAAATGCCCCTCGGGCTACAAGAGAAAACTAATACCCAGAAGGGTAAAATGGGAAAACTGAAAATAAGCAAGTAATATATGAAATGCAAATACAACAAGTCATCAGTAGTGAAGGCCCTCCATCATGGCCGTCGATCTCCGGTGTCGTCTCTGATAAACGCGCCGGAATCTCCTGTCGATGCCCCCATCAATATTAATCCTAGATTGATCCTCCATTTTGATTCATTGATATCATCCTAAGTCAGCAATCCTCCCAATTTCATGTCTCATCCCGTGCTTCACAAAAAAAAACACCTTTCCCTTGAGCAATTTGGCGACTTTGTTGGGGAAAATTTCTTTCCCATATTTGGAGTTTTGCTTGTGTTTTCACAAAATGTTACCCCAGTCATTGCATATTTTTATTTTGTTGTATCACCTTATGAATTTGGTGGCTCGGCCTGGGATGTTTTCAAGTTTCATCTTTTTAGATTTTGTTCTCCTTGTGTTTAGCTTTCATCTTTGTAGGCATGGATTTATGTTTTGTTACATCTAATTGAGCTTTCATATAACGAATTTGCTAATTCAAAGGATGTTATATTTTCATTTCCCTTTTCTGTTTGAAAATGATGGAAACGAAACTTTTACTGCGTTTAAAAAAAACCATAAAATTTTCCCCAAAAATATCGTGATTAAAGTTAAGGATTTGGGTAGCGAAGTTTTGTTGAGCACCTATGACTCTCCCAACAGTCCAACACCTATTTCTTCCTACACAATCCCAAGATTCTCTTTATCACTGTTTTTGCTAACTTAGCTTGTGCAGGCTGCTAACCAATGCATGCCTTTCCTAGTGGATCATCTCACAGGGCAACAAAAAAACTCTGGGGGATAGATCTCGTTGTTGTTCTTTCCTTTTCCTTAAACTTTTCTCGCACTTAATGTCTAACAAAATGCAGCTTAACCTTGATAATTTTCTCTTCTTGCAACGGTTCTTAGCTTGTGTCATTTTCATGTGATCTCAATGTGAACTAGAAAGCTATAATGTTTCAGGAAGTAAATTTGAAATACTTCCATTTGGGCCTTGTGTCTTCTTCTGTCAATACCTTTTTTGTTTTTTTATATGTTTCTTGACTGATATTTGTTATTTTATTTTATTTTTATTTTCAAGGTCCATTTCAGCTCTCCAGATGTCAGCCAGTTCATTAATTTACTGCTTACTGTGCCTACTAAGGACCATGAAAATTCATTTTCTTATGTAATGTCAGAATGGACTAAGTTGCAAGGTAAGCAGTTATGTATGAATTAGTCTGGTGGATTGTTTTACAGAAAAAAACCGAGCAGCATAGTTAAGAATTTATATGGTGAATCTTGTGTTCAGTTTTTTCACTCCTTTTTCTAGGTTGTAATTCTAATATAGCTATCCTGATATTGTTGTGGAGACTTCGAGTTGGCTTCCAGATTTCTTAGTTGATTTTTTTATTTTATTTTCGTTCTGTTTACTTGCGTCTACTATTACTGGGATTTGAATTAGAGAAGATTCCTAAATAAGAATATTTGCTAGCAGTTAGCTCAATTTACACTTCTCACTCATTTGTTATGGAATTTTTCGAATAGTTTTTTTTTTTAAGTTCAGACTTCATTAATAGTTTCCAATCTTCATTCAATCTTATATCCATCAAAGTCTTTAGCTCCAAGCCTGTGGTTCTCTTTTCATTTGCTATTTTTTACAAAACTGAGCATTGAAGCATACATAGCTCTTGAAGACCCAAGGAGGAGCCACTGTTTGTCCTTTTTGTTTTGATATTAGGGCTAGGATTGTACTACTTAAAACATTTTGGTCGTGAATCCTCTTTTTTTTTTTTTTTTCTTTTTCTTTTCTCATTTCCTTACTCTGTAGGATCTAATGCTAATATTGCTTTCCTGATATTGCAATGAAGACTAAGAGTTACTAATACTGCTTTCTTGTTATGATTTATCATTTTTCATTTATTACGGTTGAGTGCTATTTTGGTGGTGGAAGTTTTAAGACCCTATTAACATATAAGTACTCTTCTTTATGCAGTCCTTTCTTAATGTCGCTTGTTCTCTATGCAATTATCTTTGTCCATTTGGCCTTAGCTTTATATGAGCATATAGTATTTCAAAAACTTGTTCATACATTACAAAAGCAATGCAGGATAAGTAGAAAATGACTTGAAAAAATAATAAAGAGGGGAACCATGAAAAATTTAGGTTGGTTGGAGAGATAAGTGATGTGAAACTACCAGGAGTTAGAGAGAGATTAATAAGAGAAATTCTTAAAAGTTTACCCATATAAAATGTGCTTCAAAACAAAGAAAGATTTTAGGGATTCATAGTTTTCCACTTGCTTAGGCAAAGAAGTACATGTAGATTAACCAAGACGTTCTTAATCAAATACAAAGGCAAGAGTAATGTTAATAGCTTATAACATAAATCCGTAATTTAATAATGAGAGGTTCACATTGAGGGGTTTCTCACTCAACTGCTCTAGGGTTTAGCGGATGATGATACTCCACACTAGACTTGAAATCACCACTAGGAAGAGGGAGCCTAGGATCTTCGTTGTTGGAAAGGTAGCCAGCGATGAGTGGCTTGGTGGTCGTCCTACGAGAAGCCAACGTACGCTGGGTTGTTGAATCTCGATCGTCTCGGCGAGACAATAAATGATGCGGTTGACGTAGCTTTCCACCGAGTCGTCGTACTCCCAATCCGGTTTGTAGAAAGGAGAACGGAGGATTTCGATTTCTCCTTGTGCGTTGTAGGCAAAGCCGTGGTCGATCTCAGGATCAGCCATACACCAATGAGGAGGGAGGATCTTGTCTTCTTCTTTTGGTTTCCAAAGACATAAGAAATGTAGGGCTTCCAAGGGGAAAGAGACAAGTGGGATGGGCGGCCAAGGAGAGAGAGGGGGACGGTTTGGTGGATGGAGAGAGGTTTTGGGAGGAATATGAAATTAATTTCAGAATTTTCCTAAGGGGGAGCGGGAGGGAATAATTTGAATTTCAAATTATTCCCAATGGAGTATGGGGCCGGTGGCTTAGGAGGAAATTAGAGAGGATTTAAGTGGAGTTAAGGATTTAAATTGGAGAGGGGGGATTTAATGGGGCCGGCCATATAGAAAAGGGAGAAGGGAGTTTGTTTTAAGTATGTGCCCACCCCCCCCCCCCCCCCCCCCCCCCCCCACAAATAAATAAGGATTTGAAGCAAATTTGAATTTAAATTAGGGAGGTTTCCTAATTTAAATTCTAGCCTTAGGAAAGTATTTGAATTCAATTAATTAATTGAATTCCAATTAGGAGGCTTTCCTAATTAACCAAAATCTATTTTAGGAAAGGGAATAAGAGCATTTGAAATTTGAATTTCAAATTTATGAATAATGGAAGGGGCCGTCGGCTTGGCTAGTGGAAATGGGCTGTGGTGGTGAGGAGGCTGGCAGTCGGGTGGGTTGTGGTCGGCGGATTTGGGCGGCCAAAGGGGGCGATGGAGTGGGGAGGGGCTCGGTTCTTAGGGAAAAGGAAGGAGAGTGGGGTTATGGAGGCCGGCGGGTGGAAGGGTTGGGAGAGAGGGTGAATGGAGGGGAAAGAAAAAAAAGGATGTGGAACCGCGAACCTTGGAATCCTCCACAGGTTGACGGTATTGCTCTCACCCTCACCTAGGGTTTCATCTTTCCAGAACTCACTAAGAGATCAAGCAAAGAAAACTGAAATTTCATTCATAATTCATCATCCAATACAATAGAGGCGGCCATAATATATGAACTTTTATTTGGTCCGGTGCAAGGACCTAGAGGAAGGTTCGGTTTTGCCTAAAAAAGTGCAAATACCGAGTTTTTTGAAAAAATACCGAGTTTTTCAAAAAACTCGGTATTTGCACTTTTTGACCTATTTTTGCCTAAAACCGAACCTTCCTTTACATCCAGTGAAAGGACCTAATAATGCTCCATAATATATAGGCCTAAAGAAAGAAAAGATAATGACACATATGCCCCTTGGGCTACAACTCGAAACAAACTCAAAGAAAGGGTACAAACGTAATCTAGTAAATAAATAAACTACCATCCATGAAATGCATCAAAAATACAGACTGTGAATCGTAGCCATCGATCTACGATTCCTACGCTGGTAAACTCGTCGATGTCCTCATCAATAAGTGCTAAATCCTTGTTGGCCCCCTCTTTAAAAATTTTTGGCTTCGCTACTGAATGGTTGTGAGGTTTGTGAGCTGCTTAATATCCCATTATCATGCTATTTTTTGCTTAATGTATTTTTTTTAGAAGATTTTTGTTGCTACTTCCTAACCTTCTTACTGAAAATGAGTAGCTTTACCAACCTGTAATTCGTTAACTTATTATATTCTAAAAAGGTTGTTTTCAAATAAAAAAGCAATGTACTGGTAAAATAATTGCAATAATTTTTATATCCATTTTATAGCTCATTTATTGATGTTCTACAATTGACGTAGGCGAAATCCAGGGAGCATATCAGATCAAGGTTACAACAACTGCCCTAGCGCTTTTGCTATCCTCCCGTCATGAGGAATTAGTGAAAGTTAACGTTAACGGTCATCTTATAAAGGTATGCATTTTCTTTGGAAGTACTCAACTTTTTACGTGAATATTTGTAAAAGTTCCTGAGTTGATCTATTTGAAATAATCAGTCGAATGCAGGTATAACTACTCGTTCTAAAGCTAAATTAGCTCCTGACCAATGGACTATAATTCCACTTCATGCAAAGGTACTAGTTAAATGCTTCCAGCAGAATTAATGCTTGCCTATCCTTATAAAAGGATAGTGTTTGCTGCGCTTTTGGCAGGGAAATTATTCTATGCGGAGTCCGAACGTAGAATCTTTCAGATTACTGCGTATCTTATGCGTAAATTCTACGTATTTACTAGGTATATATTGCGTATTTGTAGATACGCAGTAAATAATCAGCAAATAATTAGTTGTAAGGATTTGCTGCGTATCTACAAATAAGCAGAGCGTACGCAGTGTGTCCAGTAATCCGGAGGTCCTCTACATTCGGACTCCGCACAGAATAATTTCCCCTTTAGGCTCGCCCCTTCTCGTGTTGAGTAAAAATCAATATAAGATTTACCTGATGTGTATGATTGGATTGCAGTCCATGCATAATAGAAGGATAATGCTTGCCGTCTCTTATGGTTTTCCTCCTTTCGTGTTGAGTAAAAATTAGCAAGTTGCCATTCTGCATGTTCTGCAGATATTTTCGTTGTTATCAGATGCACTGGTTGAGACCCAAGAGCAAATTTTGGATGATGACAGTGGCAGTGATGAGGTAGCCGTTAGAAGTTTTTATGTATTTCTGAACAACTAAAGAGTGTTTTTGATAGAAATTCTTCCACTGTCTACAGGATAGTGATTGGGAGGAAGTCTTAGATAACAATGGCTGTGGTCTACAAGATCTATTATATCAATCAAATGTCCCCTCAAAACGTAACTCTTCAGTTGAACATCTTAATGCAATGGCTAAAGTCTTTAATGAGGTACGGTGGTGATTGAGTTCACCTTCTTTTCTACTCCACATGCTCTTTCAACATTAGTACTGCTAGCTCGTCACTCACTTTGATCCGTATATTTTCAAGAGTGACGGTGATAATAGTGAAGAAGAGCTTGTCAAAGATGATCCACTAAATGAGGTTTGCACTGAAAATGCCTTCTATTTAGAAAATGGCTTTCCTTAGTAAAATTACTAACAAAATTGAGTCTGGCAGACTAAACTTGCAGGTTTTCTCACTCAATTCTTTCTAAACTTACATGACATGGACAGCTCACTTTTTGACCATCTCTGCCAGGTAACATAGTGCCTTCCTTTTTCATAGTCTCTCTCTCTCTCTCTCGCTCGCTCTCTCTCTCTCTCTCTTATCGAGACATTTGAGCCATTAAAACAAAATCACATATACTTTATATATGTAAATTCTCTCTCTCTCTCTCTCTCTCTCTCTCTCTCTCTCTCTCTCTCTCTTATTGAGACATTTGAGCCATTAAAACAAAATCACAAATACTTTATATAAGTAAATTTCGAATCTAAGACCTATCGGTTAGTAGCCAAAGCTCCGAACTAACAGACCAAGTTGAGCTGTGTTTTATATTTCTCTTTTGCTCGATTTTATGCAGAACTTGACACATGCCCAAAGGATTGCAGTGAAAAAGGTTGTGAGGAAGTGAGAGCCTCTTCTCGAAATTGTTTTATTAGTGTTTGTTTAAATGTAAAATTTTTATCTTTTCAGTATAAATTATTGTTTTTCATTGTAAAGGTTTAATTTATCAATCATTTATCTTGTCAAATTTTGTATGCCAATAGCGTCTATCTTTATTTCGACTGTCTTTCCTACCAAGGGTTTGAGGAAAAACAATGAACAAAGCCGGAGTGGATTTTGTTTGGTTTATACTTATTGTTTTGGTTAAAAAATTAGTAATCAGATTGTGAAAACTTTGGATGGATCTGTTTCACCAATAAGAGGTAATAAACATCTATATAAGCCCTACTTGCATAGAACTCTCTGAATTTAACTTTAATTTTTTGAAATATTTTAAAGCTACTCAAAACATTTACTCTAATGATAGTGAGAAAGACTTAGGCTTCGCTTGGGACGGTTTTCTTTCTGCTTTTTAAAACAGTTTTTTAGTTTACAAATTTTAATTATTGTACTAAAAAGTTGTTTCAAGAAGCAGAAAGAAAGCTGCTCCAAATGAAGCCTTATTATGAAAAAGTATCCTCTTAGCTATATTATTAGAAACTGTGCTGACACATTATGGCTTTGACTGTGGCTTTGCTTGTGACCATTTTATAATCATTTTTAAAGTAGTTTTGTAGCTTAAAATTTTTTAATTTAAATAATTTTGTAGTTCTCAATTGTAAGATGTGCTTTTAGCTTAGGTATTGAAAATTGTTGTAAAGAGTAGTAAGGAAGTTGTTCTAAAATAAGGCTTTGTTTGGGGTTTTTTTCTTATTGTTTATTGAAACAATTTTTTAGTATAAAAGTTAAAATTTTTGTACTAAAAAATTATTTTAAGCAGGAAGAAAGCCGTCACAAACAAAGCGTTCTCATGGAACGTCTTTCTTATTGCTTCCTAAAGAAGTTTTTTAATATAATTTTTTTAAAAAGCTCTCTTCTTTTTCATTTTTGTATTAGAAAGTTGATTTAAGAAATAAGAAAGTCGTCTCAAAGATCAAGTCTTTGTTATTTTCTGTATTATAATTATAATTTTTATTTGATTAATTATTTTTAAAAATATTATATTAAAATTTTAATTTTTAAAGTAATTAAAAAATTATTATTTTTACAATAATTTACAAAATTTTAAAAAAGCTGTACCAAACCAAGCTATGGACCCCTTCACCATTTGCGATCATTTTTCTTCAAATATTTGGTACAGGTCCGCAAAGTAATGAGGAATTCGTCTGAAAAGTCAAATCCAATTCAATGGAAAACCGTGCCCTCTAATCAATATGGCAATTCTTTTTAAAGATAATTAAAAAGATAAAAAATTTTAAGTATAGAAAATGTAATTAGTTTTTTTCTAAAGATCAAACTTGCAAAATAGTGTTTGGATTTTGCTGAAAATGTAAAATGAAATTTAGTTATCTTAGATAATCAAATTTTATTTTGCATTTTCTAGTGAAAAAATGGTATAAAAGCTCGATTTCAAATCAGATTTTTTTTTATAGAAAATGTAAATTAAAATTTGATTGTTTAGGAATATTGAATTTAAAGTTACGTTTTCAATATAACATATTAAATATATAATTTAATAGAATATTCAAAATTTAATAATATTTAGTATAATATTTAGAAATTCAGAAATTTAATATAAAAAATGTAATATTTAAAGTATAATATGCTTACAAATAATCTTTTTTGAAATATTTAAATAAAGTACGTTGGCTATACGTTTTAATGAATTAAGCACCTTTTGGGTTAAAGGGATAGAAAGAGATTTTTAATGTTATTTATCTTTACTAAATTACTTAAAATAATAATTAATATGTCATCAAGATTAATTTAATTGTGAATTATAATTTTTTGTAATTAATATTGTTGCATCCTGGAGTATTCTCGGTGATAGAGATATATAAAGTTTAGCGTCTTAAAGTTGTACGAAGATTCAACACACAAGCAGATAAGAGAGATGGTGTAGCATTCATAAGACACTAGAGTTTTTACGTGAAAACCTCTGAAAAGGAGTGGCCAAGTTTGAATGAATCCACAAGTATTTGCAGTCGATTACAAATTAGGCCTTTCCTAGGGAGAAGGTCTTGGCTTGATGTCACAAATATACATCATACAGAGCGCATTACATGTTGGGAGTTACAATAATCAATATAGATATGCTTGTTTGGTTGGCAAGACCATAGTTGATAGGATAGATGTCAGGAAGACATTAGTAGTAGGTAGTAGACCGGGGTTAGAAAGATCATTGTCAGGCGATGTAGGTCGGAAGGATCATAGTCGGCAAGAGACCGAGGTCAGAAAGACCGTTGTCTGACGATGTAGATCGGAAGGACCGTAGTAGGCGACGGAGGTCGAAAAGACCATAGTCGGCATTAGACAGGGGTCCAAACGACCGTTGTAGTAGGGCGGTACTCTGGGCATCATGTGGTGGCCTGACAGAAGTTCGGGTCTCAGGTGGTGGTCCGGCAGAAGTCCAGGCCTCAAGTGGTGGTCCGACAGAAGTCCAAGCGTCAGGTGGTGGTCCGGTAGAAGTCCAAACCTCAGGTGGTGGTATGGCGGAAGTTCGGGACCCAAGTGGTGGTCCGGCAGAACTCCAACGATGGTCGAGGAGGAGCGAGTAGGCAAGAGCGATCTCTCTTGAATCTCTTGGGCTTAGGTTGAGTCGAATTTGGTGTCGTTGGGTTCGTATTTCCGAGATGTTCAGTTCGACTATAAGTTTAGCTGAAATTGGAGATCGGATGGTCCCAAATTTAATTTCGAAAGTTTCCAACTTAATTTTGCCTCGAGATTCGCACTTGACCAAGAAATTTTTTTGAAGACAGTATCATATATATTCTTATTTTTTAAGGAAGAAGGAAGAATATATATATAGATATTAAAAATGGCTTGACAAATTTAAAGCGATTTTCTTAAAGCTAAAAATTTAAATTCCAATTAATCACTTTTAACATTATTTTTACTCACTTCTATTTCCTGAAGCGTACGCAGAAGCCTTGACAGATCTATTCGCGGACTACGCTCTCTCTCTCTCTCTCTCTCTCTCTCTCTCTTCCGGAGAAGACAAACCGGAGGTTGTTGGCGAAGGACTGAGATGGGATGCTCGTTCTCAGGGTTGAATGCTCTATACGACGCCGTTAATGGCGGCGGGGACGTGTGGATCAATCAGAACCGATTCAGGATCGTGAAGCAGCTCGGAGAAGGTGGCTTTGCATTCGTTTATCTCGTCAAGGAGGTTGTCAAGGACGGTGCCTCCGGCGGCGGAGGGCTTTCCGGGAAGAAATTGAAGAACCCTACACACATCTCAGGTCGAGTTTTGTTCTCTGTTCTCATGCTAATTTATCATATTGAAGTTAGGCATTCGTTCTTGATTTGAACGGCGCTGTTGCTTTTTCCCCGGATTATTATGATTGCAATTTGTGATGTTTTTTTTGGGTGGGGGAAATTGTGATGCTGGCTTTTATAGATCAGGCTTATGGTAGAAAATAGTCTTAGGAGCTAGACTGTTTCATAAAAAAATATGTCAATTTCGTGTGACATTTATATCTTTTTCCTTCAGATGACGGGACATATGCGTTGAAGAAAGTCCTAGTTCAAAGTGAAGAGCAATTAGCGTTGGTAAAGGAGGAGATACACGTTTCGTCACTATTTGGCCATACTAACCTCCTTCCACTCCTTGATCATGCTATTATTGCTGTCAAGGTAATGCTAATACCAATTTTGTATTATTGTTCAAAATTAGGGAAAACCCATTTATTGAATATGATGTTAATCATTATTTCGCATGCATGTATGTGTGTGTGGATATGAGGGAGAATTGGTGCAAAAAAATAAGAAAAAAATAAGATGCTAAGGTTGCAAACACAAGACACTACAAGATTGCCCAAAAACAAATCTTACGTACAATATAGCTTAAACATACACAAAACAACTTCAAATACAAAAATACAACATTACTTTTAACTTGTAAACAAAACAACCAACTTACTATTAATAAAGTTTAGAGAAGAAGGATACAATTGGAAGGGATATCGTGGAGAGAAGAAAGAGATTGGAGATCGAGACAAATTATAAGGAGAGAGAGAGGTAGAAGACAATAGCTCGCAAGCTATTCCAAACCCGCAGGTTTCATGCTCCAAAAATTTTCATCACAAACTAATTTTATAGCATCAAACAACCCTCCTATAAATAGGGAAAAATAATCCAAACAGCCCACCAAAAGGTGCCGCCCAATCCTCCAATAGGAGCAGCCAGATTTATGGAAAATATGGAAGAGAGAGGCTCGCCCAGCCCAGGAACCAAACATCTAGAAAAACAACAGCCAGCCCAGAATCCGAACAGCCAAATCATGGGAAAATATCCAAGAGAGAGGTTCGGCCTGCCCTGGAACCAAACAACTAGAAAACCAACAGCCAACCCAAATTCCGAACAGCCAAATCATGGGGAAGTACCCAAGATAAAATGGGCCAAGCCCAATAGGAGAATTTCAGCCCAACAACAAATGGCCAAAGACCAAAGAAAAATCAGCAACCAATGTGGGAAAAAGCTGAAGCATAAATAGCAATTAAGATGGGAAAATCGAAACATCAACACGGCAACCAAAGGGATAGATTTTGGGAATTAAAAATCAGCATGGGGAACACCTATAGGCAAGTTTTGCCTACATCAAGAACACACTTTTTGCTAGGGGGCCTTTGAGCTATTTAAAGTCAAACTTACACACACATCACATATGCAAGCTTTAAATCTAATACCTTTTGATTGGTAGTCAAAGCTCCCAACCAATAGATCAAGGTGAGCTGCATGTGAGAACACACTCAATGAATGAAGTTTCTAGAGCTATGATACTGGTAGGGTTTGATGTATGTAGTCTTCTACCCTATAATACAGAGTTGTTTTGATGATTTGAACCCATCACATACAGCTCAGTGTTGTCACTCTTACTCTTACAATTGCTATGTATTTCGTGAAATTTTGTGGCTTTTATCTCAATGTGTCCTAGGCTCCTAGCTTGCATTTTCATTTAATTTGAATGCTCTTCTGTCAAATTAGTTATTAAAAGTTAAGAATCTCATTTGCATCCATAATTCTCAAGATGTGGAAGTCTCTTTGGACTGTTATGATATTTTTGAATGCTACTATTGGCAATTTCTAGTTGTGGCCTTGAAGTGATTTTCAAATTCCACAGTAAATTTTAAAGCAGGATGCTAATATTTAACTTAATATCAACTTACCTTAATTTCTTATCCAGTTGAGTGTATTCATCATTCCTGATGATCAAGAAAAATTGTATAGTTTTTATGGAAAATCATTGCAGGGATTGTTTCACTGTTGAGGAACATTAGCAAGTATTTTGCATATCTAAGAATGGAATGGTTTAATCACTATAACTCACCTTCACCAAATTTATATGAACATTCCTTGATACTGATGGCCAGGGAGAAAAATTAAGAAATTGTCTATTTTATCTTACTAGGATCATTGTTTTTGAGGCTTTATCGATGACAGTTCTATGTCTAGTAAAAAAGTGATCCACCTCATGTAGTAATTTGGTTAGGACGATCTATCAACTAGTATTATGGTGGAATCAACATTTTTATGTAGGGTCCACAAGAAGGAAGGTGGAACTATGAAGCCTATTTATTGTTTCCAGTTCATATGGATGGGACTTTACTTGATAATGTCAAAGCTATGCAATCAAGAAAGGAATTCTTCTCAGCGCTCACTGTTCTTCAAATTTTCCGTCAGGTGAAGCCATATAGTCAAATTTGTAATCTTTTAGATGTTTTTTATTTATTACGCAGGTTCTGCATGATATATGCATAATTATTTACATTGCTGTAACGTTGTGTTAGCACTTCATTATTTTTCCTTTGCACTATTGTTAAAAACTATTGTGTGCACGAAGAACAAATAAGATGTTATAGCCTGTTATAGAAATTTTGACGATTGGCATCGAGATTTTGTTCTCCTTTAATTAATAGAAGAATTCATTAAATGGAATGTAGAATTCTTATGGGATAAGTAATTCTAGGGTACTCGTATCTTGACCGGCATAAAAGAGCCTTATTTTTTGCTTTTTTGCTTTCATTTTTCCATTCATATAATTATTTGTTATCTCATTTCTCACTAATTAGTTTTGCTAAATCTAATCTTGTTCCTACTTTCTGTTTCTTCCTGTTGATGAATAACTAAATAACCTTGTAGATTTTTGGGTGCCCAAAACAACTCACAATTGAATTCTTGCAAATCATGTAAAAATATTTTAGTACTTTTCTGTTTGAAATCATTTATTTATAATAATCTATCCTAATTTATTTTATTTGGAATTTAAATGTAGAGATTTTATTATTCCCTTTATATTCAGCCATTAATTTATAATATATTTTCTTAATTGAGGATATTTTTCCTGTTATTTTTTCCTATTATACCTCTTATATATTCACCTTTATACAAGCATTAGAACTCTATTGGAATATATCAAATTATTTTAGGAGACTTCCAATGCAGTAATTCTATATTGGACTGCTATTTTTTCCTGAATATGCAGTTCTCACATGAATGCCAGCAATTCTATATTGGACAGATATTTTTTCCTGAATATCGAATTATTTTCAATTACTGTATCAGACTTAATTTTTTTTTCATTTTCTTGTGATAATTAATCATGGAAGTTTCATCTGGGATAACTCTTGATTCTCCTGCCTATATACCTTGAATCCTACATATAACTGAAAAGCAAAGGTTGGTAATTGGTATTTACAATTCCCTACCGTTTGTTCTTTTATGAACTGCTTAAAATTCTATCTTTCGATCTGTATATTATTAAAAATTTCTCCATCTTAAGAAGAAAGGCACAGTGTAATGCCAGTTTCTGTTTCTCCTATAATTGCTTAGGAAGCATCTAACGTGCGATTAAATTTAGTCAAAATACCTTCATCTCTTGATTAGTGCATGCTTTCCCCCTTTTATGAATATGTTTTTGACCGTTGCTGTGATAACAGATTTCATATACTTATTAAAGCCCAGTTCCTTTTAGCTAGGTTGATCTCCCAATGCACATATTGCCTTTTTAAAATTTTGATCTCTCTCATTTCATTTTTTGTCAGTAAACTTTATATATATATATACAAACACACATACACACACACATGTTTTGAGGTTCATTTCCTGCATTTTTGCATAACCTTTTATGTGATAACTCCGCAACAGATCTGTGCTGGACTAAAGCAGATGCACAGTTTTGATCCTTCATATGCCCATAATGATGTGAAACCTGGTAACGTCCTGATCACACATAGGAAGGGACAGCCACCTCTTGCCGTAGTGATGGATTTCGGTAGTGCTCGGCCCGCTAAACTGAAAATACGTTCTCGTTCAGAGGCTTTACAATTGCAGGTGCGTGAATCCCTCTTGTATCAGAGAGTTTATTTCTTATGTTACATAGTTATTGACAAATAGCTGGACCATTTTACCACTAGGGTACCTTCACTTGAAAATTTGGTTTTCCTGCCATACTAGCTGTGTTTATATGACCCTATTTATGCTTCTCCATATAGTCATTTAAAGTCACATGATGCTATTGCTATGTCATCGAATGTTATTCATTATTTCATTACCATTTTCAATTTTTAGCACTTCTCATTAGTGGCGTCATGGTTTTATCCTCATCATCATGGTTCTCCCCCCTTTATCCTTCCTATTTTGTTGAGAACTGGAGGCCGCATTATCACAAATATTTGGAGTTGGCTTCCTGAATATTTCTTCTTCATTAGTTATGGATCCTGGCTGGCATGGACTATAAATCCGTCTTCCAGTTCTGTGTTGTATTTGGTAATCCAATTTGACTAAATCCTTTGAATAACTTGCAAACATGTTTGATATTTTGATTTATAGCCTTCATGCTCCCCTTCTAGCTCTATCATCTTGATTTCTTTTCCAACTTAATACTAGCTTTTCTACTCCATTTCGTGATAACCTTCTCAATCTACTTTTTGTTTCCACTTTTTTCTTCTATCGTTTGGCGCTTCTTTTACCAACTTTCTTCCACAGCCTTTTTATCTAATCATCCTTGTTACCTTTATTATTCTAATAGATACTAATCAAACTCAAATTTCCCTTATGGCGCTAACATTCAGATTTAGGTTTCGTTTGGGACTGCTTTTTTTGTTGCTTCTTAAAGCAACTTTTTAGTACAAAAATTAAAAAGCTATTTTAAGAAGCAACAAGAAAGTCGTCCCAAACTAAACCTTAATCACACCGAACACAGCTCACTTCAATGCTGCGGAACATTATTGTCCATGAGCCTGATAGGGTGACAGTTACAATAAGATATTGTTTTTTCTATAGAATTAGCTCAAAGACCTTTATGCCTATCCGGACTAATACTACTTTATGCATATATTGCGTACTATGAAATCTTAAAAGTTGCCCACTCAAAGATACCACATCATGTTTACTTTGTTTAAATTATTTTAATCAGGAATGGGCCGCTGAACACTGTTCCGCTCCATTCAGAGCTCCCGAGTTATGGGATTGTCCAAGCCATATCGATATTGATGCAAGAACAGATATCTGGGCTCTGGGATGTACCTTGTATGCAATAATGTAAGAATGAGTGTCTCTCACCTGTTATCTTTAAAATAAAATAAGAAATAACCTGAAAGATTATGACTTCGTTTGGAACGATTTTCTTATTGCTTCTTAAAGCAGCTTTTTAGTATAAAAATTATTTTAAGAAGCAGTTAAAAAGCGATCCCGAACGAAACCAGCATCATCTAGAACAAACTTCAGTCTACCCTGTATAGATTATTATTAAGCTAGTTTACATGTTAGCCCTTCATATGAATTCACTCATACTCTGAGCTCATGAGTAGCACCTTTCAAGATTTCTTTCTTTTAGGCTTCGTTTGGGTCTGCTTTCTTGTTGATTTTTAAAATAACTTTCTAGTACAAAAATTAAAATTTTTATACTAAATAAAAATTTGTTTTAAGAAGCAATAAAAAAGCCGTCCCGAAAAGGCCTTAATAAGCACAAACACCTTGCCTTCATAAACTATTGCCTTTTCTTCCAGGTATGGCATGTCACCATTTGAGTATGCACTGGATTCTGGAGGGAGCTTACAGTTGGCTGTAATGAATGCTCAGATAAAGTGGCCATCTGGCCCTGACAAACCTTTCCCTGAATCACTCCATCAGTTTGTTTCTTGGATGCTCCAGCCTCAACTAGCCATCCGACCTTACATCGATGACATAATCCTTCATGTCGACAAACTTATATCAAATTTCTCATAAAATATAGAGGTTTTTACTGATTGGATTTGTGTTTGTTGTACCTTCTTCTCTTTTTCCTTGTATGCATATTATTCATAACACACAAGAACTTTCTCATTGTTAAACATTTAGGTTTAGTTTGGGGCGGCTTTTTTACTGCTTCTTAAAATAATTTTTTAGTATAAAATTTTAATTATTTACTAAAAAGTTGCGTTAAGAAGCAGTAAAAAGCTGTCCCAAATGAAGCCTTATATAAATTATTCTTTTCTCCCATTTTGGCAAGCTCCATGGAAGCTGCTTTCATGCTGAAGTCATTCTATTACAGTCATATAAGAATTGCTTTAGAAAATAGATTTTTTATTGCTTCTTAGAGTAATTTTTTAGTAAAAATTTTGAATTGAAAATTGTTTTTAAAATTAATAAGAAAGCTAACAATTACAATATAATTTAATTAATGTATTTTTGATGTTTTAGTATTTAATATTAGTAAATAAATCTTAAAAATAAAATAAAATAAAAATATACAAAGATATATGAGAATTACAGCAATCTGCAAAATATTAATCATGAACTGAAGCAAAATTATGATTTAATCAATCTTCATGTTCATCTTTGATTCTTTCCCATCAGAATCTACGCAAAAGAAGAAAAAGATTATGAAAATTGGATATTTTCTTTTTTCAAAAGAACATTATTACAAAGAAAAAAATGAGTTTGGAAATTAAATAAAAGAAAAAAAGGTATTGATATTCTGATCATACCAGTTATAAAGTTCTTAGGCTTTATTTAGGATATGTTTTTACTATTTTTTTTTTTAAATTCAAATAAAAGAATTTTAGGTCATAATATGTTTATACTAAAAAACTGTTTTAAAAACAATAAAGAAGCTATCCCAAATAAATTCATAATTTTATAGATAAATAATAATGAAACAATTCTTAAATTATGTTAATCTCAAAATTTTAAAACTCATTGTGATTAATATTTAGAGTAAGTTAAGAGTTATTTATTTTATTTTTGTTTTATCATTATTTTTTTAAAAATTATGTTCACATATCAAATAACGAAATTATTTTCTTTACAATAACTTTACAATTAAATTTATAAAAAACTTCAGCAATTTCAAACAAACCATTAATCACTCATAAATAAAGTCCAACAGGTTGTAAAGTTCTTCAAGCCCTTCTTGATTTTCTTACATGAATAGATTCGAATTTTCTATGATTCCTACTTCATGAATTTCATCCAATGTATTTGCATTTTAGGGCACATAAAATGACAGCTTTTCAATAACCCGATTAGGAAAATAAACGTATTAGATTTGACTTATATTAAGAAAGTTAGAGGCAGATCTAAAAAGACTCAAATAAAAAATATTAGAAATGATTTTTCTTTATTATATTTAAATGAGAACTATTTATATGAAATAATCGAGAAATAAGATTCATGTAGCCGACCCACATACTGAGATAAAAATTTGATGTTATTATTGTAGTATTTCCATTTTAAAAAATCTCTTCTTTTTCATGACCTATTAATTCTTTATAATTAAAAAAAAATTGCTATAATCCAGATAGGAAAATCTAAAAAAATAAATATTAAATATATAAATACATAAAAATTATGTAATATGCATGTAAATTATGCTAAAATATGTTATTAAAATTTAGAACTTTATTTTTATAAAATTGAAAAAATTAAAAGCTAATTGAGGTCTATATTGCATCTTTATTAAAAATTCCTAGCTAATAGTGCTGTTTCATTGTCAGCCAGAACTGGCCCAAAATAAGGTCAGTTCGGGCCAGCTGGGCTGCACGTGATGGCCTGTCTAATGATTAGACGTGAGCCTAACATATTTATATATATGGAAGCAAGGCCTGAACTGCTTACTATAAATGTGAAGGCATCCAACTTCGAGTAGCTGGTAGAACTTTCAGAGTTCATTTATGAAGAGCAAGAAAGCACCCAATGCTCTCTAGCAATGGAAAAATTATTACGTCCGATATCCAGATTCGATCAAATACCAATTCAGATGCGTTACGTCATTAAAATACCTCGGGACCCAGTGTATTCGGGTGACGTGGCGCATCTGGATTGGGTGTCCGGACATCCAGTGACCAGATGTAATAATTCGCCTCATGTAAATAAAATGAAATTTTATGACTTCATGTAAAGTATTATATTAGACTCATTGAAAAATAAATGTAATGTTTTTATACGTTATATTCAAATTTGTTGGTGGATCAAACTCGAGCTTACTAGTAGATCGGCTTGGTGAATGAGTGGGCTAAAACTTGCGTGAGGATGACACTTGTGTACAATAGTATTACATGCTTCTCTAAACACATGTTACATCTTCATTTGTTTGAGGGCGAGCGAGGTCCAAGAGTGGTGACAAATCATCTCTTGGGAAGCTCAATAGAGCATGTGGATGAGGTGACGGTGTGGGTGAATGTTGAGATGAAAGGGGATTAGTGGCTGGTGAGTTTGTTGATATAGCCGGCGACTTATGTGGGAGATCTTGGATCACCTGGGAAGAGAGAGATGAGTGAGATGTTATCGCATGAAGGGAAAGCTCTAGGTTAGATGGTCATGGCAAGTCAAAGTGAGGGTCTAATGAGTAGGCATTTCGTGTAGCTGAGCTTGGCGAGAATGATGACTTTAACATATAGTAAGTGACTAATATGGTGGTCTAGGCATGTAACGAGTGTCGAGTTGCTAGATTGGTGGGAAATCCCCAATTCACCCTGTAAAGAGTAAGTTCCATGGTTTGCCTGAACGAGCAACATTTGTTGATCATTTTGGGCGAGTTCTCCTGCGGGTTCTAGGAAGTAACACATGTTGGATCACTAGGTGAGTTCCTTTTGTGGACTCCCTGGAGGCCAGGGTGAGTTTTTTTTTTTTTTTCATGACCCACCGACTACCTGCTAAATAAATATTATTTCACTTATTTATTCAAGGTGCCATGGATCATTTGCTCGGTAACAATATATGGTATAAATGCTATATAAGGTTTATTCCACTTGATCTAAATGTTGCCAGAGGAGGTCATATAAAAGTCATTACAACTGCTTTTATATGAAAAAAAGAAGATGATTAGATTGATGTACAAACAAAAAAGGGATCAAGTGGGAAATTAGGATTGATTTTATTTTAAGAATGCAAAAGAGGCCCAAAAAGTTAGAAAAAATCATGTCCTTGTAATGTTAGATCATATCCAATCAATAAAAACTTCTAAAATATCTAGTTTTAAAAGGTGCATAATGACACGTCCCAAAATAAAATTTGAAAGAATTATCAATTTTATCTTTTTGGCCATCAACCAGAACTTTTATAAATCATCCATATTATTAAATATCTAGCAAAGACAATTAAATATCATAAGCATTGAAATATTTCACTACAATCATTTTCTAAAATCATATTTATAATATTTATGAGATCACTCACAATTGCTAGTCTATCAATAGCTCATGATTACAAAAGAGTAAAAGAAAGTATATAATAAAATTAAAAGAAGAACATAGTGATCTCAATCAGTCTCACTCTACAAAATCCTGACCCATTCCCTAATATGAAATAACTAAAACCACATAATGAGCTTGCAAAGCCTAACATGAACCCAAAAATCGCTAATGATTTATACAAAATCTAAAAAATCAATATGAATATTCGTCTCAATCGATAGACTTAATAATGTTTAATATCATCAATGCTCAATCATCACTTGTATGATTCAGTATGATTAATAAAGAAAAGTGAGAATCAGCACGCTTAAATTCATAAATTAACAGTGCAATAATGTGGAATCAATAAATCAATAATGTAGCCTTAACATATAGGTGTCAATATCTTTAGTATGACACCATCTTATTAATTATTTATTATATAAAAATTAGTACATGAAAGATCTGTATAATCTAATTTATATATTTAATAAAGACAAGTTGATTAGAATAACAACTCCTAATCAGATTAGACGATTTTTGAAAATCAGTTGGGCACTTATATTATGATATGCACTATGATGAATACTTTTTTTCATTAAAAAATATAAGAAATCTTGCTGAGAAGATGATCCAAAGTAGGAATTAAGAATATTCTATATCTTTTTATTTTCATACTATTGAAATTAGCATTAATATTATCCTGCTACAACAATAGAAGTTGAAAGAGCATTTTATGCCATGAATATTATAAAAAAATCAGTTGTGAACTAGAATTGAAGATCAATGACTGAATGATAGATTAATTGCTTATATTAATAAAGAAATATTAGATTAAACTGATAATGAAATAGTCATTCAAGTCTTTAAAAATATGAAAATGAGGTATTATAAACTGTAAACTTTTTTATCATCTTATATTTAATATTTTATTTTTTAAGCAATAAATAAAAAAATAAATTAAAATTGTTTATGCCGGTCATAAGTCCGAATAAAAAAAAAATTGAGGAAAAATTTTTCAAAATAAATTTAGGCTCCCGTTGAAAAGTAAATGGAAGATATGTGATGTAAGTACAATATATTCTTTAAATAATAATATAAAGGGGTTATTAAAATAGTATGAGAACATGAGATATTCTTTAAAATAAAAGAATTATAACAATCGGTTAATTAATTATTCATTTGTTTTATTAATCTCAAAATAAATAATTTACTTAATAACTTATTAAATATAAAATTAAGTATATTTAATAAAAAAAACAAGATTATATCCGCATTTTAAAAAAATAAAGAAAAAGTATTAAACAGTTCATTTTTGGATCAAAAATTGGTTTACGAGTTAACCTGAATCCGACCCATTTAATAAATGAGTTGAAAAATCAAACACAAAACCGATCCATTTATTAAATAGAAACCTGAACACACATTTTTTTAATCAAATTCAAATCGAATCATTTATTGACACCCTAAAAATTATATGCTCCTTTGACCGTGAGACCTCAGCTACTTCACCAGCATGTACATATATATAAGTTGCAATACCAATTCATTGATTAAATTTGAAAAGCTTCAATTATATTCCACCTTACATCCAATCAAACATATATCAAAAACTCCTCCATTCACTCTACTTTATACCCATTTAATTCCAACCAAACACCCCCTTAGAGAAATATCTTTTCAAGGAATTTGATCTGTGGAAAGGCTAACTGTGAACAACATGGAAAGAATCAACTAAGTTTTATATGAATCAGACGTTATATTGCACACTTAACAGTTCAACTAAATATAAATCTGACACAGCGTATGTAACATTGAATTTTACATTATAACATAATTTATAATAACATTAAGGCTTCATTTGGGATGAGTTTCTTACTGCTTCTTAAAATAATGTTTTAGCATAAAATTTTTAATTTTTTTACTAAAATGCTGCTTTAAGACACAATAAAAAAGTTTTCCCAAATGAAGCTAAATCATAAAAAATATGATGCACCGACACTTCTACTCAAAAGGGCGTGTAGTGTCCGACACGTATCCGACACGACACATATTCAAAAATGTGTCCGACTAAAAAAATATTAAATACAAATTGTACACGCATGTCCGACATGCGTATCTTAAATATTTTATGATTTTTTTTTTAAATATAATTTCACTTATTTGGCGGGATTTAAACTAAATTTATTATTTCTTATTCACAACACCAAATCAACGTCAACACTTAATACCCAATAATTGAATATTCATATTTTCATTTCTTTTTGACAGTGAAGGTATTTTCATCTTCTCTCTCGGTGACTAATAAGCGTCATCGACGCCTGACTCTAGACGTCCTAATACTAATCATTTTAACCATAAATTTTAGTTAAATGACTTATTATTTCTAAATTATCTTTAAAATTATATTTATTTAATTTTTTATACTATTTTTAAATATAAAAGCTATAATATCTTGTCCAACCCATATCCGTGTCATATATTTTCAATAATTCACGTGTCCCGTGTCCATATCGTATCAAATCCGTGTCGTCGTGTCCGTGTCTATGCATCATAGCATAAAAATCATTAGTGCTGTTACGTCTTCCACATAAGGATACATTGCAGTTTTATTGATCGATTAATATATATCATTAATGAATGTATGGGCCTCACTTAGCAACCACCAGCCACATGCCAAATTATCCTGATCTGAAAGCAAAAAATCCATGTGCTGCCACCTTCCTAGCTTGTACTCTCTACCACTTGTAGCTTTCCACAATTTCACCCTCGCCTCCCCCACCTATACAGATTCCAGTATTAGAGAAAGAACAATCTGCATTGAAACAGAAAGAAAAAAAAAGCTCTTCCTCATATTAATGGAAGTTTAAAAGATCTTCTGGAAAGATATGGTGCAATGGATTGCTTTCAATGCTTCCCAAACAGAAGTGACAGCCTACAATTGGGAAGCTATAGGGCTGCTTGTCCAACAAAAGGCTTCACAATTCAAATCACTCTCTCCATTTACTGCTCACAATTTATTGAGGTCACATGCAAAGCATATATAGGAAGCCAAATGCCTTGTCACAGAAGAAATGAACAACCAATTACATGTCCATAGCTACAAAGAAATATTAATTCGAAATTATAGCAAGCCAGCCAAGCCAACATGTCCAGGAAATGGAGAACAAATAATAAGCCAAGGAATAATGGAACTAGAGAAGAACCAAAAGCCAGCCTTTTGGATTATACAAGACACCGCAAGCTATGCTTTCCAAGTGGAGACGAAGACAAAAGATAAAACAATGGAGGCCAGATGGGAGAAACTGTGTTGACAGCCATAAGAGACTAAGAGTGGATTCTCTCTTATGGAATTTTTATTGGGTGCGGACACCGAACGTAGCTTTACGTCTGGACATCAATAAAATGAAGCCACATAGTGACCCGGCGACCCGCGGATCTGATCCGCTGAAAAGTCGGAATATAGCACGTGTGTTTTCGATTACCGCACGGCCCGACGACCCGACTCCAAAAAGAACGCGAACATTTAAAAGAAACGAGCCTTTTTTTTCAGGAACGCGAAAATTTAAAAACGTCCCTTTTTTAGGTTTTATAACATTGGCAGACTTTTTTGGACAGGTGAGACGGGATATCACCACAGAACAGAGAGCTAAGAAAGAACAGGGAAGAAGAGAATATTGCCAAAGAAAATTGAATTTCACGTCTGAACCGGGTCAGGTCATCGGGCCGTGCGGTAATCAGAAACACACGTGCTATATTCCGACTTTTCAACATATCAGATCCACGGGTCGCCGGGCCGCTACGTGGCATTATTTTACTGGGTCCGGATTGCACCCAATAAAAATTCTCTCTTATGGGGATGATGACAAAGACGGGGAGATAAAAGGTTCCAAGTGCCTGGTGAAGATGGGCTGTCTTTCCTATTTAAGAAGACTGGACCTCTATGGCAATTGGCAGACTAGGAATTAAAGAGGGATTTGATTTCCTGCAATTACAACAAATGAAGCCCTTGTGCTTTCTTTCCTTCTCTCCCTTGACCTCTTTTATTCCTCCCATGAGGTGGGTTCCTTCTGCTGATGACTTGTCAGAGAGGATTCAAAGATTTCTTTTAGTTTCCAGGTGGTGGGTTTTCTTTTGTTTTCCTGCAATTAATGGTGCAGGTTTTGTATACATCTGTGTTATTTGGGCTGAGTTTTACTTACCCATAGACAAAAGTCATTGTAGGAAACATCAAACATAAAAAGGCTATGTCTTTATTTTATTCATTTTTGTGGTAGTACATGCATATCTATATAATAATAATAATAAATATTATGGAATTTTAATATAAAAATTTTCCTCTTTTTTTTCTTAAACATTTAATTTTAAATTTGAATAAATTTTTTATTATTTTTATTTGACCCATATCACCATGAGGCATTTTCATATTGCCTCAATTTTAATATAAATTAAAAATACATGATAATATTGATATAACATTATGATCATTCTAAATTTCTAATAGGTTTAATATATCATGATAAAAGAAATATTATGCTAATACAAATATGTTTATATAAGGAAAAAAAACAAAAAAAAACAATGAAAATATAATAAATAAGAATATTTTTATAATGAGAATATATAATAAAAATAAATAATATATTTTTTATTATAAACTTAAATCATATGATAATATAATAATTCTAATAATTTTATCATTTACATTAATTTCTCAAGGAAATTAATTTCAAAGTACTTTCCAATTTTTTATTGTAAATTTTGTACTTTAAAAATTGAAATTTATTTTGTAAAATAAAATTTTAAATAATATGAAACTACTCTTCATAATCTATTTTTTTAACAGCATAGAATTAATAAAACAATAGAACTATAACAGCTGTCTAAAAGGATAAAACTCAGAAATAATTGTCCAAAAACACCCTTAAATATTAAAATTTATATATATTTATAAAAGAATGTGTCTAATCTAAAGAAAGATTTCTTTTTGTAATCTATATGTGGTTATTTTTATAGTGATTTTCCTATAGAAATTCTATGAGGAATTCCTCATGGGATTTCTGTCTCTTAGCCTGGAACATCTGTCCTTTTTGATGCACAGAGGTGATCAGAGGCAGTGAGGAGGTATTGAAGTGGGCCTTCTTCTGATGCTTCCTTGCATTGCCATTTAAGATGACATTGAAGCTTTATTTTCTCTCCAATCTCAAGTTTCTCTTTCTTTTATATATCTTAACAGTCTTTCTTCTTCCATACCCATGGAACAATCTTCCTCCCAGCTCAATGAAGATGCAGAACAGTGCAGCAGTAGTGAGTCTGGATGGACCATGTACCTTGCATCACCCATGCATGATGGTAGCAATGGTGATGATGATGATGATGGGGAAGTGGATGGTACTAGTGGTGGTCAAAGCAGTGGAGATGATGATGATCAGGGTAAGGAGGATGATCATGACTCCATGGCATCTGATGCTTCTTCTGGCACACCATGTAAGCAGTGGAATGATGATGATGGTATGTGTCATGTCAACCATGGTACTCATGAATGTGGTGAAGATGGTGGTGATGTTGTGAAGGAGAAAAACAGCCAGTGCTCTTCAAGGTATCCAGCTGGGAAGGAGAAGGCAGCAACATTGTCAAATCCTTCTGATAAAAAAGAAGAGAATGGTGATTCTATTTCCATCCGTAGCAGCTCCAAGATGAGAAGGATCAAGTCCTGCAGTGAGAAGTGAAGCAGATAGTACGTAGAAGCTTGCTAGTTGTTCCAGCTGCTTGTCTTTTTTGCTGTGTGGAGTTAATTATGTATCCCTTGGCCTTTGATAGTTTCCTTACTGTGATATGGAGAGGTTGTTCAATCTCCAAGTTTTGTATTTTGTAGGAATATATGGTAAGCAATTATATCAATAAAATTTTGTTTTTTGACAGAGTTTCAGAAGTAGCCTTGAATCCCCCCAAAGACTTATTTAATTCGTTATTTTGCTTATTAAATTCCCCTACCTCAATAAGGTTAAACTAATAGAACAAAATGAATCATCTCAATGATGGCCGTGTTAAATGTAAATCTCAATCAGAGAACTTCATTCTCAAGAATCTATCAAAAGGTACTAAGCCTACAACGAAATAGATCTTTTGTTTGCAAATAATATAGAGTCGACAAGGTTCAACTAATAAAACAAAATGAAACACCTCGATGTTGACCTGTTGAATGTAAATCTCAACTGGAGTGGTCAATTCTCAAAAATCTACCGAAGACATTAAGTCTACAAAAATCAGATCCTCTGTCGGGAAATAAAACAGTCGACAATGTTCAACTAACAAAATAAAACAAAATATCCTGATGATGACATCGTTGAATGTAAATCTCAAATGCAGAGGATCGTGAATATTTAAAAATACCTCTCAAATGTGCAAACAAACTCGAACAAAATTTCAAAATGCAAGAATCTAAAATATTTAAAATTAAATAAATTATCAAATACTTAAAACAAAAATTTTAAACTACTTTAGCTCATAAAGAGCTAATATATAGTCGAGAATATCAATATGATTTATTCTCAATTTATTTATTGCTAGTAAGGATGTGACACATACCCTTTAATTGGTGGTCTTGCCATTAAATGACACAATAGCTAGGTAAGCGAGTATGATCGGGACCCTCTGAACTGGGTGATTTTGCTACCAAATAGCATCACTAAACTACAGTCATGATCAGAGCCCGTATATTTCCAAATGGTTTCAAATCATTAAGCAATCAATTAATATGATATAATCGATAGGGTACAAAGCCCTTTGTTAGTTAATGTTGATTCAAATTTGTCCCCTAAGACAAATATACACCTCAAGTCTGTGAGGTGCGCACCTTTGGACAAAACAACACATGGCTGTCGACAAAGATCATTCGATTAGGTTGGGTCGATTACCTCCTCTAACTAAGTAAACCAGTGATTATGATGACCTAGGACAACATAATCATAGGATCTTGATCGGGCTCATCATCACTCCCCCTACCATCCGCTTTAAGTGTAAGAGGTGAAATTTTCAATTTTAAATATTAAATTCTCACATACCAAATTTGTTGCTACTATTCAAAAGATACTATTTATCTCTACGTATCTATTTGACGACTAGCCTGAATCAAAAGTTATTTCGTTATCAGGATGTGTAATTAACTATAGGGGCTTGCGCCTATAGAAAACTTGAATTCAAATCATAAAGTACTCACAAAATGAGCGTGAAATCTCTGGGTAGTGTCTTATTTCAAACCCAATCTGTCTTCTGAAAATTTATCTCTTAATTTAAGCATTAAAACTTTTCTCGATGATCTGAGAAAGAAAGAAAGGGGGTCCGCGAAGAGGTTGGGATGTGAACTTTCGAAGCCCACAAATAATTTATTTAAAATTTAAAATTTTGAAATAATTGTACACATTAAATAAATATAAAATAAATTTATATAAGCTTTTTTTTTTCAATTCTCAATTACTAATAAAATGAGGAATAAATTACTAAATGCATGTTATTTATCTAATATATTTTAAAATTAAATTTTATTATTTAAGGCAGGTGTGATGGACACAAATTCCTTATTATTATTATTATTATTTAATTAGATAAATAAATACAATGTTGCATTCAAAGTAATCATAACAACTCGAGGAGATAATTTTATGAAATTTATTAGGGGTGTCAAAATAGGTTGACATTCGGGTTTTGATCTGACCTGAATTGACTCTATTTTAATCCAATCAACTTGAATTTGACGCATTTCGTGAATAGGTCAAAACATCAACTCGAACCCAACCTACTAGTAATCCGAATGACTTATACCTGATTCGTTAACTCATTTTGATTAATTTTTTAATAACTTATTAACTATAATATTTAGCATATTTAATAAAAAATAAGAAGCTTATACCTACAAATAAAAAAAGTAGGGAAAAAAAAGAAACATGTTATTTTTGGATAAAAAATGGGTTGTGGATTAACTCGAATCATACCCGTTCAATAAACAGGTTGGAAAAACTTAACTCAAATCTTAGTTGTTTATTAAATGGGTTAACCCGAATCTGAATTTTTTGGGTCAATCTAACCCCACTTAGTGGGATAAAAATTTGATGTTGTCGTTGTTATATGCACTACACATGTTTTCAAATTTATCAAAATATCATAAAAAAGTTATTTTGAGCACATTTTATTTGATGTTCACTGTTCTAAAATATTTATGACATCATTGCTGCATTTAGATATGTATTGTAGAAGATTCAATTGGTAGAAAAAATATTTAGTAAGTTTTTAGTTGTAATTTTTGAATGAGGGGAAGTGAAATCTAAAATAAATATAAAGAAGGGTATTTGATAATTTACAAAGGAGGTTATGGAGATATTTGGAGAGGATTTGATTGATATATGACAAGATCAAATGTAGAGTGAATGATCCAATTTGGGGACAAAAATGTTAGCCCAAATGATGATTTAAATAAAATTTTCTTGTATGATATAAAAAAAAAGACCAAATAACAAAAAGAATGAACATGAGATATGCAAACTATTTTATGAAGCTTATATATCATATGAGATCTTTTAAATTAAATCATTATATTGTAGTGATATTGAGGAAGTAGGGGTGGATTGGGTAAATTTCGACTTCAAATTAACTGCAAGTAAAAAATATTTGATTTTTAAAAGATTTTTCAAATTGGGGGTGATGCTGATGATGATCGATGATCATAATCTCTTTGATAATGACGAACCTTATATGAAGAACATTAATCTTATGAGCTAACAAATCAAATCAAGGCTCACTCAAACTTAACTCATCGAATTCAGCTCAGGAGCCATTTATTAAGTCGAGCTTAAACCAACTTACAATTGAACTTGACTTGCATCTATAATCCTTTCATACTAGAACAATAAAATTTATGTTACAACTTAAGCACAATAGTTTTTCTTTTTCATTTATTTTCCACTTTATTATTTAAAAAGAAAAAAAGCCAACAAAAACTAGGTGTGCAATATATATATATATATATATATATATATAATTTTGCACACTTTTCCCCAAAATATACTGAGAAATAGTATTATAAAACCTCTAACAAAGAACATAAAAAACTAATAATAATAATGAGACATATTAAACAAAGTCTTAAAATTCAAAGCAATTTAAATCAGTAAGCCCTCACAATATGTTTTTACTGTACGAATGTAATGAAATTCATATAGTATCCATCACTCGCAACAAGAGGCAGAATGAGCATCAGAGAGCCTATTTTTCTATTTGATGCAACTGTATGGCCATTTTCAGCAAGGAGGAATATGACCATTAATGATTACAGCCTAAATTATCTCTTGGGCTCTATTCAAATTTCTTTATCAAAGAGAGATCATTTAGCATTTTCTCAATGGCATCATCTTCAAGGGCGCGGCCTTTGCTCTGCAAACACAAAAAGCACTTCAGAACTCGTATGTTTTGGATAACAAAATCCATCGCCATATTGATGGTTTGATCGCATAGCATAGTAAATGAAGTATCAAAGAAGAGAATAGACGCATACATAAAATAAAATACCCGAATCTAGCACGCACTTACATAAGGATTGGGCATGTAAATTTTGCATGATCATTTCCTTTCAAAAGCTAGGGAAGATCCAAGGTCGGATTTAGCATGGGGGCCTGGGGGCACGGCCCCCCACTAGCCTCTTAATGAATGCTTAATTAAGCTAGATACAATTTCCAAAAAAAAAAAAAATGGTAATCCTTAATCAAGGAAATAAAGCTTTTATTTCTTTCCCCTCACGTTTCTTTCGCCGTTACGCATTTCTCCTCAATCTGCTTCCTTCCGCGCTTCCTTCGTCCCTTCCGCCCGCTTCCAGTTAGACCTGTCAATTTCGGGTTACGGGTCGAACCCGACCCGACCCGTAACTGACCCGGCTTTATTCGGGTTCGGGTCAACTCGACCCGGTTTTATAAACGGGTCGTTTTTCGAAACCCGAATCCGACCCGCTTCGGGTTCGGGTCAACCCGACCCGACCCGTTTAGGGTTTAGGTAACGCACTGACGCGGGCAACGTGGTGGAGCGGGCGGTGCGGCGAGCGGGCGGTGAGCGACGCGGTGGCGGCGCGGTGCAGCACGCGGTGCGGCGAGCGACGGCGTGACGCGGTGCGGGCAACGCTCAGGGCAGCGCGCGGGGCCAGCGGGCAGCAGCTGGGCAGGCGGGCAGCAGCGCGGCAGAGGGGGCAGCGGGCGGGGGCAGCGGGCGGGATAGGAAAATTCCGAAAATTCAAATTTTTTTTAAAATAAACGGGTTTTCAGGTTGACCCGGCAACCCGTCGGGTCAACCCGAACCCGACCCGTTTTTGCAAACGGGTCGGTTTTTCGAACCCGAATCCGACCCGCTTCGGATTCGGGTCAACCCAAACCCGAAAATTCCGGGTCGGGTTCGGATCGGGTTTTCGGGTCGGATCAAATATTGACAGGTCTACTTCCAGTCATGGTCGATGATCCTCATGGATATTTCACTCGCTTCTTTCTGCCAAGAATATTTAATAGGTTTTTTTTGGAGAATTGGTATATTTAAGTCTTTTGTATACAATACATTGCTTTTGCTTATTCGTACATTGCTTTTGTGCCCCCGCATAAAAAAATTTCTTGCTCCGCCCTAGGAAGACCATTGAATAGAAACAAATTTTTATTAGCATATTCTGATCTAATTTAATCAGGAGTGATCTTAAAATCAATGACTAATTTTGAGATGAGTATTCTACTGTGTATTTAATTAAAATTTATATTATATTTCCTTAAAAAATAATAATAACTATGAGACTTACCAATTTACCAACCCAAAACATTTCCCCTCTAACAAATTTGAAATGAATTTCTCTTGAAAATTTTTGGGCCAAGATATCTTAACCAAAATTTAGTCCTAATAATATAATACAAGTTTTGATCGATCACATGTATATTGTACTAATCTCAAAATAAATCTAACGATTTTGAAAATCACGTTGATCAAAATTTGATCAGAACATCCTAAGTATATATTTTTCTAATTTCTCCAGCAATGGCATATGCTTTATGCAGAATCACAACTATCTAAAAAATAAATAATCATGAATGTTTCCAAACTGGCCCAAGTTTCACGATCCTTCATCACCAACACTGCTCTATAAACATCACTTGAAATCCGATCTCGAATTATACAGCTTCGAGTGTACACACATGCTTTACTATGAATGCGTTTTGTTTGTTTCATACCTTAATACATCTTCCATGCTTACTAACTTATTTGTAGTTAAAAGCATGAGCAGAAACTATCAAACTGCAGGCCTAGGATTAAACAGATCCAATCATTCAAGCATTCCTTAAGCTTACCATGTTCGTCATAATATCAATATTATATAATATCATAACTATTTATAAAATAAGGAAATTTTTTTATGATAGTAAAATGAGTATAATAGACCAAGCATATTTTGGTGAATCAAGCATTTGATTTCTTTGAGAAAGTTTCTTCGCTAGGTTTGTTGGTACGTCCCTTGTCAGAATGTTTTCGTTTGTTAATAGATTGGGCAAAATGATGTTGTGAGCGCATTGATAACCGCATTAATGGGGATGCCTCCATCCGATTGATAAGAGTAATGGGGAATGAATAGTTTCATGCGTGAAAATAAAGTAGAATGAATAAGGGTCAAATCCTACAAGAGTAATCTCAAAAAGCAGCTCTATATTGACTACAGGATCTAGTGAGCTTCAGTAGAACACCATGGGAAGTATTTTCTAAGATTCTCGATAATTTTAGAGAATTACAAAAAGATAGGAGTAAACTTTGATAATTCTCCTATTTATTATGAACTGGTTGGTAAATAGCCAATCCAACTCAATGATGTCGTTGATAGATCCACAGGCAAAGGAGTAGAAGTATGCCAAGGCTTGTCAAGTAAAGGTGTGTGATTGTCCTAAATGATTGATGTGCTTTAAAGACAAGAAGAACCATCGTAAGGGCATACAATAAGCTGTTTAAATTCAATTAAAAAATGTCCTCATCAGAAAATTTTGTCTACAAGAAAAGAGACTCTTGGAAGTTACGACTAGGGTGCATGCTAATTCATGTCCTTATAGAAGGTTCTCTTCTTGGACAAGATGATCGTTCATCATGGAAAAATGTCATAGGTGCCATTGTCAAGAAGAGGTATGAGGAGGTTTGTTGCCGCCACCAAACAATTAATCGAAGTGGTACTGAGGAGATTGGTGTTTGTCAATGGGGGTGATGAAGAAACAACTAATGATGGTGAGCGAAAAGCTATTATGTGGGTACTCTCAGGCTGAAAACTTCTGAAATGCAATTATTTTTTAGGAAGGCAATGAATAGCAAGATTGCGTTGTGAAAGGCTTGGTTGACAATTAACAAGTCTTGTGAAGGAGGCGAAGGATCTCATTCCACGAGTTTGGAACTCTTCCATGAAATGAACGTTGATCTCTAGAGATAGGTCAGAAGTTCCTTCATTATTATGGTTTCGTGTGTTACGACGGGGTAGCGCAAGAGCCTGGACATGATATCCTTAGTTCATGAATGGGTTCCTCGATAAGTAAGAGTTGGAGTAAAATGCTCCAACATTGTGAGTGTCCTATTTATTTGTCATGGCAATATGCTGCATAAAATCTAGAACCCAAATGTTAGTCAGCATTTGCATAATATTTTGAGGTGATAATATTTGTTCCCAAAAAAGTTGCCAATCTTGCTTGCAAGATAACCAAGTCAATCAAGAGAGGACTTTGTCTTAGCTTCAAAAAGAGTTTCCACATGAAAAAAAAAAAAAAAAAAAACACTAGATTTTGAAAGGAAAATATATAAATGAAAAAAACCATAGGGCCTTGGCTAGTTAAAAATGTTCACTATTACAATATTGAACTACAATTTGTCATGCTGCCCCAAAATTAGAGAAGGTGCCGGTGCAATATAAAATCAAACAAAAGAAAAAAGCTGCTTGTATATGATTGAGTGGAGAATATGGAGGTGTTGATGTTAATGGCGACGACAAGTAGACGAATGCAATCTTTCATGCGAAAGTGAAGGATGAACCGGTCAACGAAAGATCAATGGGAAAAAAAAGGATATGAGGCTAGTTCCTATCTAAGAAATAAAGGGAATTGGACCACTGATTTCTGGAAGGAAAAAAAATTCGGCAAAGCTGGTAGATTAATGTCTAATAAAAGAAAGAAGCTGCTTGTATATGATTGAGTAGAGAATATGGAGGTGTTGATGTTAATGGCGACGATAAGTAGACAAATGCAATATTCCATTTCAAAGTGAAGGAAGAACTGGTCAACCAAAGATCAATGGAAAACGATAAGGAGATGAGGGTAGTCCTTATCTAAGAAATAAGGGAATTGGACGACCAATTATAGTAGGTAGGAAGGTAAGATCAGAAAAAAAATGCATGAAAGGCTGTCCGGATTTTATGGAGGTTTAGAGTTCTAGAATTCTATCTAATTTTAATTCAAAATGTTTCCAAATGAGTAGAAAGGATCTATGTATACATTTTGATGGAAGTATTTCAATCATTAATCAGGCTACTTCAGAATATTCATAGTCCTTATCAAAATGAATACACCAAATCACACCCTCCTCTCATCAATTAGTGTTTCGATGATCCCACTTCATGCCTGTCTAATCAACACACCTGAGCCAAATTTGAGTTGTAAATTCGTCGGGCGACCAATAATGATGGTTTAATGACGTTGACAATACTGTGCTGAGAGCATCTGATGTTGAAGTCTCCAACTAGCAAACTGAAGATGTAATTTCTCTATATATGTCGCAAACTCAATGGAGTTGAGAAGTTAAAAATCTAGTAGTTGGATTATCTATAATAATTTTGGGAAGCTTCAGGGATCCAAACTTATGTGATGCGGACATCCAACCGTCCATGCCAATCCAAGGAGGAGCTGAAGATCGACGGCCGTGATCGTCCCACGCTATCTTATATTTTATTTGTAATTTTTATTTTTTTATTATGAATTTTTCGTTTTTACCCTCACTTAAGAGGGTCGTTCTATGTAAGCCCTAGGGGCATATGTGTCTTGTTTTAGTTTCTTAGGCCTATATATAGAGGCCCTTTCTTATGTAATGGGGAGGATGGTTAATGAATATGAAAATTTTGTTTTTCGACACTTGTGTTCTTCTTGTGAGAGAGCGTTAGTGAGATTCCTATGAGAGGAATCGAAGTTATCACCAGCCGCAGGATGGGTCCGGGCTCGTGATTTGAAGTCCCTTGGAGAAGGGCAATCGTATCACCCACCAACCATGGAGACGGCCGGGTTCGTGGTTTTCTCGTTGTATTTTCGTCTTCACTCACCACCCTTCTTATTCTTCTTCGTCACATCCAATTCATCCACCAAATTTCCCCGCTCTTCCCCCACAACAAGCTCCACTAAAATCCTCACCATAGCCGTCGGATCTCACCCCACCCGAGCTTCACCCGATCCTACCCTCTTGGCCGCCGACCACCTTCCCCATTAGCTCCTCCATCGCCGGCCACTCTTGTTTGTCTCCATGAATGAGGAGTCAATGACCTTAATGCTTGCCTAAAGAGTTCAAATAATTTAGGAAATTATTTTCAGTCTTTGAAATTCAAATTTTTGAATTTCAAATAGTTTCCTAAATTAGAAAGCTATTTTAGGAAAGTCTTTAACACCTCATTCAAATCAATTTCAATTTTGATTAGGATTTAAAATCTTCTTTAAACCCCATTTATTCTCTTTGGAAATATGTCAAAATCTGAGAGTTTTGTTTTGACCGAAATTTACAAGCCTTTAATCACTTTCCAAGTTCTGTAGAGGGAATTAGGAATTAATTCTCTAATTCACCTCTTCATTCCCGTAACTTCTCCTTGGCATTAATTCTAATTCAAATTCCCGTCATCCCCTGGCTCCAAAAGCTGATGCAAGCCGCTGGCCATGCTTAAGGAATTAGGAGCATTAAATGAGTTTCCTAATGCTATCTTTCTTTGATTTGAATTTTAAAATTCAAATCAAGCAGTTTCTGTAACTCTTCCCTAGCTGGAATTTTCATTCATATCTTGGCTTTAAAGTATTTCCTAATACTAAAGCTTGGTTTTAGGAAATAAATTTAAATCCTCCCAATCCCACTCGGCTGGAACTTATCTCTCCCATATCTCCTCAATCAAGTTACTTAAATCTAGTAATTTGTTCTGAAAAAACGTGAGCTCACCCCCTCATGCATCCACTTCTTTAATTCTTTCCAAAACCTCCTATTTTATTTTGGAATTGAGCCCGCCTCTTTATTTCTCTGCTGGCCGAAACTTCCCAAGGCTGATCTGCCCCCTAGTTGACAATTTTCTACCTACTAATATTGCAACCAGAGATTTCCAGCACGGATTATTTGTTTCCCAGCAACTTGAAGCTTCAAAATTGCTGCTGTCCTGGAGATTCCAGCAAAGGAAAGTCAGTGTAGTTTGCTGCCAGAACCCTCATACTGCTGTCCAACGCTCTCTTATAGCTGCTGGTTGGATTTCCCAAGCCATACAGCTTGCTGTCCACGTATGCCAGCAAAGATACCCTGCTGTCCACCAGCACTGTGGAAGACCTCGATTTGCTGTTAATTTCCCCACAGCTGACCACGAGAGTCACCAAAATTCAGCAGCCTTATTTCCTCATTTGTTCTCCCTATTTCCTAAGCTCAAAACTTTGAGAATTCTCACAGATTTTGGGATGAAAATCTGAGAATTTCCAAATTCTTCCTTCTCCCTAGCAAAGCAATTTTTCGTTCTACATCAGTTTGGTATCAGAGCATGGTTGCTCACCCGGGATGCGAACTCGACGGAGTCGAGTTTTTTCCACCCCGGGAGAATGATGCGGACATCCAACCGTCCATGCCAATCCGAGGAGGAGTTGAAGATCGACGGCCGTGATCGTCCCATGCTATCTTATATTTTATTTGTAATTTTTATTTTTTTATTATGAATTTTCCGTTTTTACTCTCACTTAAGAGGGTCGTTCTATGTAAGCCCTAGGGGCATATGTGTCTTGTTTTAGTTTCCTAGGGGCATATGTGTCTTGTTTTAGTTTCTTAGGCCTATATATAGAGGCCCTTTCTTATGTAATGGGGAGGATAGATTATTAATAAAAAAAATTGTGTTTGCACTTGGATTCTTTGGGAAGAACGTTAGTGAAATCCCTATGGGAGGGAGTTGGAGTTTCCACCAGCCGCAGGATGGGTCCGGGCTCATGGCGTGAAGTCCCTTAGAGAAGGGCAACGCAGTACCCGTCAGCCGCAGGATGTGTCCGGGCTCACGGTTGTATCTTTGATATTTTATTTCTCTGTTTTTGTTCCTTGTTATTGCTCCTAGTAGTCAATTTCATCTTCTTCCTCCTCCCCACTTCCTTGCTCCTTTAGGGTTCCTAATTTGGTTAAGAGTTAATTAGGAATCTATTTGAATTCAAATTAATTTAAATTTGAAATTCGAATTTTTTCCTAATTTAATTAATCTATTTTAGGAAAGTTTTTAATTTACATCCATTTGAATTTTAAATTCAAATTGGATTTGATTAAATACTTTCCTAATTCTTAATCCCAAATTAAGAGACCATAATCTCCCCCCATTAATTGCTACTCCTAGCATTATTTCAGCCGGCCCCCTTAGTGATGGGATTAGGAATTATTTCCTAAAACCGTTACCTCTATTTGGGAATATTTCCCCTTTATTACCAGCCGAAACATTCACAGCTCAAGGCATTAATTACTTCCCTAAAGCTGACATTGGAATAAGGCAATATTTCCCTAAATCCTCCCCACGTCCCGCTGTTTTCCCCTTCACTGGATCTGGCCAAAATCTGTCCAGATTTCCTTCTTCCCCTCTTAAATTCCCTCTCAATCCCGTCAGCCGTTTCCCGTGACAGCCCCTTCTTGCCGACCTGCATGGGAAGACTTCTCTAGTCCAAGGCATGTGAAGGAAAATCCACTCAGTTTTCTACTTCTCGTCACGGCTAGACACCTCACTTTTCTCCTCATCCTAACCTACCAAAGCCTGAGAATTTCTCTCAGGATTTCTATAAAATCTGAGGTTGTTTTTTCAGATTTTGTGAGCTGGGATAAATCCAGATTTATTTCAGTTTTTGCAAGGAACAATTTCAGATTTTGGAGAGGAGATTCTCTCCGTAGCAAAGCCGGCGTCTCCGTTCTACATCATTATGTCTGTAAATCCCAGTGTACAATATTGGTTTCAATTTGTTCCTCTTCTCAAGAGCAATCCAATGCCAACAATAAATGATTTTTTTAGTGCAAAATGCTCATCTTATTGAGAGTAATCTAACACCTCAAACAACTCATGAATCAAAGTTTTGTGATGTCACTAAAGATTTAGGAAGTTCAAATCTTCTTTAACAAATCGCACATAAAAGGACCAATTATTGAGTGGAGGAAATAGGAACAACCTAACAAAGTTGCTCACAACAGGAAGACATTGGGGGCAAATCTTCGTTGCACCATCAAGGATTCCATGTGAAGGATGGGGAAGAAATGGAGATGGAAGTGGAGCCCAAATAAATCAGCTCAACAAGAACATTCTGAACTAGACAGTTGAACCATATTAATCAAGAGATCCATGTCAAGCAGCATATGATCATCTTCCATCTAATATCAATCAGTAGCAGCAACATTAATAAACCACATAAAATTGCCTTTGCGCTTGTTTCCTAAATTTACTTAGTACAATGGGTGTTTCAGCAAGTCCATCCAGATTAACTAGTTGTTTTACCTATCAGTACGTGAGTTAAATATTTTTTCAAGGGAACCTATGGACTACATATGATCTCTAAATGCTTGTTTTAAACAGAATATCTGGCTTGCTTGCAGATACAGTCTTATTCAGCCCTTATTTTGAAGTTCCATAGATATTACATTAGGTGAGTTTGCAGCAATGAACCCCAGGTATTTTTTTTTCTAAAAAGTAATGTTACAAAAAATATATTCACTTCAGAACATCACAATAAAATACAAAAAACAATAAGTTTCAGTAACGTCACCTTAAGGGATGGCACCATGGCAATTGCTTCCTCAACAGTTTCAGGGCAGAGATTTCCAAGCACACAGAGCTACAAATTCCAACATTAAATGACATTATGATGTAAGAAAAAAATTGAATCTCATAAATTACGTGACTAAACTAAAAATTCCATACCTCAAATTCAGCTAGTTTATTCCTACTAAGGATTCTGAGAAGTAACTTAAGGATTACATGTTCAAGGACAGGAAAAAATATAGGAAAAAGAAAAGCAAGGAGAGACATTAAATAGTAGAAAGTAAAAAAAAGAAGGCTCTTCTTAAAAAATATGATGATAAATTCCAAAAAGAGAGGCATTTTCTACAATAAAAAAATGCACCATTATCGATCCATATACCCTGTTGATTAAGGATACTCTCTAACTTGTTTTACTGCATCCTGATTCTTGTAGCGACTGAAGCGCTTTACATATTGATGTGACTTTTCAAATACCCTATAACAGTGTAAATAACATAATTCCATTTACATCCTGAAAAATATAATGAAAAATAGAAAACACCTACTGAGACATTTGATTTGTTGGATCATCAGACATCTGCTGAAGTTGCTCCAATCTTCGATCAAGAATAAGTGCGACTTCACAATTCATTAAACACTTTGCCTTCAAAAATTCTGGGAGATAGTGAACGTTTTAAAATACTATTTGTTGCAAGTGTCATAAAAAAAAAGCTGCACACTTAACATCAAAGGACCACAAAAGGTGGAAATTTAAGTTGCTAGAGTGGTCATGCATTTTGTACTTTATTCATTCCATTTTCTCATGTTACAATATGATCCATAAGTTTATTAAATTTGCATTAAGTTTCCATTTGCCCCTTGAATTTCATAAACTGCATATTTAAATTTATTCAAATAAATCTGTGCACTGATGGAAAAAATAATAATTACCCCTCAGAAGTATCAATTTAGGTTATTTTATTTCACACAAATTATTATATAGTCCTTCCATAAGCTTTCATTTTACACAACTATCACAGTTTTCATCAGCATCTGCCTGTATCCAGAGTGACCAATTGTTCTCTTCACCTCCACTATCATTGCCATCTACTTTCACTTCCCCACCACAGTAACATCCAACATCCTACCTTCCATCACCACTATCACTTGCATAACTACTCACAATCATAAGGTAATTGGTTCGATAACACTAAAAAGCCTACTTTCCTTGATGATGGTGTTGAAATAATAATGAATCCCTAGCAAGCACCTTTCAGTCTATAGCAACCTAACAATAGCATCTTATCATTTACAACAATTCGTGAATAAAATATCTCCATCTATACCAATCCAATAATTTGTGGTCAGACTAAAAAAAGCTCTATATGGTTTCAAACAATCTCTTCATGACTGTTTAGTAAATTCTCCTAATTAGTTGAAAAGTATGGGTACATTCAATGTCAAGCTAATCACACTCTCTTTACAACCGCTCACATAAAAAGGAAATTTCAATCATGTATGTAGATGATATTACACTAGCAAGTGACTTCAAAGAAAAGCTAACCAGATTAGAAGAATTATTGTAAGATAAGGTACGGTAAAAGACTTGGGCAAGATTGTTAAAAAACCTTAACATAAGGTAAAAGTGATGTAGAATGAAAAATGCTTTGCTAGGGAAGGTGGACAATCTCCAAGTGTCTCCTCACAAAAGCTGAAATGTCCCTTCAGAAAATCTGAAATTTTCAGATTTTTCTATGGGAGAGGATGGAGAGAATTATAATTAATGCCAAGGAGAGGTGGAGATTTGAGGAATTGCTGTGAAGAAGTTAACAAGAACAGTTACGGGAAGTGACATTGTTTCCAGCATACAATTCCTTCCATGAAAGCTGAAATATTTCAGATTTTACCACAAAATCTGAGAGGAAATTCAGCAGGTTAATAAGCAGAGGAAGGGATGGAATTCAATTCCTTGAATCCGTGAAAGGAGTTAGGGAAATAGAATAGGAAATAAAGTCCAGGGAGAATTCGGCTAAGGCTATGGAGTCAGATTTTAGAAGAAAATCCACTAAGGGGGGAGGCGGTGAGCTGAGAGAAAATTTAGGAATTAAATTCTAATTCCTATTCTAAATCCCAAGAGAGAGGGAGCGGCAGCAGTAATGGGAAAAGGGGTTAATACAAAACCTTAATGCCTGCTAATCGTGAGATAATTATTTAATGCTCAATTGAGATTGTTTCCAAAAGAGAGGACTTAGAGTATTAATAAATGGGTAGGTGGCAGGCGTAGGCTAGAGATGAATTAATGGGTAGGGATTTAATTCCTGCTACAAAACTCCTTAGATTAGGGAATCAATTAGGAATTTAATCAAAATCTGAATTTTAATTTCAGTTTTAATTAAATTAGGAGGGAATTGATTTGAATTTTAAAATTCAAATCAAAGAAATTAATGTCATGAATGGGGGAGTAAAGGAGGGAGCCCAAAGAGGGGGCCGGCGGGTCTATTAAGAGAGGGGAGAGATTAATTCAAATCCTGAAATTAATTTCAGGATTTGAATGAAAATGGGGGGAAATTAATTTGAAAATTGATTTCAAATTAAGAGGTCATTAATGCCTTAACTGGGGAATTGATGGGAGGAACACCAATTAGGAAAGATTTCAAATTTGAAATCCAAATTGTCATGGATTTTCCCTCTCGATTTTGCCAACCAAAATTAGGAAAGGGGGAGGGTAAAGGGGAAGGGGAGATTCACGGGTAGACGGGGGAGGTGGCCAGCGGGTGAGGGAAGTGGCCGGGGGCTTGGAGTGGACGGATGGGGGGGTCGGATGGGGTGAGCACGGTATGGAGCTTGGACCATAAAGATGAGGGAGGAAGAAAAGATGACAAAACAAAACAACGATATAAGATAAAACGAAAGATGTAAAGAGGAGGGTGGTGGATGAAGACGAAAATACAAAGAGAAAACCACGAACCTGGCCGTCTCCAAGGTCGATGGGTGATTCGTTTACCCTTCTCCAAGGGACTTCAAATCACGAGCCCGGACTCTCGATTTCTCCCATAGAAATCTCACTCTCGTCCTCTCTCAAGAAGAACACAAGTGTGAAAAAATAATTTTTCATATCAATCAATCATCACTTTTACAATAGCTTAAGGCCCTATATATAGGCCATAACATGATAAAATAAAAATTACAAAATTGCCCCTTGGGCCATAACACTCATATAAACTATCCTAGGGGTACAACAGGAAAATACATTAATTAAGAACTAAAATGCAGAAAAATAAATCATAATTGAAGGTTTAAATCATGTCCGTCGATTTGCGACGCCTCCTGTGATAGATGCACCAAATCTTTGTACCGATGTCCGCATCAAAAAGACTTGGGAAATTTAAAATATTTTTTGGCATAGCAGTGCGATTAAAAATAAGGCATTGCTATTTCCCAAAGAAGCATATTCTTCATCTACTTCAAAAAATAGGATGCAAGCATGCAAAAAACTCTAATGAATCAAACAAAAAAAGGGATCACCACTAACAGCAAATCTATTAATAAAAGTAGGTATTAATGACTTGTGGCAAACTCATATATATATATATATATCTCTCTCTTACCCATAATATTAAGTTCCCTATTAATGTTGTAAAGAGAAAAGGAACAATATGGTCCCTAGACTCTTTATGAAGGACCAACATGATCCCCAACTGTATTAACAAACCATTTTGGTCCCTCAAATTCTTAAAAAAGAATCAAAATAGTCTCAGAGTGGAACAAAATAGTCATTTAATATAGTTAGAACTATTTTAGTCTTTCATAAAGAGTCAATGAACCATTTTGGTCCTTTTCTCATGTTATAAATCAATATATGAACAACAATACTAAAGACCACAAGAAAATTATTAACCACAATCTAAGATACCTCAAAATAACAATAGAAAAATTCCTGTCATATTAAAATCATCCAACAAGAAAATAAAAATTTTCACATGTATGATTGGGTTGGATGCATATTTAAGCGAAAATCCTCCTTAAGAGCCTATAAAATTTAATTATATGAAAAAAGTAAGAAATAATTTGTGATCTCATTTAAAAGGTGATGTTGAAGCAAAATATAACTTGTTGCACTTGGTATTTGTGAGGAATGTGATTAAAAAGATTGTTAAAAGACCTTAACTTAAATGAAAAAAAATATCTAAAAGTGTATTGTAATAACCAAACTGCCATAATTATTGCAACAAATCATGTTCACCATGATAGGATTAAATACATTGAGATAGACTGAATTTTATTTTAGAAAATAATGAAAATAAACTAGCCCAGCTAAATTATGTTCCAACAAACACTTACATTACTACCAACCTTACTAAGACTTTACCTAGAATGAATCTTGATAAACTAATCAAAAAGCTCGCATGATCAACATAAACAACCAAATAAGAGGGGGAGTGTATAAATAATAATGAATAAGTGGCCAACACGTTTCCATCTCTAGTAACCCAACAATCAATGGGCAAAAGCTTTCCATCTATAATAGTTTATAGACAACAACTTTCCATCTACAATAATCTCTAGCAATCCATGGCTAGCACCTTTACATCTACAAAAATCCAATAATTTGTGGACAATAACATTTCATTTCTACTTTATAGTTAATTTTAGATTCAATAAGTAAAGATTGGTGCCAAAATTTCTTTCTATTTATGCACAAATTATTATCTTGATTTTTCACACAAAATAGGGGAATAACATAAATCATACAATCTCACATTTTCTACTTTCCCCTATTCTCATCCTAATTTTTAAGAGACCATTTATTGCTTTTCATGTTTCTATAAGGGAATATAGTCTTGTACTCAATAAAGTATTAGTTATAGATCTCTGTCATGACCAAAAATTAGGAAGTGGTACAAAAATCAGCAAAAAAAATCTAGGGTCAACTTGCTTCTTCCTCTTATTGTCAACACAATGAGGAAGAGTACACAAAGGAATCCAACAAAAAGAAAATGTACCACCCTGATGGAGTACATAAAATCCCAAATCTAAATCTACCCAAATTAGCACATCTTAATACATTTTTAAAAAGAAAAAGCAGGTTTTCAAAACATCTATGCATTTAGCTCATGATAAATCGCACATGAAAAAGATACAAATGATCAAGGTAAATGGCACATCATTACATAATGGCGGAACCATAAAATTTTTCTAGTGTGCACACAAATTAAAATTTTCAAATATTTTCTCAATTTTTTTTCATTATGCTTAAGACCGGCAATAATAGTTTTAAAAATATTTTATTTAAACTTATTATTTTAAAAGGTAAAATATAAGATAATAAAAAACTTACAATTTATAACGCATGCTCTTAATATTCTAAATGATTTAAATATACATTCAAATATTTCTTTTTCAATGTAAGTGATTAAAATATCACTAATCCATTAATCTCAATTTCTATTTTATAGTCGATTTTTAATAATAGTCATAGTAGAAAAAGCTCTTTCAACTTATATTAAATATATTGATCTTCAAACAAATTCTACAATTTTAACTTACTATGATAAAATTTTGATTATAATATCCAAACGTAATTTATTTCCATATATAAATTAAATCTATAAAAGGATGAATAAAGAATAAAGGTGTTTAACTATAATTCTATTTAAATAAAAAATTAATAATAATAAATAAAAAAATTTACATATATATTTTTTCTTGGGGCCCATGGAATGCAAACCAATCTCCATCATGAACGCTCAGCCTCATTGCACACTCTACTATTTTCACATTTAAAGTCATTATTAGGAATGCAGATGACTGCAATCAAGCAAAAAAGGAAAACAAAATCTTCATTTACACAACGCAGTTGCAAAAGTGATAGTTTCAAGCTAACTGCACTCCAAAAGTGAAACCAAGGTTTCAAAGGGAACAAGAGAAGAAACAAGATGATAATAGGTAAAATATTATTTGCTATCACTTGTAGCTTTATTTATAGCTTTTCATAATTAGTTATAAATTTTAAGTACAATGAAACATTATGAAAAGCAATTATCTTCTAACTAACGAATTAAAAGCTAATGTTGTTGATTTACTTACTACATTACGCCCCTCTCTAGCAGGCCCTTAAGATTGAACTCCTCAAGTCAATCCAATAGAGACGGTAGCCATCCATTCAACCACAATTTCTCAAATGAATGTCTTCTGTTCTAAGCCAAAAATTAGGTCGTCACATTAGTAAATCTTTATAGTTGATCACTTGAAGAACTTGGTCCTTGCTTTGAGGATTTTGCATATAATTTATCTTAAATAATGTCATCAACCAACATCATGCTATGGATTGTTCGTAAACCACTCTGATGTCACGGAGCTAAATCAATAAAAAGAATCTTATCTTTTGTTAGAGCCTAAACTTTGCTAATATTACACAAAATATTCTCTATCATATCATCTATCCCTTTTGCCTGAGTAATATTAGAATAAAACTATCTAATATTTTTTCAGAATGAGAATTAGTGAATGCAGAGTTTGCCGATGTTGCCAATGAATTGTTTTGAATAAGTTGTTCAAGGTTATTTTCTAAATTCATCAATTAGACAGGAATATTTTTTAAGATGGTAAAGATAGATGTTATTTGATCGTCTTGATTATTGAGTTTTGCCCAAAAATCCTCAAACAAATGAATATCATACACCATTAACAAAAAAATTATAAAATTGGCAAGCTAACAGAGGTATGTCGACTAAATAGGGTTCAAGCTAGAATACAACAACGATTCATGGGTTCAAGCTCTAATCAGGTGAGAATATATAACTTTTTTTTAAGCTGACAGAATTATCTAAAGAAGTTGCAACGTCATTGCATAAGAAAATATCTCAAAAAAAAATCTAGCGAAGTTTGTAAAGATCAGGCCAAGAAGGGTGAAACATGAAAGAGCAAGAGGAAAGCGTGGATGGAAAAGATAGTTTGTAGGCAAGATTTGGGCGAGCACCAAGAAATCTGGCGGAGTTTGTAGAAGATATGGTGAAGAAGGGCGAAATATCAAAGTGCTAGAGGAAGGCGTGGATGGAAAAGAAAGTTTGTGGATAGGATCTAGTTGAGCACCAAGGAAGACTGGAGGGTTTGAGAGCAAGAGGAAGTAGGCTCAGAATGAGCATGGGGCGAGCTCAAGAAGTACAATGTCTCTAAACTAGGTACCTAAGGGAGATTTCTTGCAACTACAGAGCCAAAATGTCATTAACAATTACTGGAGAAGATTGAATTGGCGAAGGGAAGTCTTGGAGTTGCAAGCGGGATCTAACACTGATGTAAGAATGGATTGGTGGAAATCTGCGTGGGCATGGAACATAACAAGAATGGGGATTTGGGGGAGCGCCTCTGTTTAGGAATGGTTGATTTTGCCTTACATGTTTTTTTAAGATGATCTGCAAGATAAAATCTCAATAAGATTTGCACTGGTATTGGTGAAGATTTGCTCACAGAATCAGCAAAGACCACTAACTAGCATCTACGCAACGGATTACGGAATTCATGGAGATCTTGGCTGATTTTGTTGACACTATGGTACTTTGATTTTTATTTATTTTTGGGTGGCAAATCAACAAAGGCACCATTGATGAGTACTCAGGAAAATTTTTCCATTTCGAGTTGCCTACACCCCATAAGTGAAACCGAAGTCTTAAAGAAAATAAGAGAGGAAATAAAATGATAACAGGGAAAATATTCTTTGCTACCCAGTTCAGCCCTATGCAGCTTTAAGTAGTTTTTTTCTTAGTTACAAGTCTTGAGCAGAATGACACGAAATTCTTGAAAGAAATTACCAAATAAACAAACTAATTACAAGATGATATTGTAGATTCAAAACAGTAAGCCACAATGAAGAGGAAAAAACATTAATAAGGGATGGTAGAAATTCCAGCCCACACTCCAAGAAAATAGTTTTGATAAAGAAAAATTAATCAAAAAATATTTGATCAAATTGCACATTGAAGTAAATATGAAAAATACTATAGCAAATGATAATTGATAATATGATATGCATTGCATAAAAACTATAACATTTGATTTTCCATCGATGTGTTCAGAAATCAAAATAAAAGACCTTTAAGAAGCTGACTAATATAAAACAACAAAGGCAAAAGAAAATTAAAAAATGATGATGGTGCTCCTCACTCACCTTCGCCAATTTTAAGTTCGGCAGCATTTTCATCCTCATCGGCCGACATAGTGGCACTTGACTCCAAGCCTAGGAAAAGATAGTAGCATCGTTGAAATTGGGAAGGAAAAAAAACGTAAAGTGGAAAAAGCACCGCAAGTATAGGTTAAACACTTGGCATGAATACTAAGGAGCGACCTAGTGGAAGGTGGAGTACAGTAGTGAGCAGGCGGGGTATAGCATTGATGAGAGCGAGAGAGGAGGGAGGGAGACAGAGAGAGACCGGGGGTGTTTGGTATCGGATTTTAAGCAGGATTTACGATAAATCCCTGCAAAATGGACCTCTTAAATCTCACGGCGAATGAAATCCTCTACCCTTTAGCCGTAAATCCCGAATATACGGGATTTGACAGAATAAGCGCGCGAAAAAGGGAGAAAGATGGTTACCGTCGCAGTGAGCGGGTTCCCGTCGTCGTCGAAGGACGCGAAGGAATCCTGACTTCCGTCAAAGGAAGCCAAGCACTCAAGCAGCTTTTAATCACTCGGTCGACTATCTCACACGACCTGGCCGAGTGGCGAGGACGCCGCAACGCATAAATTATTAGACCGGCCGGTTCAATCAGTAACCGGTCTGTTAGCCTATTCGATCGGATTTTTAAAACATTGGTTCACTGAGGTTGACGGGTGCGGCCAACCAACAAAGAGCCAGCAGAGCTATGTCAACGCAAATTATTTAATTATACATATTTTTAGATCAACACTTTTTACTACATCCAAATTAAATTTATTTAAGGCTTCGTTTGGGACGGCTTTTTTATTGCTTTCTAAAACAGAGTTTTAGTAAAAAATAAAAAAATTTGTACTAAAACTCCGTTTTAGAAAGCAATAAAAAAGCCGTCCCAAACGAAACCTAAGTTTAATATAATACACTTAATCCCAATTCAACCTATTTAATTTAAATTTAAATTATAATTAATATAATTTTGAGTTAAATTTAAATTATTAAGATAACATAAATTTTAACCGAAATTTAATCAACTCAAATTCAAATTTTTTGAGTCAAGTCAATATCAAATTATCGTGTCGGTGCCAATTTATCCACAACCCGCTGATAAGAACAAGATTTTGAATAAAATATCAAATAATTACTTTAACAAAAAAACAGGCTATCAAAAATGAGAACTTTTATTACGTCCTCTGACCGAACGTAGCTCTACGTTCGGTCAGAGGATTGTTACTCGGTTTTTGCTCGGTATTTGGTCGGTATTGCTAGGTATTGTTTGGTAATAACGAGGAATACCGCTATGTGAAGATCCATACCGAGTAATCCCAAAAAATACTGAATTTTTTCTAGAAAAAACTCGGTATTTTTTTAGATTGCTCGATATTACTCAGTATTTTGTCTTCACATAATGATATTTCTCGTTATTGTTGGTATTGCTCGGTATTTCTAGTTTTGTGCCCGCGATCTTAGTGCCGGCCAAACGTAGCTCTACGTACATTCCCCGGACCAAATAAAAGTTTCAAAAATGAAGACAACTTATCTTACAATGTCCTATAAAAATCAAAATTTAGAAGTATAAAAAAACTCTTAAGCAAAAATAATGCCAAAAACAATGGAGACAAAGATGAGGGCTTATCAATAAGCTTATGATGTTTTCCAATAAAAATATTCTCAGCCAGCCATAATAGAGAGTTTATCTTAATACTTTAGATTTTATATATCACTATTTCTTCTCTACAATTTTTTAACCAAAAAAATAACTTTACAAAAAAAAAATGTCCCAAATAAAACCTAGTTAGAGGTCAGTGAAGAAAGTTAGCCTACAGCAACTAACTGAGACTTCATTTGGGACAGCTTTCTTAATACTTTCTCAAAAGCTGTTTTAAAAAACAGTAAAAAAATCACCCCAAATAAAACTTGAGTTCATAGATCATTTTCTATCTACCATGATATAAATAAAGCATCACAAAATGAAAAGCAATAGCAACCAACCTATGGTACTTCATGCATGATTTTGTTTTAGTAAACGAAGAAACACAGCATGAAAATTCAAAGAATTCCCATAAAAAGAAAAAGTCAGATCTCCAACAGGCTAATGCTCATAAATACTGCAAACTTTTCATAACATTATAACCAAAATCAAATCCCAACATGTTTAGGCTACATAATATCTCTTCTCCATTGCTCTACTTGGGCGGCACTTTAAGGTCTTAGTTGTACCATTAATTATTTCTCTAATATACATTTAGGGTTTATTCATTTAGAAAGCAAGTGTTCTTGCATTTTTATAATAAATGTTACAACATTTAAGGTTGATGTCATGACCTGATTTTTGGAATAAAAATAAACATTTGATCTATAAGTCTAACCAAGTATTTTCAGTTCTGTCTCTACCTTTCTTAACATAAATCAAATCTAATACATTTACTTTTCTAACCGGATCATCGGAAGGCTGCCGTTTTATATGATCAAACCGTCTAAGCAAGGCGACTCTCTCTAATCTTAATCTTCCCTTGGAGTTAATGCAACCTTTTCACGTATATCTTGTCTCTAAAAGTAAAGCAACTCATCCACCTGAACATCATCATCTTTGCAAGCCACCTTAATTTATTTCACATTAAAACATGAATAAAAAAAATGCAAAAATAACAACAAATTTTTATCCCTTTATACCAATTCATCTAATAAAATAAATAAATAAATAAAAAGAACAAAAAAAAAAAGAATGTTCTCATATGGCCCCTTTAAAATTTAGAAATATATGGGCTATTAAAATATAATTTATAAGAGGTTGAACTGGTTGGTGACATTTTAACAAACACTTGCAATACTATAAGAATGTTTTACATAATTAACGTTAAATGGCTTCCAAAATTTCAGCATTTTCTCTCCTGGTTGGAGACAGAAGCAATCCTAGCTTTACTGGAAACTTTTGTCCCGTGCTAATCATCCTGTTCCAGTCTTCTGACTCATTTTTGTTTCAGAATAAATATAATGGGTTTGTAAAACTGCGCCAGCTTATTGATTTCCAATACTCATCTAAGCTCCATAAACCATTCACATCAAATTTTCTCAGAAGAGATTTGCTGCTCGGTCAACATCAAACAGGTCCTCATTTAATGAATCTGTCTTTTTAACTGTATAGTCCAGAAAAAAAAAAGAATGAAAGGTTAGGTATTGGATAATCAGCATCCGCAATGGAAACTTTAAGCAATTGGAAAACTCATCGTTATTTGGAACAGTTTTTTATTGTTTTTTAAAAATAAAATTTTAATTAAAAATTTAAAAAAAATTAACAAAAAGTTGCATTAAGAAGCAGTAAGAAAGTCATCCCAAACGAAGTCTTATAAAAAATATAGCATCCCGAATAAAGGGGATGTGCAATTATTCTAAATTTTACAAGGGTAGGTAGTTCAAGAATTTATGTAATAACACATAAAAATTGCCAATATCTCATGCGTCCATTAGATGGATCAACTGGGAAAAATTACATGATAAGAACACTGAAACTATTTGCGGAGGTTCAAATTCAAAAGATCAGTCACTCTGAAGGTATCTGTTCTCACCTTAGGGTCAGTCACCATGTAAGCTTGTCTGACGCAAATTTTCACCGCACTTAAAATTTCAACATCAAGATGTCCGTGGTATAGGCAGTTGCATGCTGCTAGAGTCAAAGATTACCCTAGGAAATCAGTATTTTTAAATTAATAATCAAGTTGGACAAGAAAAAAAAAAGGTAAAAATAAAAAAGTCCAAGATGTCACTGCAGTCGCAATAAATTCACCTCTAAGGGGCTGTTTGGTTTGTTGAAAAAAGAATGAAGAATAAAATTGAAGATGATATAAAATAAATGCAATGTATGTAAATGATGAGGACATCGACAGACGCAACCGACATGTTTATCGCCGGCGAAACCGCAGATCGACGGCCACGATTCAGCCCTCTACTTTTAATTTAGATGTCATGATGTATTTTTATTATTATCTTGTTTTATTTACTATCTTTCTATTTTTATCCCTGTGGTGAGTTATTTTGTCATTGTAGCCCAGAGGGCAATTTGGTATTTTCTCTTTGTATGAGTTGAGACCTATATATAGTGGTCTCATGTATTGTTTTAAGGTTAATGAATATTATGAATGAATATTTGTTTTGGATATCTTGTCTTCTTCTTCTTCTTGTGGAGAGTTAGAGAGGAGAACGAAAGCCCAAGGTGAGGGCGAAAGCAATACCCACCAGTCATCGGAAGAGTCCGTGGCTCGTGGTCTATCCCCAACATTCGATCCCCCTTCCTTCCCCCCAACCCGTCGGCCTCAGCTTCCTCTTGGCCGCCGGCCACCCCAACACCACCATCCGTCCGTGAACCTTTCAACCATCGACCTCATCTCCCATTCCCCTCGAATTCAAATTTTGAAAATTCAAAATTTGAATTTCAAAATCTTTCCAATTTTGGAATTTCCAAATTAGGAAAGTTTTAAATCCGTTTTTATGACGAAATTCAAATTCAAACGGATTTTTTTTAATCCTTCTTAAACCTCATGCACCAAATTTGGAAACCATTTACTTGCTCCCACACCAATTTTCCCCCTCTAGAAGCCGCCGGCCACATCTTTGGTGGAACCCCATTAATGCCCCATTAAGGCATTGATTACACTTGGTTTAGAAATTGACTCCAAATAATTTTCCCTCCTAAATTATTTAAAACTGAAATCAAATTTAAGTTTTAAACCCTCTCCCTCCCTCTATAAGCCGCCGGCCCCCCCTTCATTGGCTCCCCTCATTAATCCCCAATTAATGTCTTAATTGCTTGATTTGAAATTTCAAATTCAAGTCAATTTTTCCTCCAAACTTAATCAAAACTGAAATTAATTCAGATTTTGATTAATTCCCTACTAGAAGCCAACTAAACCTAATTGGTTTTCAAGCCTTGCTCCTCCCTACACCCGCCGGCCACCCTTCTCCCTTGGAATCCCACCGTTCCCCACCCTCTCTCTTCCCGTCTCTTGAATCAAGAGTCCAAGAGGGAACGAAGGCGACGTCTTCCATCTCCGTTTCAATGACGCATGGCGGATCCGGAGCTTGAGTGGGGTCTTGTATTCAACGCTGACGGAAGCATCAACATCCTAAGATCTCCGTGCTTCGACGTGGGATTTGAAGGCGAAACTACTGTTGAAGAATATTTGGAGCGAGTCGTCCCTATTCTTGCAAGCATCATCGACCGACGTTTCTCAAGCTACAATTGGAGCCTCATCGGCCACCCACTACGTCCTTCTCAGTCGGCTACCTCGCCACCGACAAAGTTCATCGGCGCCATCTTTGTAGTGGTAATATCTCTCATTATTTGGCTCATTTTCTCCGCTAAAGCCTACAAATAGTTGAGCGAGAAGGCCTTGAGGTGAAATTCTCATTGTTAAGTGTTGGATTTTGTTGATTGTACTTTGCATTTAAATCTCCTTGAAATTTGAATGAATAGCCTTGGTTAATTTCTCTATTGCTAATCTTTGGCCTAAGCAAGTTAAATTTTTCTAATTCTTAATTCTCTTGCATGATCGAAATAAATTTATAAGAGCAAAACTTAAAACAATTCTCTTTTTATTTCTAACCGTAACTCCTAGTAGTTTCACATCATATTTGGTATCAGAGCATGGTAGGCATGCATGACATGTTAGAAAAACATCCTAGGGTTTAACCGTTCGTTATAGCTTTAATTTTGCATGCATATCATTGCGTAGCTTCAAAATATTCTCTGTTTTAGCCGCTGTTTTTACATTTCCTACACATTGTCATGAGCATTTAAGTCATCCTAGCTAGTGTCATTTTGCTGCCTTTGAACTTGTAGCATTTCTTAGTGTGTAGGACAACTCCACCTTGTAGTATCACTGCTGTCCACACTATTTCAGCTGCTGTTAAGTACCCGTTAGTGGACCTAGAATTACTGTTTAGGTGCTGTCCACACTTTAGAACCCTTCCAAACCCCTGGACATCTTAGACCCTTGCTGAACTTTGCTGTCCTATTCATTCCAGCAACATTTGAGGACTTTTAGGACATAATTCCCGCGTGATTAGTTGCTGCAATTGACTTAGGAAGCCTCCCAAGTGATCCTTAGCACCCAACCATGGACCCAACCCATATGCAAACAACTTTAGACATGATTATGGGCAAATTAGGTACACTTACACAACAAATGAAGGATACCCAAACGAGTGTAGCTGAACTTAAACGTCATACGGGAGAAAGACTAGACAATATTGAAAGAATAGGACACCCGGCTATCTACACACCATCTAAACCTCAATCACCATATGGCGAAGATGCCCGAACTGAGTACGGACCTCCTAGGGATTACTACCGACCCAACCACCGACCCCATCCAGAACCGGTAGGACGTGACGCACCTTGGAGGGACAACGATACCCAACTCTTTAAGAATATTAAGACAGACGCCCGACGTTTGAAAATCGACTAAACCTAATAATTTTCCAATACATCAAAATTGAATTAGAGGATGAATTCCAAATTCACCAATGAATTATACTGCATTTCGAGCTCACCCAATCAATATCTTGAATTCTTGAAATGCATACATTTAGAATGCATTACACTACAAATGCACCAACCATATGACCCTAAAAGACTTGACAAAAATAATTGAAAATAATATTATGAGAAGCAAATAACAGATTATAAAAGAAATTCAACAGTGATGATAGCTATATTTGCCCAAAGATAATTAGAATTGTTCAGAAATTTTTCTTCAAACAATCCTATCAACATTTGTATTCTTCAAACAAAATAAATGCATTTTAACATATATATGCTGAAATTAAAAACTTCAACATAAACTCTCAAACTATCCCGGTGGTTCACTCCTTGGGATCATGGGACAATAGTAGCCATATAAGTTTGAGAACTTTATTACGTGAGTAGGACATACGTCAATACTTTGCATTTTGTGATTATGAAATGATATAAATATAGCATATATAATAAAATATAATATCATTGAAAGCATAGTCAATCATGCCACATGCCCACTTCATTGTAAATATAACACTACCAAACATTACACAAAGGAGATTGATAGTTTAGAATGTAAACTATTGTATTATGATAGGAGTCGTACTACAAATGGTGTAGGTGTGATTATAGATAAGAGTATGAAGTATAATGTTATAAATATTAATAGAATTGGAGCTTTAAAAATTATTATTGATACTAATATTATTAATATTATAAGTGCTTATGCTCTTCAAGTAGGTTTAAAAGTGTTCAAAATTAAAATTTTAGAATGACTTAAAAGAATTAATACAAAAGATACATCTTAATGAAAGAGTTTTAAATTTTTTATTAGAGGAGATTTAAATAGATATGTTGGTAGAAAGATAAATGAATTTAAAATCATTCATGGTGGCTATGGGTAGTCTATATGTTGTAAGAGAAACTAAACAGGTTGTTAGCGCTCTACTCTGGTTCTAGGCCCGAATATCTTAGAAATGAAAATCTAATCCTAGGTCGCACTTTAGACTTGGATTATCAATGACTTAAGAACATTATGGAACCATTTGTCTAGATATCATCATATACATCTAGAAAGCTGTATGCTTTGGAAGGCTTGTCTTTGCCCATGCCCTGCCTTGGCTTTCCTCTTTGGGGGATTTGTCTGACCTCTCCCTCGGATGTCAGACTCACATCGCCGACAGATGTCCCATGGCACATTTCGTGAACAGTTATGCCTGAGAATGAATGAATTGTGGTATAGTGCTAAATAAGCCACAGCTCTATGATGATATCTACCGAAAGAGAAATGATTTTGAGGGTGGTTGAATTCCTTGCTTGCTCTCCTTCTCGGTGAGAAGTTGGATTGCGTGGAAATCCTTAAGCTACTCTTGGACAGGATGGACACCAAGGGTGTGACATAATCAATCAAGTACATGCTTTTCTGAATATAAGCTCTTCTTATTCTTTCTCAATTCAATGTCAACCGGCGAAAGGAGCCACCCTCCCCCCACAAACCTCCACCCAAGAGCAACTAATGAAAGTGGTAAGACCATATTAGATGTTGCTCTAACTTGTAATTTTGTAATTATTAATACATTATTTAAGGAAAGAGATTAGCATCTCTTCACTTAAGAATGAATCTAGTAAAACTCATATTTTTTATTTTCTTATAACAAAAATAGATTGTTTAGATTACAAAGATCGTAAAGCTATTCAAAGTTAAAGTTTATGTACCCTACATCACTAATTAGTTTTGGACCTTAAGATAAAGGGGCAGAACATGAAAAATAAAGTAAAACATTATTCTAGTATTAAATGGGGACATTTAAAAAACACTAACAAAAATATTTAATGAGAGTACGATTCTAGAGTTTAAGATTTTGTATGAATATGAGGAAGCAAATGTTATGTGAGAAAAAATAGTTAGTGATATTAAGAATGTTGCAAAGGACATGTTTGGAGTATCAAAAGAAAGAGTCCTTAAAAGTAAAAATAGCTGGCAGTGGAATCAAAATGGACAAGAAAAGTATCAAAAATAAGAAACTTTGATATAAAATTGGTTTATATGTAAAAACTATGAAGATTTGAAAAATATAAAGAGACCCGTAAGAAGTCTAAGAAAGGAATATGCGATACAAATATGTTAGTTTTTAATGATTTAAATAGATTAGATACTAAATAGGGTGAAAGATATATGTATAAATTAGTAAAACAAAGAGATGAGAGCATAAGGATTTAATTCAAGTGAAGTGCTTTAAGGATGAATATCCAAAAGTACTTTTATTAGAAGAGGATATTCAACAAAGATGGATTAGATATTTTGGTAAGCTATTCAATAAAGATTGTGAAAATACGATAGACTTTGGTGACCTTAGCACCTTAAATGAAAATAGAGATTTTTGTTTTTATCGACGTGTCAATAAAACTGAAGTTAGAGAGGCTTAAAAAAATTAACTGTGGAAAAATTGTTGGACCTGATGATATTCATATAGTGGTATGAAAATGCTTAGGAGATAAAGAAATTTCTTAGCTACTAAACTTTTTTACTATTATTTTGAAGATTAAAAAAACAATATATGTAATGAGTATGTTGAATCTTATTTTTGAGAAGAAAGTGATGCTCAAGATTGTGCGAATTATAGAGGAATTAAGTTTATGTGTCATACTTTAAAACTATGGGAGAGAGCAATGCTCTACGAAGTGATACTAATGTTTCTCAAAATCAATTTGGATTCATGCCGGTAAGTCTACTATGGAAACTATATATTTATTGAGAGATTTGATGAAGTATAGATAGAATAAGGTGGATCAATATATGATATTTATTGATTTAGAGAAAGAATATAATAAAGTTCTAAGAGAAATGCTATGGAGATATGTATGTTGAAGCTATTACTTGTGTTCAAACACAAGATGGTTTGACCAACATCAAGGATCAGCCTTAAGCCCATATCTTTTTGCTTTAATCATGAATGTTCTCACTAGGCATTTGCAAGAAGTTGTATCTAGGTGTAGGTTTTTTGCTGAAGATTTTCTTCTTGTTGATAAGACTAGAGAGGGACTTGAAGGTAACCCTGAATTATGGAGGTCAGCCTTAAGAGTCCAAAGATTTTCATTTGAGTTGGTCTAGTGGGGGGATTGTAACTTTAGACAATCAAGTCATTAATAAGAGTACATATTTTAGATATCTTGGGTCAATTGTTCAGAGTGATGGTGTAGATGGGGATTTTACTAGTAGAATTCAAGTTGGACGGTTAAAGTGGAGGAATGCATCAGACTTGTTCTATGATAGACAAGTCCCCCTCAAACTTTAGGAAAAATTATATAAGATGGTGGTGAGACTTGCAATGCTTTATGATACAGAATGTTGGCCATTAAAAGAGAAGAATAATATTAAGTTGTTGAAGAGATGAGGATGCTCAAGCTGATGTGTGGCTTTACTATTAGAGAAATGATATGAAACAAGCATATATGTGAACAGGTTAGAGTAGCTACAGTGTCACATAAGATTAGAGAGTGTCTCCTTAGATGCTTTGGTCACATAAAATGACGGTCTTCCGATGACCCGGTTATGAGAGTAGATATATTAGATTTAGCTTATGTTAAGAAAGGTAGATGTAGACCTAAAAAACTTGGTTAGATATACTAGATGTGTGGCTTTATTAGATTTAAATGAGAATTTAATTTTTAATAGACACAATGATGAAAAAGGATTTATGTAGCCAATCCCACGTAGTGAGATAAAAGCTTGAGGTTGTTTGTTGTTTTTGTATAAGTTATATATTTATGTATCGACATTTATCACCAAATAATTCCGAGACTTTATCATGGTTAAATATTCATATTTCACATCAAAAACTCTGATGTGGTAGCTAACCCATGGGGAGGGAGGGTGATGTGAAACATAATTGCATAGATGAATTGCTTATAGGAAATTTGCACGCTTAATATTCCAAAGGGAAAGATAAATACGTAGCTCCAGCGTAGTCACTTTGGTGTTGGGGAAGAAGTGAGCAGCAACACAAGGTTTGGGAATCTCCTGGAAAGCAATCGGAGACCCTCTGGACAGCAAGACAGCCGTAGGAAATCTTCTAGGATGACTGGACAACAACTAAAGATGTTTGGATGGTCACTAGGAAAGCCTGGCCAGCAATTTTGACCCTTAAACAACTTTGGACAGCAGCCTTTGAGGTTAGAAACGCCTTGGACAGCACTTGAGGGATTTCTGGTCTGCAAACAGGAGCAGCTCTGGCAGCACTATGGCTGGTCGGAGTTTCCAGGACAGCAATTTCTTAGTGGAAAATTGCTGGACAGCAATTTAGAGCAGGTTTTAGGAGCTAGGTTTTGAATTTTGAATCCCCAAATAACATAGAAAGGGGAAAATTCATTCCTTAATGAGGGGTTGATTGAAGCAATTAGTGGGAGGTGATTTAATGAGGCAAGAGAGAAAGAGGAGAGAGAGAGGGGGGGGGACTAAGTCTAATTGGAGGTGGGGTGGAATCAAGGAAAAGAAAAAACTGAAATTAATTTCAGCTTTAAGGGAAATTGGTGGGAAAAATATTTGATTTGAAATTCAAATATCAAGTGGGGATGGGGGGGAATTAAATTGAAAATGCATTTAATTCCATAATAGGGCCGGCGGTTTTGGGAGGGATTAAGGGGAATTAAAGAGGAGCAATTAATGTAATATGAAAGAGAGAAGCCCAAGGAAGGGGGCCGGCCACATGCATTGGAAAGAGAGGTTTGGGTTTTAATTAGATGGGGCCCACATACTAATCAAAGCTTTTAAGAAAAAAAAATCTGAATTAAATTTCAGATTTTCTTTGAAGGGGAAGTTTCCTAATCTAAGGGCAATTAATTGGAATTTATTTGAATTTCAAATTTGAATCGAAATTCAATTAAGAGGATTACCTAAAATCATAGAGTTATTTAGGAAAGTCTTCAATGTTGCTTGGGAAAATTTGAATTTCAAATTCGAGATCCCAAGGAGGGAGGTTGGCGGCTAAAGAGGTGGGGAAGGGAAGATGGGGAGGAAGGCGGCGGTGGGTGGTCGGCAGATGGGGCCGGCGGCTTGGATGGCCCAATGGTGGGCGGCGGCAAGGGGCTTATGAGAAGGGGGAAGATCAATTCAAGGGAAAAAGAATAGAAATTTGAATGCTAGGGATTTACTCGCCTCAAGTACTTCCACCCCAAATCTCACAAAGAAATCTTGGGAAAACTTAGAACTCACAAAGAGATCCTTCTCCTCAAGAACTCACAAAGAGATCCTTCTCCAAGTTGGGTATCTTAATTTTTCTGAAATTTCACTTACCACCATCATACTTATACTTATCATGGCTACATATTCAAATTCCACATCAACAACTCTGGTGCAGAAGATAACCCATGGGGAGCAAGGGAGTCATCTGAATTAGAGCTGTCAACATTTGACCCGATCACCCGACCCGAAAACCCAACCCGAATCCGACCCGAAAATTTTGGGTTCAGGTCAACCCGAACCCGAACCGAGACGGGTTCGGGTTAGAGATTTCGACCCGTTTGTAAAACCAGGTCGGGTTCGGGTTGACCCGGAAACCCGAAATCGACCCGGTTTGACCCGTTTTTAATTAATTTAATAGAATTTTAAAAGATTTTTATGAAATAAATAAATGATATTTCAAAAAATTATAAATATTGTTGCCCAAATTAAATTAATTGAAGTAAATATTACCTTAATTTAATTTAGATTTAAATAAATTGAATTAAATAAAAAAAAAATCTAATAAAATATACCCGAAGCAGGTCGGGTTCGGGTTCGGAAAACCGACCCGTTTGCAAAAAACGGGTCGGGTTCGGGTCGGGTTGAACAGTGTCGGGTCAATTTCGGGTTGGACCCGAACCCGACCCGTGACCCGTTTTTGACAGCTCTAATCTGAATGGTTGTGTATATCTTGATTTTTCAGAGATTCCACTAATCACCAATTATACCCATGCATTATCGTTAATATATATATTCCAATTTCACATCAACAGATCTGGTGCTCTAGATAACAAATGGGGAGCAGGGAAGTCACTTGAATGGCAGGGTAATTGAGAAAATAAAGAATTGTGTTGAGATAACCACAAGCAAAAAATTTCGAAGAGTCACAATAAAAAGATATGGATTTAAGACTATATTAACTTACAGTAATTTCATTACAATTAAGGCTATTTTTCCAAGGGGTAAATTGCAAATAACTATGATCGGAAAGAAGCATGTATTTGAACAAGGAGTTCTGATTCAAAGTAATAATCTCCTATCAGAGAGAATAAATTGATAAAAAAAGGAGCAAAATAAGACAGTAGATTTCAACATATCAAATATAAGAAGAATTGATCTGCTTCTTGAAAACAAGTATGCAGATGAATGTATTATTCAAATGAATGTATACAAGCAAAAGAGGACTCCAGATGTCAATAAATCAAACATACGCAAAATTAATCTACTTCTTGCAAAAAATTATGTGATAGGAAGTTGATATAATTTCCTTGAAATCAATGAACAACAATAAGAAATTAGAAAGAAAACACACCAAAATTATTTTTACTGCAAGATATATAAAAGAAAATAGTAAGAAGATACAGTTGGATCTTCAATTGGAGAGGAAGATCTGGCTCTCCCAAATCCCTAGCTGGCGGCTAGAGCCCTCACAGCCTAAGAAATTCTAATTTTAGCAAACTTAAAACATCATCCTGAAATCACCCTATTGTTAGCATAAATAGGATCTCATAATTCCCTCCCAAATCAGCCACTTTTCCCTAAATGATTCTCTCTCATATTTGAATTCAAATTATATTTATTTCTCTAATTAATTCTCTCCCAATTATAATTAAAACTTTATTAAACAACCCCCTTAATTCCTACTACTTCTCCCAAAATGATTTCCTCTTAAATTTTGAATTCAAAATAGATCTCTTGACCTCAATAATTCTCTCTCAATCGTAACTAAAACATTTTTAAACAATTCTCCTTTGATTAAGAACCTTCCTAAACCGCTCCCTCTTGATTAAGAAACTTTCTAATTCCCTCCGAATCAAATCAGCCAGTCTATCATTATGCTAATGAATTTTTTGTCCAAATGGATGTGTGAAGAGTCAGAAAAATGTGAAGTACATACAAAATGAAACAAAACATAGTACCTGCATATGTAAAATTTCATTTGGCAAAGCCCTCCATAAATCAACATCGTTCCAACTTTGCTCGCTAAAATTTTGTATTCAATCTGTCATAAATTATTTGCAACTTGTGCTTTTCTTCATGAGTCATGCTAAATTTTGTTGTCACCTGCATTAATCATCTAATAGATCAATTCATTTGTTCATCGTACACAAAACATGTGTAGAATATGCATGGCATACTTTTGAGTTTAACGCATATTAAAAAAAAATATTGAGATTGTAACAGTTGCTGTAACTTCAACATCCCGCAGAGAAATGGAAAAAACTATTCTAACTGGTGAATGGCAACGCATGAAAACTAAGCAACTTCAGGGTAATCCAACAAAAGGAAGCCGAAGTTATTTAAAACTCTTCGCCTTTTATGAGAATATAAAGTCTAGATAAGAACATTTTTTGCCTAAATTTTTCATTACATGTGAATATAAGTAATTTCTACAGGTGTATAATGTAAAATGATGAAAATTGTAGCCTAAATCTCAATATCATCCATAAATTTAATTATCAACCATTTTATTAGTTCGATTGCTTTCCATTTTCATCAAACAGCTGTTTTAGAACCCAAAAGAAAGTAAAAATTTTTATTTTATAAAACAAAAACCACAATAACATATATGATGTTCAATATATGTTAAGCTTGAGATACAACAGCCTATTATTATATATGCAAAGATGACAATTAAAATAAGATTTCAGTGTCATCACTTATGCATCATTAAATCGGTTTCGATTTCGAGATTGATGCCCAACAAAATTATTATTTAAGTTCAATGAATTTTAGTTCCCAGAAATATTTAAATAATTTAGGTCACTTAACAAGCATTAACAGAGAAAATTACAAAATTCCAAACCTACATGATGATTATGACGATGAAAGTATTATTCAAGAATTTCTAGATAAAGATGAATGGTTGGCCTCAATTTCAATTTGGAAGCACCATGATCAATATCCATTTGAATGAATAAAGGATACTTTACTGAGCAGATCATAGCCTAACTCTAAATTCAAAAAGAATATTTTCTCCCCAGCAGATGATAGCTTTACTCTAAATTCCACCATATCAATGCACACCATTGTGTATGGTATACAAAGGTTCACCAACATCATTGCCTCAAACAAATGCACCGTTTATTTTAAAAAAAAAAAATCCTTTCAATTTTCAATGGTCCAGTTTCTTTATTATCTCAGAGAATTAAACTTATTTCAGCTACTAAACAATAAAAAGATTATCGATCAAGTTAAATAGAATTTCTTTTCTTCAAGATACTTACATGAAGGTTAAATTCAAATTACAATTAAGCTAATAATGTTTCAGTTTTTCTGTTACAAATATCATCAAACTCAGCGAGATATCAAAGTGTAACATGGGTTTATGGTAAATCAAAATTAAGAAAATTTATAGCATTTACAAACACAAACATGAAGTGCAATCTTACTGTCTTAAAAATACTCACCTGTAAATTACTGATATTCTGCACAATCTTTTTTATAACATCTTTACTTGGAGAAAGGCTTCTGCGGAATTTCTCTTCATTATGCATTAAGATAAGGATGGATGATACTGCATGAATCTTAGTTGAAAGCTCCTGCGGAAAATTAAAACCTGACAGTGATTGAACTGAGAAGTTGTCATCCCTTAGTGCTGAGGCAAATAACTCCAACACATTAAACAGTAGCTTGTCATTTCTGTATAACAATATAATGCAAGGCCGAGAATAGTATTTAAAAATCCTGAATCGATCGCATTGAACATCAACCTCAACTTCTTGTGGAATATACTATTTGAAATCACAGAAGGCAATGTGTTAGCTTAAGGAAGACAAAGGGCTAAGTTTTATTCTAAGAAAAACAAAATTCAATAAAATAAACGTAGCAAAATGGACCAAAGTAGATAAAGTAAGAAATCAAGAACAATAAAGTGTTAGCATATTTGGAAGATGCTAAAGTAAAAATGTAAAATGAAATATTACATAAAAAAATTTATGTTTGGGTTGTTGATGGAAAAAAAATCTCCTACTGAAGGATCAAGTTTGTTTTGGGTATGTCATGTGTGTTTCTGAAAGAAGTCTTATATTTAGTAAGTTAACAAAAGATATGAATTGCAAAGTAATTATTTTTTCCTTCTCACTATGTTTTTTTGGTACAAATCTTTGGGGAATGATCGGCAGTGTTTGTCACAACATATTTTTACCCACTTTTAGGTAACTATGAGACACAGCAGTAGTGGACAATTTGAACAGACAATTCTCATCATATCCATCATGATTTAACTCGACAGGATTGAATGAAAAGAAAGTAGTCGGGCTCAATTGTCAAAACATATAACTGATATGTAATAATCGATAAATATAATCATCATAAACATTGAAATGAAAACATACATAATTAAAATCATCAAAGTTAATTACATAGATTCAAAAATAACTTCCAAAATAAGCTCGTACATTCCCAATATCTTTACATTATCATCATACATATCTTTTACAAACTATGAATTCATAAATAAAAAAAAAAACTATAATATATAGAGCAAAATACATTAGTTGTTCCCTATCCGATGGCCCTTTCCTTTTCCGGAAATTATGATATAGCATTAAATGAGTTACAAGCTTAATGAGATAAGATATTCTAACATAAAGTTAAAAACATTCAAGTGCATAAAAATGCAATGTTGATCGTATGAAACTATAAGAACCATCCGCATTTAAATATGCATAATGACCTCACTGCAGTAGACGTTAATTCAATACATGAGTTATTAATTAAAGCATAGAAAATTAAATTAAAAATAATGAGCATAATTATTGTATGAACATGAAACTGACATTAATTTTTATTTTCATCCTCTTTCTCATGTTTAAGAATCATTACTTTAGAAATATCATATCACATTTATAGTCTTTGGCCCCTTTGTATCATCATCCACTGGATAAAGGTTGGGCTTAAAAGCTCTCTAGTATCAAGGGCCAAAACTTTATTTTTATTTCCCTTATAAAAATTGGGCTAGCCAACTCTCCCATATCAAGACAACCCATTAATAAACGTTGGGCTGACCAACTCTCCATTATGATGAGTTAAAAATTCCTTTTTATTCGTTTTTATTCATCTTTTCCCGAAAAAAATTGAGCCAATTATCTGCTATTATGAATCTTCTTTTTTTGCGAAGATCATCATAGTCAGCTCACCTAACTCACATGATATGACCTTTCAAAAGATCTTTGAAAATTGTTTTCATTATTTTAATTTTCTCATTCATAGGCAGTGCCATAAACATTCATTCATCACTTGATAATAATGCAATTTTATGATAAAACATGATCCATGTATAAATACTCATTTGTGCGTAATATGTCAGTTAATAGTTTTATACTTGAAGTCATGAGGATTAACTTAAAATACATAGAAATTAATGATTATATCACATCAAAAAATTCATCATATTCATTATTCTCTTTGATGTTCTTGGATATTTTTAACATGCTCACTATGTATAACAATCTACAAATGCGACCATGGTAGATAAAGAGAAATCACAAAAAGTACAAATTTTAATTTTAGGAAAATTTTAGCTTTAGGAATCATTCAACCCTTGCATTAAAAGTCGAGTATCTCACCAGATAAACAAGTTCCTCCTAGCGATAGATATCCTTATTTTTCTCCCTATGAAGCCTCAACCTTTTCTAAACCACTTGAAAACACTGTCCTCGCATTCAAATACATTAAATTCTATAATACAACCCAAGAAAATGGATTTGAGAACATTTTCGAAAATGTCCTTTCTTCTTTCTTCTTTATTATTTTCCTTCTGTTTTCCACTATTTTCCTTACACTTAATACAGTGCCCGAGCTTATCCTTCTACAAGCTAGCAACTACAATACCCAAATTCCTCCTATTTGACTGTTACTACTGTATTTAAAAAATCGAACCGGCTGGTTCGAATGGTTCAACCTTGAACCGGTCAAATGGCCAATCGAATTCATTATAAAAATTGGCTTTGCATCAAACCGAATTTAACCGGCAAGAACTGTCAGTTCAACAGGTGAATCATTGAGTCAATCACGATTATTTAAAAAGAGCCCGTTCAAGTTTTTTTTCATCTAAATAATTAAATAAATAAATTTAGTATTAAATATAATATTAAAATTAATAAGTTAACATAAATTTAAACTATTATAACTTTTAAATGAGTATTAAGTACAAATAATTATAATTTACCAAGGATCACCATCCAAACATTCTCGCATGTGTAAATAAAAGCCATACAAATCATACAAAGTGAAATTTCCCAATTGATGTGGGAGTAAATAGCTATATTAAAGTTAGCAGATTTACAGCATATCCTACTTTTTTAAACAATTTCTTAATTAATTTTTATAATAAATTTTTAGTTGATAATATTTAATTTTCAATCTATTTAAATTTTTTATATATTTAATTTTACACAATAAACAATTAGTTTTTACATATTTAATTATACGCATAAATGGTATATTGGTATATATATATATATTATTTATTTAATCTACCGCATAAACTACCACCTCAGCTCTTCACATATTTGCTGGAAAAATCAAGAGAAATTTGGCAACAATAGTACCCACTACAGTAAATTAGGGGTTTTTTACAGTAACATTTAATTAAAAACCTAGAAAAAACTTAAGTATTTGCATAACCAAATTTAGGTATGTTATATATATATATATATATATATATATATATATATATATATAACATAGAATTTTATAAACATGATTTTAACAAAATTCAAAATGTGTGAAAAGTGGGATATAACTTTTTGAGGGAACAATTTAAACGTGCCTAAAAAATTTTTGGTATTACAATTCTCCCCTCATTTTAAGAATTTCATCCTCAAAACTCTTTTAATCAACAATTACTCAAATAAATAGGAAAATTCCTGCCACATTTCTTATTCTCTTTTTCATGTTGCTTCGTTTTCTATTTTGTCTCTACATGTCACCTTGACATAAGGAATTTCCCCTTTTTTTAGCCTTTAAACATCCAATGCCAGTATTTTTTTCAGCATCTTCAAATTACGTAAGATTTTTTTTGCAATTCAATTCCTTCATGGATTTTATAATTATAAAGACGGGAAACTGTTATTTAAATGAATAAAGAGGGAAAAGGAAATTACAGACCTATATGAAATATTTCATGGCTTTTCAAGGAACAAAGAGGGAAAACTGCTATTTTATAAACCGTAAGAGCATTTTTGGACGTAGAAATATCCACCACCATCCAACTAATGGCCCGTGTAAGATCATCGTGAGCCTACTTAACGGCTACTTTTAATAGATGTTAATAGTAGCCACTATTTAGAAGGCCGGTATTAAGTAAGAGGACCTAAATGAAATATGAAACAACACTATGAATTCAATTGTAGGGTTGCAAAACATGAGGAAAGCAGAAGAGACCTCTCAACATCAATGGCCCAAGTGTAATCAACACTCTTTTTTATTAGGCTATAGTCTGCTCAAGTGGAATCTTGTTCTTTCACTCACGCTTCTTTATCATGCACATAAGACTACAAAAATGGGTAATTCAAAAGTTAAAACTCAAGTAACAATCCGAAAAATTCCTCACACCAAACCAATGAAAATCATAACGTTAAAGAGAATGTAATTTACCAAAGAATACTATTTAAAATAGAAAATCATTTATCAAGAATGATATGCAGATTTAGAAGACAAAAAATCAACCAATGCATGCTTTTTAGCTCCCACAATTAGAGTTTTGTAACGAATTCTATAATTTTATAAATTTAAAATAACAATACGATTTCAACAGTATAGATGCAAAGTGGACACATGACCAACCAGTATATATTCCTTTCCCACTACTAAAGTTTTAGAATGAATTGCGTAATATTACTATAAATGTAAAATAACAATAAGATGTCAACAGTGCACATGCAAATCACCACAAGGTAGCAAACTGAAACTCAATCAGTAATCAATAAACATAATATGATTTACTTGAAAACTGGTCATTGAAGAAAAAATATGCTAAACTGCATACCAAAAAGGCTACAAATATGGAAAAGATAAGACTCACAGAAGCAGCATCAGTGATGTATCCAGCAAGCCATTTGCTTAAAGTAACAACACTATCGCCTGAAAGTATGGAGGGTCTTATATCAAGTGTGATGATCATTTGCAGCATACCATGTGTATTGTCCAGAGATGGTTTTTGCAACTGCAGAAAATAAGGGAAAAACACCATAGGAACTTCTTTCCCTCAAGTAAAAGAAGATTAATCATAACTGAAGTATGTGCTAATACCATTAATTAAATTCTTATTTCATCATCAAAAAGGAGAAAAAAAAAAAAGAATTGCCATGATTAGAATCAGGGGATAGATAAACGAAGGGGCCATTTGGGTTTTTTTTTTAATTTTTATTTTTTGTTTTGTTTTTTATTTTTATTTATTTTGTTCTTGCTTGGTTTGTGTTCTAGCATGAAACAAAAGCTTATTTAGTTTTTTTACTTTGCATTTATATTTTTCAAAAATTATCAACAAAATATGTTCTATTTTATCTCGATTTTGTTTTTTGGATCAAGTTGACACCTTCTAACCATTATGACAATACAATCAATAAAGTTTGATTCTTATAATTACAAGAAAAAGTGGGGTCCATGTGGAACATACAACAACATCAGGCCTTTGATCAATGAATGAAATGTGGGCTCCGAAAATTCGGCCCCGGCCTCCGCTCGCTTTTCTTATTCGGCGAGGGAGTTTTAACGAACTAAGTTCCGAGGTAAATTTTGGAAGGCAGATGGGTTTGTAGATAAGACACTACCCAGAGATTTCGCCCTCATTTTGTGAGGACTTTATGATCTGAGTTCTGGTTTCCTATAGGCGCAAGCCCCTATAGTTAATTACCCCTCCCGATCACGAGAGAGAACTTTCGATTAAGGCTAGTCGTCAATCAGATACGTAGAGAATACGTGTTATCTGGCATATAGTAGCAGTAATGGATTTGGATTTGGATTTGGAAATTTAGAGAATTTGAGAACTCGGAGTGTTGGAAAATTTGAAGGTTTTGATATTTAAAATAGAAGTTTCACCATCTTTTACTTAAAGCGGATGGTGGGGGAATGAATGATAGACCCGATCAAGATCCCATGGTTCCGTCGTCCCGGGCCATCATGGTCCCTGGTCTACTTAGTCAGAGGAGGTAGTCGACCCAACCTGACAGAAGGATCCTTGTCGGCAGCCATGGGTTGCTTCGTCCAAGGAGACCTTATAGACCTGGGTTGAATGTTTGTCTAAGGGGACAAATTCAAATCCACCTTAGCTAACAGAGGGCTTTGTGCCCTATCGATCATATCCTATTGATTCATATCTCAAGGATTTAACGCCATTAAGGAGCGTATTGGCTCTGGCCATAACCGCTATCTGTGGTGCCATTTGGCGGCAAAACCACTCGGTTCAGAGGGCCCCGGGTCATAACCGTTTACCTGCAGTGCCATTTGGCGGCGAAACTGCCGGTTAGAGGACACGTACCACGTCCTTACTGGCAAGAGATTGTTTGAGAATGGATCCTAGTGATATTTTCGACTAGGCATTTGGCTCTTTGTGAGCTAGAGTTTATTTGAATTTGTCCACCTCGGCAAACTGTTGCGGATGGCGGATGGATTTTGCTTCAAGTGCATTGATGGATTTATTTCATTTTTAAATATATGGAATTTTGAATATTTTTGGGATTTTGGTTTTTTTGAGATTTTTGTGGAGTTTTTGGGTATTTGGGTGGAATTTGAAAGTGTTTGGAATGGACTTTTGGGAGATAATTGAAAATATTTAGGAAACCCCTCCGGTTGAGATCTGCATTCAACACGGCCATCATCGGGGTGTTTTGGGGTCATTTCCATTTAAAGCTTGAACCTTGTCGACTCTATCGGGCTGTAGACAGAGGATCGGGTTTTGTAGGCTTTGAGCCTTTATTAGTGAATTCATATTGTTATAGGCCTTGAAGGCCTAATATGGGTGTTTTGGGACAAATATAACGGTCGCCACACACAACTGTATATTTGTTTGTTGGTTCGAACCCTGTCGACTTCTATTGACCCGTATAGAAGGATCGGTTTCGAACTTGAATTCACTTGTCAACCCGCGCAGCATCCCTAGACGTCACGTGTGTACCAATAACACGCTCGCCGGGGCCCATGCGGGTTGATAATTTCATTAATTTGGACATACCCCATTGTGTACCTATATGTATACAAACTATAGTGCATGTGCAGGGGTATTTTGAAATATTTATAGACGCCTTCTGTCTGCTTGTACGGATGTTGCAGATCCGGTGGCGTGACGTAGCAGCTTCTGAATAGAATTATTTGCTGCTTCGTACAGGTAGACTGTCGTGCACTATTTGTTGCTTTCTGCAGGTGGATCGTAGTGCACTAACTAATCTCCTGCCTTCATTGCAAATGCTTGTAGATGAATCACTGTATGCATGATAGACCTTTTATAGTCATTTGTGGGCACACTATAATTTCTTCTAACATCTACGATCTTTCTTCAGTGTTTGTACATAGATGTAGTAAGAGCTATCATTGACTTCGTGTTGATATTGGCCGTATGTTGCACTATATGTTTACAAGAAAATACATATCATGCGTCTGATAGTATTTCCCTCACGAACCCCTTTGAATCATGCTTGCAAGTAGATCACATATCCTTCATCTTGATGATTGTTTGCAACCAAATGATTATTGAATTCTTGCTCGCCATGAGTTCCACATCCACTCATTCTCATTAATTCTCAATATGTGTTACATATGTGTAGGGGCTTAATATTCAACATTTGTTTGATATCCACATTCCATTGAATATGAAGACTTGTTATGCCCATTACACATCAAGCCCTTCTAGTATCATTTGATTCCATGAGTCTTTATCATCATTTGCTCAATGGATGATTTTTGCAAGTTCTATATTCACCACAAGTTTTGTGTACCCTTCTTCTACATTTAATTTGTACTTTGTCATCTCAAAAGTTATAACTTTTATCTTGAATATTTATATTATTCTCCTTGTAGTCCAAGTCATGTCCTCTTGAGTTCAAGATCATGTTCTAACTCAAATCTTCGTTATAACTCTTTTGCAAGTTCAAGAATGAGTTCCCTTCCTTGTTCGAGTTCAAGTAACAAGCTCAAATCCAAGTCAAATGTGAGTCCTTGTTGAAGTTCAAATGAGAGTCCAAATAGTTCAAATTATGACTGCTTGAGTTTGAATTAAGCCTTTTATTAATGTCTTTTGAGTTCAAATGAGTCCAGGTAGTGTCTCATTTTTGTTCATTTGATGTGCAAATCAAGTCCAAGTACGGTCCGTCTTCACCCGAAATTTCGGCAGCCTCCCGGCGTCTCCCCCGTTTAGGGGAAAACTACGAGAAAACTGGGCCTTTCCCACCACGCGCAATAAAGGCGTGTATGGTAGGTGTCCTCTTGCGAGGGCACCGCGGCCGTGATATTTCTTCCCACCACGCGCAATAAATGCGTGTATGGGGCTCTGACGGTACCTGTTTAAAAGACACAATTTGCTTTCCCCCCGCCCGGGGGTACTTATAAGTGACCCCGCCTTGCCGTAGGTGCCGCACAGGGGTCCCTTCCCACCACGCGCAATAAAGGCGTGTATAGGCGGTTTTCCGGTGCACCACGAACACCGAGGTAGAGTTTAGGCGATTGCTCGCTTCGTCGTAAGCATCATACCGGCGTCCCATCCCACCACGCGCAATAAAGGCGTGTATAGGAGTTTTTCCGGTCTGCTACAAACAACGATGCGAGAAATCTGAGTTTAGAGAGTTCGTACCTTTGCGGGCTTCGATGGTGGCGGTTTAAAAATGCACGGTTTGCTTTCCCCTCGCTCGAGGGTACTTATGAGTGACCCCGCCTCGCCGTAGGTGCCGCACCGGGGTCCCTTCCCACCACGCGCAATAAAGGCGTGTATAGGCGGTTTTCCGGTGCGCCACTAACGCCGAAGTAGAGTTTAGGCGATTCCCGCCTCGTCGTAGGCGTCGGACCGGGGTCCCATCCTACCACGCGCAATAAAGGCGTGTATAGGCGGTTTTTCGGTCCGCCGCACACAACGTAAGCGAGAATCTGAGTTTAGAAAATGCATACCTTCGTGGGGTTGACGATGTTGGAGGCTCGTGGACCGAGGCGGAAAAAGGGGAAGAACAAATCATTTTTCATTTTTATTATTAATTATAATTAATATTAATTATAGCTAATTATTAATTAATTATAATTTATAATTAATTATTAATTATTAATTAATTATATTTAGTAAATTAATTATAATTATAATTAAATAATGACTAATTATAATTAATTAAGATTAATTATAATTAATCAGATAATTATAATTTATAATTAATAACTAATTATTAATTAATTAATTGATTATGTTTATAATTAAATAATAATTAAAAATAATTAGTAATTATTATAATTAATTAAAAAGAAATTCCATTTGTTTTAATTTACAGGATTTGGCCAAGAGAAGCTCGTGAAAGGGGGCAAAGTTACCTTCACAGCCGGCCGCTCCTGTTGTTGCTTCCGTCAAAATGTTGTAGCTTCCGATCCTACTGGAGGAACCGAAGAAGCAAGGCAGAGGAGAGGAGGATTCCGGCTCCAGGTAGGGAGAGGAAGATTCGGTCTCTCTCTCTCTCTCTCTCTCTCTCTCTCTCTCTCTCTCTCTCTCTGGACGGGAGGACCGGAGATCGGGCAAAGGGGGGTGGCGGCTTCCTGGGTTGGATCGGACAAAGACAGAGGAGATCGGGGCTTCGGCTAAGTGGGGATCGGCGTCGGACAGGGAGGTCGGAGGGCTGTAGCTTGGAGTCGGGAGGAGATCGACGGGAGCAGGGCTTTCGTATGGAGTTAAGAAGAGGAGGTCGGGAGCAGTTCGGGAAGCAGAGAGCTCGTGTGTGTGGAAGCGTCGAGCAGCCCCCTCGCTATTTAACGACGATTTGGGCGCTCGATCGAGGAGAGGATCGCAGGATTCGCGCAGGAGTTCCGGGAAATGACGCAAACGGCGCCGAATCAGCGGGATTTCGGGGTTCGACAGTCCGAGGTGCTCAGCAGGATATCCGGGATTCGAGCGGGACTTCGAATACGTACGAGGTATGCGGTATTTCGGTGATTCGACGAGCTACGAGGTGAGTTGCTCTCTCTTTTGTTCTTTACACAGGGGTTAACATGAAAAAAATAAAGAGGGCTACTAAACCATCCAAACAATTTCACCAAAAAAAGTAGCCAACTGACACAGAATATTTAGATGGTACGGCACAAAAAATTACATCAATGCATCATTAGAATAAACTTTCAATGAAGTTTTTGGACAGATTTATTATCCTATATAACATATTGTATAAGACTGATAAAAATGTGTTGATTTTAAGAGTATGAGATAGTAGAAAAGAAGAAAAAATATGTTTCGAATTTTATTGCTTGATTCTATACAAAGTTTTAAAGTATTTATAGACTTCTCTAAAAAGTTTACAATAAAAATAAATTAACAAAAGGACGCAAACAGATTGCAATCTAAGGGCAATAAGATGAAATGGTTAGAACAATTAATCGTGAGCTCAAAAAATCCTACCAAGATTGGTTGACTTTTGGGTCCAACAATCCTTCAACACTCCCCCTCAAGCTGAATGAGACAAGTCTAACCTTCTAATTTTGCATATTATATTTTTGAATGGGAGATTCCAGTCTCTTGATAAGAATATTTACAAGTAGATTTTCTGATGGTACATATGGAGTGCAATCAATCCACTTTTAGTTCTCTTATGAAATTTCTATCACTTACACATATTTGGTACAATCATGTTATATTGGATTATGATCAATGCTGATGCAAATTTATTGTCACGACATATCCATTAGCCCTTTCCATTTAATTTTAAAATCTTCCAAAATAATTTTGATCTACTTATGCTCGCGAATTCCTTGGGTAATAGCTCTAAATTTAAATTTAGTTCTAGATCTTGAAAAACAATTTGTTTCTTGCTCCGCCAAACTATAAGAATTCCTTCCAAAATTGCATAGTTTCCAAACACGAATCTTGTGTCCACTCATAATCTACTTCAATATATCCTTCAATTTATAGACTATTATACTTTTATATAGAATTCCTACATCAAGACTTGATTGAAAGTATCTGAGCATCATGCTAGCAACTTGAAGGTGAGAATATCTACATTGGTGCATAAATTGACTAATAAGATTCACTGTAAATGCAATGCATGAACGAGTATTAGATAGATAGATCATTTTTCAACAAATTTTTGATATTGTCCCATGTCTACATCTTTTCCTTCTTCATCTCCATATAATTTTTTACCTGATTTAGTTGAGGTTTCACAAGGCTTGCAATCAATCAATCAATCATTTCTATTTCTTTCAGCAGGACATATTTTTATTGAGAAAGAAATATTTTTTGTTTTGATTAAAAAAATTATTTTCAAGAAGTATTCGGGTTTACTCAACTGTTTGATCTCAAATTCCTTAGCAAGTTTTTTTATGAGACTCATCTTCTTTATTGTCATCATATGTAACTTATATCTTTGAAAGAAGGATGCCCTAAACTATAATAATGCTCTCAAGTGGCTTCTATAAGGAGGACAAAAATGACCCAATCGTCTTCCCTATAATGAGTTCTTAAAATACACAATGATTAACTAAAAAAATTACCTTGTAGTTGTGATATTTGAAGATTTTATGGGTTGGTGAAGTATTTCTTGCAAGATCAGGAAATTATTATACATTACATTGTTTAGGATAAATGTGAAGGAAACTGAAAAATTTTCCTGACCTACAATAAGCCTCATATCGACTAAATTGGAGAAATCCAAGAAAAACAATTATAACCAATCATAAAAAAGTTTCGGCAATAATAAATAACCAAAAATGGGTTTTTAGTATTTTAGAAACAAATAAATTGGATATGAAAATAACAAAGCAAGTTAACAATTTTATTTTATTATCATCTTAATCAGTTTTGTTTAAGCAATAAACAAGTTTTCAGAAAAACATAAAACATTAAAATGCATTTTTAGTATTTTAGAAACAATTAAATTTGATTTTAGAAAGAAAAAACAAGTTAACAAAATTTTTTTAATCTTCTCAATCGGTTATTTTAAAAATAAAAGTAAAATGCAAAAATAAAAAATGACATCAAACATGCCTTCAGGAAACCAAGAATTTTTTTGTGGACTTACAATTTCATTAAAAAGGTTCTTGTACAGCAGCTTCAAAACCAAAGAATTGTCTCCCATCAGAGAAAGGCATGACGAGACATAACCAGTAAGGAACTTAAAAGCTTCCCTACTTGAGAAATTTCCATCTTTCAACTCGGTGCCAAACCAATCTGAAATGTAAAAAGCAAGAACAAACATATTTACAATAGAAATGAAAATTTTTACTTATAATATTCAAAATGGTACGGTAATATTTACAGTAGAAAACAATCATAGAATTTCAAAGTCATGATGAAGAAATAAGTATACAAATGTTCAAATGAGAAATACTGATAGTGAATCAAAAGAAGGGAGCTACGAATAGTTAAGTTAACAAGTTTACACGAAAAAATCAAACCAACACAAAATTCAACATATTTATCACAGCTTCTACAAAACGTCGTATTACCCCGCTTGTTACCCACAAATTGAAAGTCAACCTTGAAATCTATGGGTCATTGATAATTGTAATGTTGGATTGTACAAATCTTATTAATGATTAGATGACAACCAATGATAAATGTGTCAAAAATCTACATGATTTGTAACATTTTCAAGAAATTAATTATAATTAAGGTGAAAATAAAAATGACAATAAATTGTATACAAGTAATTGATGAGTAAAGTGCAATTAATGATTTAAAACTTGAGAGAAGCACTTTATTTTCTTACAATTACTCATGCTCCTTGTTTAAATATAAGTATTTTATTTATTTAAGTATTAAAGCTAATCTTTTTTTAAAGTTTATTATTACACTAAATTAACTATATCTATAATAAAAAAATGCTTATGTTAGTTCAAAAGGCCGGCATACATATTATTAATTCTTTCTTATATATTTGAACTTTATACTAGAATTATTTAGTTCATCAAATATTACAATTACTATTTCCTTAGTATTATGTATTATGGATGGATGAATAACTTGTGGATGTACAGTAAAAGAGATGTACATGATATAAATTAAAGACTTTGGGTATATATGAATTTATATTTAAAGTTATATATAAGATCTATACTCAATTTGATTATTTTATTTATGCATGTTCCATATCAATGCTTATAACAGATTTATTGAATGATTACGAAATGTAATATAGATTTTGTGACGATCAAGCCAAATTATTTTTCATTCATTCGATCCTGATTAGTAAAATCAGTACGAGTGTTAGTGAGAAATACGTTTGAATATATTGTCTGTCTATATTACGCCCCATTTTTGGCTTGAAGGTGTCAAAAAAGGGCGCTACATTATGTAGGCATGTTGTACAAAATTGTCATGCAAAAAATATGTCAATTAATTCTATACTATATATAAATTCATATCTTGCTCTTAAATTCTATACTTTTCAAAGACTTTAAACGCCAATAACTGGAATGCACATAGCTTTGGGATGGTAGGAAAGCAAGAGTGACATTTCAAATAAGAACACTATCCGAATACATAGGGAGAAATCGATCCTAAACGTTTTAACCTTCTTTTTTTCAAGGCCAATCCAAAAGAAATGGCGCCTATGTCCGAAATAAACAACCGCCTGTTATGCTCATACATATACCTGAATCCTTTACTATAAGAGGTAATTGTTTTGCAGGACATGTCTCAAAAGAAACTTAGAATCATAGCACTATCATTGAACCTTACAAAAACACAACAGAAATCTAAGAAAGTCAACAAACCCATCGAAGGATTTTTACACAATATAATAAGACAAATGAATTGTAGTGCATAAACACTAAAAAAATTATAAGAAAAATTTTGGAAAGCACACTAGAAAAGAAAAAGTTTAGGACTTACCAGGATGAACTTTATAGCGAGCTATTAGAGTGAATAAGAACCCAATCATATGAGATATATAAACATGACCAGCTCTGTATGCTGAATAAAGAACCTCTACAATACGAACTACAATAAGCACATCCAGAGCAGGATCTGCATTACATGAAAATACTCATCAGTTAACTAAAAAACAAAATAAAATGGACTTAAAAAAAAATTTAGGCAAAAAATGATTAACAACTAGTACAGGAGTACATAAAAAGTTCATCCTTCTAATAGAAACTTAAATTTTATTTCATGATGAGCATTTTGTACCACTGGCAATCAAGGACTAATAAAAAGCACTTGGTTATTCCAACAAATAGGGTTGTAAGCATGCCAAACACAAGTGACATGAGCCTTGCACATGCTTAATTTGAACAACCATTTGACTTGGGCATACTTGACTAGATCTTATATGATGCTAATTTTTTAGAATTCTTCGTATCATGCATGGAGCATGTACATCAAATCTAGACGTTGACATGGACCACCAAGCAAATTTCAAAATTAAACAATAAAAAAGAGAAGATGACAAAAATAGTCCCCTGACTATTTATTGAAAGGCCATTTTAGCCTTAGACTATAAAAAATCTGATTTTGTCCTGAACTTTTTAAAACGGCGCTCAAAAAGTCTAATAGTTCAAAGTGATGGAAATTGAAGTTAAATTAATGCATGGAATTAAAAAAGAAGATATTTCAGGAATATACATTTAAAAATTTAACAAAATCTAACTTCCTACTAACATTTGCAAAAGTGTTTGGATTGGCTTTGTCCTTCATCAAGTTGATTGTTCTCCCCAGAAGACTGGGTAAATAAGATCTTATTTTCATTAAATATAACATCTTTGAAAAGAAGTAATTTTTTGATAGCTTTTACGACCCTTTGTGTGGAAGAATATCATAAGAAAACACACTTAATACTTAAGGATTCAATTTATCCTGTTGTCGCTTATGAATGCGTACATAAAACAAACAAATAATTTAGGAGAAATTTTGTGGAGAAATTTTTTTGGAAAATTTTCAATAAGATAATTTAGAGGGCTTTTAAAACTAACATCCCTAAAGGATAATTTGTTAATCAAATCTGTGAAGGTCGGGTGTTGATTTTGAAAGAGAAGGCCATAGTACTATCCAGGTGTCTATTTTCATTTTTGAAACCTCATCTTGTTGTGGGGTGATAACAGGACGAATGAAAAACGTTTTCTTTGTTGAAAAAAATGAAACACTGTTTAGTTTAAATATTTACCCATGCTATATGTCATGCCTTTTGTTAATACTCAATACAAATTAAATTTTTATCAAGACAATAAAGGTTGAGAGAATATAACTAGCATCATTTTTGTTTAGTAAACTATAGTATTGTTATTCAAGTACAATCATCAATATATGTTACAAATCCTCTGGCTCTAGAGATATTAGGGATCTTTCAGAGCCCTCGAATATCGTAGTGGATGAACATGAAAGGAGTAAAATATTATAATTCGCTTAAAAGAAAGGGTGATCCATAATATTAGGGTTTAGGGTCAACATCTTTGAGTAATGAAAGAAACGTACATTTTAAATTATTAATTGATGAATGTGTTAGGCGGGCCCCTCCGATCCTTACTTACTCTAGGCGGGCCCCACATGGAGTTAATTCAAGGGTTGGAGGGAAAATTTGAATGGAAAGGGGGGGAAATTTGAATAGAAGGGCTGTTTAGGGATTTTGTATGGGGATGAGAGTTAAAGAGGGGGAAAGGGGGGAATTAGGTCCTCATCTTGAATTTGAATGAAAAGTTTGAGATCTCATTGTGTGCTTGGGCTCTAGGGTTTGCTAGAGACTTGTGGAGAGTTGTTCTTCCTCTCGAATCGAAGAACGTTGTATCTTTCTTTGTTTTCTTGCATCTACTAGTGGAAACCTTGTTTCTTTTCCTTATTTTTCTCTGTTTGGGTGCATTTCCTGCTGCGGAGCTGCTGTAAAACTGCTGGGACAGCAGTTTTGCTCACTGTTTTGGGCTGATTTTGACTAGGGTTGCTTGCGAACTCAAGTATTATCTTAGGGTTACTTGCGAACTCAAGTATTTCCTATCAAATTGGTATCAGAGCATTGTCTTGGGACTGTTGGAGGCGGAAATATGAAAATTTCAGCAATTTTTCTTTCCTCCTCAAGAAGTTCTTCTTGTAAAACCGTGGAGGGAAGATGGCTGGAAAGAAGGTTGATGCACTGGAGGGAGAAATAGGCCAACTGAAGGCTGATTTGGAGGAAAGAACCATTGATTTTCACAACCAATTCGCTTCCATTCATGAAAAGATGGAGGGGAGGTTCACTGCTTTGGAGAATATGATGAAGAAGATGCTTGAAGACAAACAAAATCCGGCGACATCGGAAACAAGGGAGGCCACAGGCGGCCATTCAAGAGGAGGAATTCCGAACCCATTAAGGGGGAGGGAGAACCCGGAAGTGGAGATCCTCGAGGGAGATGATGGAATACCTCCTCTAGAACCGCTTTCTAGGGAGGAGATGAGTATGGGCTATGAAAGGAGGGGTGCAGAATTTTTTGGGAGAATGGACGATGCTTACCGCCGTGGTGCTGATTTGGAAAGAAGAAGAGGGGAATGTGATGAAGGGATCGGGTATGATCGTAGGAGGGAAGATCGTGACTACTGGGGAGCACCTCCTCCTAGAGGAATGAGAGGTTATGGAGGAGTTAGGGGACACGGTGGTGACCCGAGAGTGAGGAAATTGAAGATGCCCATCTTTGAGGGCGAAGACGCACATGGCTGGATCTACAAGGTGGAGAGATACTTTACAGTCAATGGGTTGAATGAGGAGGAGAAGTTGACCGCTGCAGGCTTGTGCTTAGAAGGGAAGGCTCTGGCATGGTATCAATGGCAGGACATGAGGCGACCCATTCGCACCTGGAGGGAGTTCAAGGACTGTCTACTAGAACGCTTCCGAACCAGCAGGGGAGGAGACTTCTATGAGCAGTTTTTTGCCTTGACACTGGAAGGGACAGTGGCAGAGTATCGTAACCGGTTCGAGTATTTGGCCAGCAGACTGGATCGGCTCTCAGAGACAGTGTTAGAAGGAAACGTTATGAAGGGGCTGAAAGCGGAGATCCGGGAAGCAATTCGGGTGATGAGGCCACGAGACCTTGGAGAGGCCATGGAGCTAGCTCAGCTGGTGGAGGACCAGAAGCATCTGGAGAAGGGGATTAGGGGAAGCAATTCTGGGGGATCTTACAGGATGACCACTACTTTCTTAGCTCCAAAGGCACCAGCAACAGGGGGGTTGAGGGAAATAGCCAAAGAGAGAACTGGAGGGGGCAATTTCAAAAGGCTAACTGAGAAGGAGATACAGGAGAAGAGGGCAAAGGGGCTGTGTTTTAGATGTGATGAGAAATACATGCCAGGGCATAGGTGTGAGGACCGAACTCTTCAGGTTCTCACCGTCTGTGATGACGAGGAAGCTGAGGAGGGAGGTGGAAGTGGATTAGAGATGGAGGATGAGGAGAAACTACATTTGGATGTAGCAGAAGTATCCCTAAATTCTGTGGTGGGATTCACTCCAAATCACACTATGAAAGTGAGGGGAGAGATGGCTGATAGAAAGGTGATAGTGTTGATCGATAGTGGGGCAACCCACAATTTCATTTCCACTCAGATGGTTGACTTGATGGGGGTGAAACTGGAGGATACAGGCGGCTATGGAGTGATGTTGGGCACAGGAAAGGTAGAAATGGGAAGGGGAGTTTGTAGAGGAGTAGTGCTGATGATTCAGGGGATCCAGGTGAGGGAAGAATTTCTTCCCTTAGAGTTGGGAAGCACTGATGTCATCCTGGGGATGAAATGGTTGTAGACCTTAGGGAAGACCAAAGTAAATTGGGGTGCTTTGAGGATGGAGCTAATGGTGGAAGGAAAGAAGATGGTGATCCAAGGTGACGCAGGGCTATCCAAGACCGGCGTGTCTCTCAGATCCATGATCAGAACCATACAGGAGGTGGGAGGTGGATATTTGGTGGAATTGCAACGCTTGGAGAGGGTCAGTGTAGGGGATGAGGGAAGCCTTCCTCTGGCAGTACAACCGCTCATACAACAGTTCAGTGAGGTGTTCCAACCGCCTCAAGGCTTACCACCACTCAGGGAACAAGAGCATGCAATCATTCTGAAGGAGGGGGTGCCACCAGTTAGTGTGCGACCCTACCGCTACCCCCAAATTCAGAAGGACGAGATCGAGAAACTGATTAAGGAGATGTTGGACGCGGGGATCATTAGACCAAGTGTGAGTTCTTTCTCTAGTCCTGTACTACTGGTCAAAAAGAAGGATGGTAGCTGGAGATTCTGCGTGGATTACAGGGCATTGAATAAGGAAACTGTGCCGGATAAGTTTCCCATTCCGGTGATCGATGAGCTACTGGATGAGCTGTATGGAGCAGTAGTATTCTCTAAGATGGATTTGAAGTCGGGCTACCACCAAATCAGGATGAAAGGGGAGGATATTCCAAAGACGGCATTCAGGACACACGAGGGGCACTATGAGTTCTTGGTGATGCCATTTGGGCTTACCAATGCTCCAGCCACCTTCCAATCCTTGATGAACAGGGTGTTTCGGCCATACCTACGGAGGTTTGTATTAGTTTTCTTCGATGACATACTGGTGTACAGTCGATCCGAGGAGGAGCACCAGGAGCATTTGAAGGTGGTCTTTGGAGTGCTACGGGAGCACGAGTTTAAAGCCAATTTGAAGAAGTGTAGCTTCGCCCAGAAGAATGTGGAGTATCTGGGACACTTGGTATCTAAGGAAGGGGTGGCAGCTGATTCAGCCAAGATCGAAGCCATGCAACGGTGGCCTCTACCTAGGAACTTGAGGGAGCTGAGGGGATTCCTGGGACTGACGGGCTACTACCGGAGGTTTGTGAAAGGGTACAGCAACATAGCCTTGCCCTTGACAGAGCAGTTAAAGAAGGATAGTTTCTTGTGGGGAGAAGCGGCTACTCAAGCTTTTGAGAAGCTTAAGAAGGCAATGACTACGGTACCAGTTTTGGCCCTACCAAACTTCAATCAGACGTTCGTGGTGGAGACAGACGCATCTGGGTATGGGTTGGGGGCGGTGCTGATGCAGCAGCATAGAACCATTGCCTACTTCAGTCAGGTGTTGGCAACAAGAGCAAGACTGAAGTCTGTATATGAACGGGAATTGATGGCCATAGTATTGGCAATTCAGAAGTGGAGACCCTACCTGCTAGGACGGCATTTCGTCGTCAGGACGGATCAGAGGAGCCTGAAATACCTGTTGGAACAACGGATGGTGACAGAGGAACATCAGAGGTGGCTGTCTAAACTATTGGGATACGATTTTGAGATCCAGTACCGACCAGGGTTGGAGAATAAGGCGGCTGATGCCTTATCCAGGTGTGGGGGAGAGCTACAGGCGGTAACCATGTCGGTACCCCTAATGGTGGATTGGGGGGAAATCCAGAGAGAGTGAGCATGATGAAGAATTGAAGAAGATCTGATTGGATCTATTGAAGGATAAGAGCAGCCACCCAAGCTACACCCTTGAGGGGGAGAGATTGTTGCACCAAGGAAGGTTTGTGATACCACAAAATTCCATCCACATTCCCCAGCTATTACAGGAGTTTCATGGGAGCGCCATTGGAGGTCATTCCGGAGTAGAAAAGACATATCGGAGGCTGGCCGCAGAGTTATACTGGAAAGGAATGCATAAGCAAGTGCAGGAGACAGTGGCGAGGTGCGAAGTGTGTCAGAGAAACAAGTATATGGCGATGGCTCCAGGGGGGTTACTACAGCCCTTGTCGCTTCCAAATAGAGTATGGGAGGAAGTGTCCATGGATTTCGTGGATGGCCTACCACGATCGGAGGGATTCACTGTTATTATGGTGGTGGTTGATAGACTGAGCAAGTATGCACATTTCACACCCCTTCGACACCCTTATACTGCAGTGACAGTGGCGACTTCTTTCATCAAGGAAGTGGTTAGATTACATGGGATTCCAGAGTCGATAGTGTCTGATCGCGACAAGGTGTTCCTCAGCCAGTTTTGGAAGGAGCTGTTCAGGTTACAGGGGACTATTCTCAAAAGGAGCACAGCCTACCATCCGCAAACAGACGGGCAAACAGAGGTTGTAAATCGGAGCTTGGAAACTTACTTAAGGTGTTTTGCTTCTGAAACACCAAGGATATGGGCCAAATGGTTGGCCTGGGCAGAGTATTGGTACAATACCTCGTACCACTCAGCTTCCAGGATGACCCCTTTTAGAGTGCTATATGGAAGAGATCCACCACATTTGGTGCACTATGGAAGGGGCAGCACACCCGTATCTTCAGTAGAACAGAATTTGGAAGAAAGGGATAGGATGCTGGAGGAGTTGAAGAAACATCTGATGAGGGCACAACAGATCATGAAGAAACAGGCGGATGCACACAGAAGGGATATCCAATTTGAAGTAGGTGAGAAGGTATTTCTAAAACTACGGCCCTACAGACAGAGGACCTTGGCCAACAGAAGAAATGAGAAGTTATCCCCAAGGTATTTTGGCCCCTATGAGATATTAGATAAAATTGGGGCAGTGGCATACCGTTTGAAATTACCCCCTTCGGCCACTATACATCCAGTATTTCATGTATCACAGCTGAGAAAAGCCATTGGGGAGTATGCAACCAGCGTTGAACTGCCAACAACATTAACTGAGGAGATGGAAGTGGTCCTAGAACCTCTGGAGCTGAAAGATGTGAGACTTGACCAGGAAGGAAATAAAGAGGTGTTGATCGCATGAAAAGGGCTCCCCGAATTTGATGCTACGTGGGAGCCATTTGAAAGAATGAAAGATCAATTCCCTTCATTTCACCTTGAGGACAAGGTTAGTCTTTGGGAGGGGAGTAATGTTAGGCGGGCCCCTCCGATCCTTACTTACTCTAGGCGGGCCCCACATGGAGTTAATTCAAGGGTTGGAGGGAAAATTTGAATGGAAAGGGGGGGAATTTGAATAGAAGGGCTGTTTAGGGATTTTGTATGGGGATGAGAGTTAAAGAGGGGGAAAGGGGGGAATTAGGTCCTCATCTAGAATTTGAATGAAAAGTTTGAGATCTCATTGTGTGCTTGGGCTCTAGGGTTTGCTAGAGACTTGTGGAGAGTTGTTCTTCCTCTCGAATCGAAGGACGTTGTATCTTTCTTTGTTTTCTTGCATCTACTAGTGGAAACCTTGTTTCTTTTCCTTATTTTTCTCTGTTTGGGTGCATTTCCTGCTGCGGAGCTGCTGTAAAACTGCTGGGACAGCAGTTTTGCTCACTGTTTTGGGCTGATTTTGACTAGGGTTGCTTGCGAACTCAAGTATTACCTTAGGGTTACTTGCGAACTCAAGTATTTCCTATCAGAATGCCTTGAACCATAATGATGAACCCAAATATTATTTTTGTTTTACATAAACATAAAGAAGAAATAAGAGTAATATCATGACCATTATTGACTTCAAGTTGATATAGCACATCTGTTTCCCTAGCTTTTTGATCATCTTTCTCATAGTTAGGTCCTAAAAACACAATAATTATCAAAGAATATCAACCTATAGTTTTAATGTTTGGTTATTTTATGAATAGCAAAAGACTTACAACAAGGTTAAGGACATATAGTAGACTGTTAGGAGAGAATGAAAGAGAAATGAGTACACTCACCACAATGGTGGATAGGAAGCCATTGACTTCATTTTTTTTTATTATTAGTAAAGACTGGTAAGTTTTAAAGATGTTGGCAAAATTTATCATATGCTCTATGGCACTTGAGCCTACCCTGTGTTACAAAACCATTTAAAGCAGAAGAAACACAAAGATTAGAGGTTTACCACTTAGAACTAGGGAGCATGACCTAAATGGCTTTTTTATGAAAATTAAGAAAATTGCATAACCTACTAATTTGTCCTTAGTTGAGTGATGAGGACATCAACAGACAATATCGACAAGTCTATCAACATAGGAATCATAGATCGATGGCTACGATTCACAATCTTTATTTTTGATGCATTTATATATTGTAGTTTATTTATATGCTAATTATGTTTGTACCTTTCTTTTGAGATTGTTTGAGTTGTAGCCCAAGAAGCATTTGAGTCATTGTTATTTTATTTTCTAGGCTTATATATTGTGGCATCTTCTATTGTAAAAGGACGATGATTATGAATAAAATTACATATTTTCTTGCCTGATCTCTTTGTGAGTTCTTGAGAGGAATAACCCTAGGAGAGAGCCAGGTAATACCCGTCAGCCGCCGATGGATTCTGGGACTCACGATTCTTCATTTTCCTTTCCCTATCACGGCCACCTTGTCCTCCCTTTCACCACCACCGGCCAATCCAACCCACCTTCCCACTGGCCGGCCTCTTCCCCAATCTCCCTCTCTAAGCCGGCCACCCCTCACCCCACCCCTACACCGTCGGCCACCCCACCCACATGCCCAAACCACCGGCCTAGCTACCCCCTAGCCCCACCGCCGGCCACCCCTCTTCCTATTTCCCATTGATGATGAAATTAATCATCATTAACACCAACCTAAAATAGCCTAATTGGTTTGAAAAATATTTAAATAATTTGAAATTCAAATTTTTAATTTCAAATACTTTCCTAAATTAAGGAAACTAAATTAGGAAAGTTTTAAGATTGGAATCTAATTTGATATTAAATTAGATTGGTTATTTCTATTTCTTTACTAATTACTAATAGTGCATTAGGAAACTATAAAACCCTTCCCAATTTCTCTCCCTCTTCTCTCTATGCCGCCAGCCCTCTCCTTGCCCCAATTTTTGAATTCAAAATTTGAATTATAATCCCTTTCCTCCACCCTAATTAATTCTCTTAATTTGATTATCCTCCTTGGTAATTGACTTTAAAGAGGATTTATTAACCCAAATTCCCCTAACCCTAGTCGTCCCCTCACCCAACCCAACCCAACCCCAAGCCATAGGCTCCTCCAAGGCGCACAGAAGAGAACACTCACATGTTCATGGATGACCAACCCTGAAGTCGACCACGGGTTTGCATATGACTCTCAGGGCCGAACCGACATCCTCCGATCTCCATTCTTCGATTTAAATTTGGACGTCGACGACTCCGTGGAAGGCTACGTTGACCGCACCATCTTTACGTTGGCACCATCAATTGAGGAACACCTCCCAACTGTACCGTGGATAATCGTGGGATGTCCACCAATCCATCAGTCGCCAGCTACCTTTCCATCAACGAAGTTCTTAGGCTCCTCCCTAGTGGTGATCTCTTTTCTAGTGTGGAGCATCTTCTTCGGCTAACCACAGGAGTGAATGAGTGAGAAGGTCATCAAGGTGAACCTCTCATTATTAAATTGTGGATTTTGTTATGCGCTCATAAAACTTACTCTTGTCTTTGAAGTTTGATTGAATTGTCATGGTTAATCTAAAGTGTACTTCTTTGCCTAAGCAAGTTGAAAGCTATGATTTTCTAAAATCTTTCTTTGTTGTAAACGACAGTTTATATTGGGAAGTTTTAAACAATTGCTTTTCTTAATTTCTTATTAATTCCTGCTAGTTTCACATCATGGAGCCCTGCTGACTCTAATAAAATAAGTCAATCCGTTTCATTGACTTTATTTGTATCCAACATGGACTTAAGAACTTCCATGAAGTTCCCAATAATTTTTTTTTATAATGCCCCTTACTCTAGCAATAGTTGCATCACGGTTGGATTTCTTATAAAATTTATGCCCTCATCCTTGGTAAGTTCAGTGGCAATCAATCATTCTCTTTTAAGTTTAAGTGATTGTCATAGCTAACCATTCTACATCAAGAATATCCAACATTATTATTCTTCTTCCATCATCAGCCCATAAAAGGAAAAAGTTTAATTAAGAAAGGGTTTACATTATTTCATCTTGATATCCTGATAATAATCTAACTCTAACTAGAAAAACTTCCTTGCATTAATGTACTTAATGACAAATAGGTTCCATTGTTTGACTGTTAAGAGTTTTGCCTTGATTTCATATTTGAGCCTAGCATCCTTAACCGTTAAGTATGTATCACTAACAGCTTCCAAGACTTAATTTGCTATTGTATGTAACAAGGTCTAATAACTTCTAGCATCATAGAGTTCAATAGCCATGTCACAATCATGAACCCTTCATCATCCCAAAGAGTGTATTTTATGTTTTCACGATCTAGAGAAGGTTCAATTGAGTGGCAAAGTTTTTCTTTTTCTTTCAAGGAGTTTTCATCTAAAACAACTTTAGGAAATTTCTTTCATTGAGATAATATAAAATTTGTAAACCCTAGAGATCTCCTTTTATTAAATTGGTCTGATTTTAACCATAAACAATGGTTGGGGCTTTTGAAAAATTAGAACTCTCAAATATGAAGAATAAAGTAAATAAGAATAAGAAAATTTGGTTGAAATTGGTAAAAATTCGGGACCCTGACCTAGAGCTCTGATACCATGTAAAAAATTGGATAATAGCTAAAAAGCTTGGTTCATTTCATACATTCAAAGGGTATGTATACATAAAGTTTCCTATATTATATTAGGAATCTAAAAAATTTTAGTAATTATAATAATTACAATATTATTAAATCTAGAAAAGCATCCCATAAATATCTTTCTTTTGTTTTGGTGTAGGACTCATCTCTCCTTTCCTTGTAGTTGATCATCTTGTTCACTAATCTTTCCTTGATAGTTGAATCTATGGGACTCAATATTCCTTTCTGATAGCCTGTCAATTCGCCAATCCTATTAAATCTACAATATTCTTATTTGCAAACCAACTTTCCTTTTGGAGCTTGCACTTATCAACACAACAATAATTAGAGTGATCAACACCTATCTAGTCTAATTATTTAAGTTTTTAAAATATTATAATATAAAAATTAAAAAAAAAATCTTTTAATAAAAAAAGAACTCCATGGTATTTGAATTCTTTAAGAACATCTCCATTGAATTGTAGCTAATATTTTTGCTTACTGAGAATTACACTCTTACGGAATTGTTCTTTAACCATCATATTCATAGAAATAAATTATTCGCGCGGAATTTTATTTCACATTACACTCAATCTTCAATCAAAAGTCCACTGGAAACTCAAAGTATAGCTCTCTTTGATGAGAACATCTCAAAAAGTGTAAAAACACAAATGAAGGAAGTACATGTATGATTGCTAGAAAAATAGTTTTCATATTGTTGTTGTCGAAGTTTATATGCCTGAAAAAGGATGATAGAAATATGAAATTTTACATATAATTATCACAACCAATTCTTTGAGCATCTATCACCAACTTTATGATGGACCAAGATCTAAGTTTGCATAATACAAGAACAAAATCCCCCTTCCCCAAACACCATCCCTTCCTTTCTTCTATCCTAATTCGCAACTTCCATCCTCAGTTTGTCCACCACTACTTCTAATCAACTCCACTTCCACTACACCCTTCTTTCCATCCTCTCTTGTACCCCTCTTTCACATCAATTTAAATTTAAACATAACAAAAATGATCTAAAAATATATATAAAAAATTTTAAAAAAAAAAACATAGCAAAAATGATCCAAGTCACTTTATCTACTTTCCTTGTCATACATATCTTAGTAACAAAAAAACATAAACTAATCAAAAAGTACAGCCTTGACATTGCTTGCTACCATTTTTACAATTCTTCTACCTTTTGCTTACTATATATCTTGGAAGAATATCTCATTAGATTTTTTTTAAATGCTTAGAAGCAAGCTTCTTTTATTAAACAATAACTTTCTCCATCCTCGCTCATGTAGGACCTACAATATAAAGTCCTTGAAGACCTCTAAACAATCATATTAATATAATTAGACATTTGTTTTCCATTTCATATTTACATTCCAATTTGTCTCTCTAAACAACCTGTCAGGTTTGGAAAAAACATAAAAATCTTCTCCCCTTCTAAGTTCCACAATTGCATCCTATGGAATGTATATATTTTAATTAACATCTTTTTTATCTTCAAAATATATATCCAAAATACAATCTTATTTTGAAGAAAATTTTAAGCTAAAATGTACTTACAATATTAGCAAGCTTATTACCATTTCTACTCTATGCCTCATGCCTAGAGCCGTGCCTCCTTGCTTCCTCAGGCTCCAAATTCCTCAATATCTGTTTTATCCATTCCACTAATGAGTTCTGATCAGGCGCTATCGCATTGTGATGCTTCCCCCTATGACTGCTCTCGCTCCTTGGGCTTCTCCATCAGTGGAATCGCCCTCATCATATTCTCCTCGATCATCTTTTATTGTTGAAAGGGAAGAGGCTTAATCTGCTACTAACTCCACTTCTCACTTCCCCGCCTATTTTTTATTAAGAGCCCAAAACATCTCATCACAAGCTGTCATCTCCTTTCAAGATAAATTAGCACTCATTTTGTCTAACAAGGAGATCTCAGATTTGACATAGCCTTTTCTTTCACATTGAATAACAAGTTTCTTGGGGATGTCCTAGTATGAAGATTTTTTATAGATTCACAGTCAATCTGTATTTGATTGGGGTTACATTATTGGACTGATTGATTCTCATCACATTCTAATTAAGTTATCCCAAAAATCAAATTACTCAATAATCTTTTCTCAAGGATGATACTATATCGCTGACTTCCCAATATGTATACTTAAATGGTCACCTAATTTGATAATTATGAGGAACCTTTTCTTACTCTAGTTTGGATTTTTTTTCTTTCTATTGATTCACTGCTTAAACAGATCCATTCTATTTTCTCTTAGCTCAATCTATAACAGATCCATTCTATTTTCTCTTAGCTCAATCTATGGTAAACCATTCAAGTTGATGTAGCTACAGCTAGGCTATCCAAACCATAAGGAGCTAGAACCAGTTTAAATGGATGTTACTACCCTTACGGAAATTTAGATTTATTCCACAACTATTGGCTACTAGCAGAAGATGGAGTTGAAGGCATTCCTTCATATTGTTCTTCTTGTAAATATTTTTGCTACAACTTCTTAAGATGCTTCAGGGCACACCCAAGCGGCAAAAATCTGCTAGTAATTGAGATAGTGGGGACATTCATCAAATAAAAACTTATCTTCTACTGCAATGATGGCACTTCAGACTACTACTTTAGTAAAAACTTTGAATCAACTTTAGATCCTGCATTAGAATTAGTGCCTCAACGAGTTGCTAGCCCAGCGATAGATTCGCCTGCACCTACAAGCGAGATGAATAATCCAGCCCAGTTATTGCGCGTAATAATCTTCTTACTGTTAAGAATATTGGTGATATAATGATGCAACCAAAAAAACGAGAAGCCTACTAGGTATGCAAATAATCGCTTCCTTTTCAAATAACTTAAATATGACAAAACAAACTTAAACAAGACACTACGACACATCACAAATTTTTAAAGAGAAGAAAGATACAATGGAAGGGTTACCATGGAGAGAAGAACGAGATTAGAAGTTCGAGACGAAGTTTAAGAGGAGAAAGGGAAAGAAGCTAGCTCGCAAGCTAGAGAAACCCTCAGGTTTTTTCTCCAAAAATCATCACATAACTCTCTTTTAAATAGCCACAAACACCTCCTATAAATAGGGAAAAAGGAACCCAAAAGACACCCAAGCAGCCGCCCAAAACAGCCAACCAGAACTGGGAAAGGCAAGGGAAAACAGCTGCAACCAAAAAGCCAAAGCAAGGAGAACCGGGACAGCCAGGGAGCAGGAACCGAACAGCCCCCCCCCCCCCCCCCCCCCCCCCCCCCCCCCCCCCCCCCCCCCCCCCCCCCCAAAAAAAAAAATCATCCCGAAAGGGGGGGTGGCTTTGCTTACATCTATTCTCCTTTGGGAGAGAATTCTCATCTTCCGATGAGATAACTTCAGAACTTCCATGACATGTCGAAAGAGCCACATCCAACTCTGAAAGTAAAGCTGCATACTTTCTCTGGATTTTTTTTTTTTCATGAATAAATTGAGCTTGCATTTGACTCTTTCTCTTTTCATATTTTTCCGCACACAAAAACATTTTTTCTTGAATTTTGAAGAGTTCGTTCTGGATTGGATCAGTAGAGCTTCCTTGCGGTGGGACCTGTCTGCTTGTTGGAATTGAGACTTCAAGATCACTTGGTTGATTTTCGTCAACAATAGATTGTATTATATCATGATTTTCTATTTTTTCTTTTAAAGACTCAAAGAAAGGAAGACCCAGTACAACCTAAGGCTCTAATACCAAATTGATGCAACCAAAAAAACGAGAAGCCTACTAGTAGGCATGCAAATAATCGCTTCCTTTCCAAATAACTTAAATATGACAAAACAAACTTAAACAAGACACTACGACACATTACAAATTTTTAAAGAGAAGAAAGATACAATGGAAGGGTTACCATGGAGAAGAACGGGATTAGAAGTCCGAGACAAAGTTTAAGAGGAGAAAGGGAAGCTAGCTCGCAAGCTAGAGAAACCCTCAGGTTTTCTCCAAAAATCATCACATAACTCTCTTTTAGACAGCCACAAACAGCCCCTATAAATAGGGAAAAAGGAGCCCAAAAGACACCCAAGCAGCCGCTCAAAACAGGGCAAAGCCAAGGGACAGAAGCAGCAACCGAATAGCCAAAGCAAGGGGAACCGAGGCAGCCAGGGAGCAGGAACCGAACAGCCAAAGCAAGAGAATCGGGACAACCAAGGAGTAGGAACCGAACAGCCAAAGCAAGGAGAACCGGGACAGCGAGGGAGCAGGAACTGAACAGTCAAAGCAAGGTAACTGGGATAGCCAAGGAGCAGGAACCGAACAGCCAAAGCAGGGAACCAGTACAGCCAGGGAGCAGGAACCGAACAGCCATCCGCACCCCCCCCCCCCCAACCCCCCACAAAAAAAAATCATCCCAAAAGGGGGGGGTGGCATTGCTTACATCATATAAACTCTCTGTTGCTTCTAATATTCAAGGTTGTGAAAATCGAACAGGACAATGAACCGGATAAAGAAGAGGTCAATAGTTAGATGGTTCAACTGGAGTTAAACCAATTGACGTAAGTCACGTAATAAATACTAATTTTATTCAAACATAATATAATTGATGTAATAATGATGCAATCAATTGAATGTGACAAAAAATAAAACAAAATAAAAAATTATGAAAGATAAAACATGAACAATACATTCTTTTTAACTAAAATGCAATCAAACAAACTTGGGATCGTTGTATAACACCCCCAATTAAAGCTACCCATGATTTGCCTTCAAACTATAAAACAAACTTTGGATCGTTGCATGGCACCCAATTAAAGCTACACATGATTTGCCTTCAAACTATTTTGTTTCAACCACTTATTCCATCAAGATACTCACATTACAAAAGATAATGTTATCACATACATTCATCTCATAGCCAATCATCGGTTAAATTATCAAAGTCTATTCATATGAAGTTCTAATTATTTTATTGGGTAAACTTATTTTCAGACATGCTATAACTTTACCTTTCTTTTATTTGTAGATTCAACATCAAAGAACACATTTTTTTGCGTGGAGTTCAGCAACTTATAGAGAAAGATGAATTGAAATATTCTTCAACTTTTGTTTGCTAGTACTAGACTAAAACTTTTGTTGTTTATTCCTTGAATATTCAACTTTTTAGAACATAAAAGTGTTCTAAATTTGTAATGCTGGATTTCGGTTCATTTACTCAATAGGATTGAATGCAAAATGAATTCATAATGCTGGCCAATAAAAGTGTCATTATTCCATCATTGTCTTTGGACTGCTTGCAGAAATTTTAAAAATCCCTCTTAGTAGGCGTAGGGAAATACTTGTAGATTAGTTACCATTGCATCAAGTTCATTTCAAAATTGAATCTACTAATATTTATATATAATACTGCCAAATATTTTATGTCAACCAGATTAAGAGACATGTAAACTGAATGTTTTGTTCTCTAGCTTCCAATTTAAATTTGTTCATAGGTAACTATTCTCAACAAATTGCTCCCTGATGGGATGTTTTGAGATATTTCTTGGTCATAGGCAACTAGGGTTGCTCATAAATTTTTACATAAACAAAATAAACCATGAAATGCACACTTATGAGTAAATGGTACATCCTAGGTGCACAAGAATAAGGAAGTATAAGTAGCTTACTTAAGCAGCACAAAGCCAATGACTCCAGCAAATCAATGCTTATGCTTGAAAAATAATAGAGGCACCAGATGGCAAGTTCTTGGCAATCAACGGGTAGTTTTATAAAAGGTCCAAGGATTATGTCATCATCAATACCTACAAATCGATAGCAAAAATTCATGAGGATAATGATTACAGAAAAAGCAGCAGAAATGAAATTACAACTGAGCCAAGAAAATGAAACATGCGCCCAAAGATTCAAGTTACACCCTTTCATGGAAGACTTACTTCTGCTGTAAAAGCCTGTCAAAAGCAACTGCAAGTGATCATACTCCAAAGCAAGAGGAGAGTTCAGTATACAAGATTGCCCAATAGATAAAAGCAACTTCAAAATTGCCTAGAAAACTAATCTAAATTAGAAAAGGCATACCAATAAATATGCAAACATATACAAGCCTTGTTGACAAAAAAAAAATTATTATTAGAATTGCAATTAATGCAAATACTTAACTCTATCATCTCTCTCCATGTCCAGCAATGAATATAGACAAAGTTAAACACAAAAAATAATTGGCATTGTAGAAAAAATTTAAGAAAGAAATCGCACATCACAATGCTTCAGTTGTCTATTGATAAGCCTTGTAAACAAAAAGTGAATTAATAGAAATTTCATTAATGCCGGTAATTAAACTACCATCTCGCTCCTCTTTTCTAGTTCAACAACGAATATAAACATGTGTGTATATAATACATTCTTTGAAAATCGTTATAAAGAACCTGTATCCATGTAATTTCTGTTGAACTTATTTTATATCTAATCATCTGACATTTAATTTTATCAACTTATCTAATAGACGCTATTTCTATCATTCATCATGCATGCTCAAAACAACAAAGTCCATTTGTAGTCACCTTATCTTAAATAGATGTAACTCCAACATTTCTTTAATATAATCATTTATTAATTTATCATTCCTGTCGTTAACAAGTCCCAAGTCCTGGATGAGAAAAGTGAAGGGTTGTGTTAGGTAGTCGACAGCCAACATAAAACTTGTTGAATAATTGATGCAGACAAACTAGAAAGAAAAGTCAAGATAGGAGAACAGTTGGACAATTGAAACCAACTCGATTCAATCTAGAATGCAAACATCCAAAACATCAAAACAAACAAAAAGTCGAACAATCAAAACAAAATTATAAAATAAAAATACTATCCTCAGAACAACCGGCAAGCGGGTTCCTCACATGCAACGAAAAGTAGGAAAAATATGATAAGTGCTTAGGGCTTGCAAACCAAGGGTCCACCACAGCAACAAGGTTCAACATCCAACCAAACTCCTCCAGCAAATGTCACCAAATTCTGCTAACAAACACTTCCGAAAGCTCAAGAAGAAGGATACAAGTGGAGTCGAACTTGCATAGAGAAGAAGAGATTAGAAGCCAAGACGAAATAGAGAGGAGGAAGAGATAATTGAAACAAGCTCTCAAGCTTTTCCAAGAGAAGAGAAGAAACCCTCAGTTTTTTAGAGATTTATCTCAAGTTAATCAACAACCTTTTCATCACAAAAACCTCTCTAATTTATAAGAGAAAAAGGGGAGCCAAACAGCCAACTTCTACCTCCAACCAAACCAATCAGGTAAGGGGAAGAGGAAGGACAACAGGCAACACAAAACAGCACCCGAAGAGACAGCACAAAAACCGGGTAGAGGCAGCCACGGGAAAATAGCCACGGAAGAAACCAAAAAGACAACACAGGGGACCGGAACCAACACCCAGCAAAGGGAGGAGAACTAGCCACGGGAAACAACACAAGGGAGAAACTGAGGGGGCACAAAGAAGGGGAAGAGGCAAGCTCCAACTCCACATAATGAGCTAAAAGAAGAATACATTTTCATACTAATGAGCTAAATAGTGCAATTACTCCACCAAATAATGAACCAAATATCAGCTCAAGCATTAATGAGCTAGAGCCAAGTAACTCTCAATTTTTCAGTTCAAAACCAATGCAGCCAAAGCCCAACTCGAGAGACAGCAAGCAGCCCAAAGACCAAAGAAGCTAGCACACCCAAGGTTTTCCATGCCTAAGCACATCCTACCATGATCATTGGATGTTCTCCATCATTGGATAGCATAAAAAAAAATGAAACAAACATTATAATATTCATATTACAATAAAACGAACATAAACTAAAGTATGCATGCATCAATAATCATGACATGAATCCTTTAATGGCGAAAAAGTATTCATGTAGCCGAATCCACATAGTGGGACAAAGGCTTGTTGTTGTAGTTGTATTAATTTAACTTTCCTAATTTTGTCGCATATAAATCTTAAAATTCTCATTTTGTTAAACTCATCATAGTTATCAATAACATTTTTTACAAACCAATAGTCAAGTTCATACAACATCATAAGTCTTACTGTGATTTTTTAAAATTTACCTTTAAACATCCATAATATCCTCTCCATACGTAAATCACTTCTCCACATTAAACATACTACCCTTACAACGAATTTCTGTTTTAGAAAGCCATTATCTTACCGGAAAAACCAACTTATAAAAAAAAGCAAAAGGGCTGATCCACCCCAAAAACGTAGTAGAAAAAACATGAGATACAAGACATGAATCAGATAAAGCATGAACCACAAATGAAAGCATAGACAGAAGAATTGGAAAACAAGAAAACCTTAAGATTTGTATGACATAAATGATCAGCATTCTCAGAATTATTGATTTGCAAAAACAAAGAGAGAATAATATGCATGAATATAAGCAGAGATGTCACAAGTTAAAAGGCAAGCTGCCTCAAAAGTCATACTTCAGCAATTCTCATCAAGATTATAGAGAGATCAATTATAAAAGAATAAAAAAGAAAGAAATGATGTGAATACTATTAAGCCGAGTGCCAGTCAGGCAAAGGAATACCGCAAAAGCAAGAGCATAAAGCAAAACATACTTTTGAAATATTTGCATGTTTATCACCAACACAACAAAGGATCCTGGGAAGCTCATGAAGCCAATCAATCTGAAAGCCAAACATTTCTGGATGATTGGTCAACAGCATACTGCGACTTGTTGTCTATGAAAACAAAGAAACAAATAAAGGAAAAGTTTAGATTTAGAGGGTTACTGCAAGTTCAACATTGATTAAACATTTGCTTAATTTAAGACAAGCCACAGAAGACAAAGCCCCAAATGTCTTCAATTGAAAAAAAAAACTTTCAACTAAGGGGTTGTTTGGTTAGCTTGAAAAAGAATGCAGTGTAAAGTAAATGCAAGTGAAAGTTTTTTCTTGTTTGGTTTGAAGTAAAATGAATGTAGTGTAAAGACAGTAAAGTACAAAAATGGTAGCGTGCGCCGGGTGGCGATGGCGGTGACCGGTGGCGGATGGTTGCGGTGGTGGTCGGCGGCGAATAGTGGTAGCCAGTGGAGGTGGCGACTGATGTGAAACAATCATGCGATGAAATGTGAATTGCACTTAAAATTAATTGAAATATTGAATCAAAGCTTGTTACTAAAACTTTATGCGTAATTAATTGAAGTTCAAGAATTAGAAGACGAATGATTAAGTAACAACAAGAAATCACAGTCCAAGATTAGAAAGCTTTTCAAAATAACATCAAAACTTCAAGTATTGCGAATAGCTAAAATTACCGAAGCCCCAAATTTAAAATTTAGATCCTTCACCTTAGGATCCGTCACTCAATTTGAAGTGGAGGCTAGCGGAAAAGAACCGTGAGCAGGCTTAGCGACGCCACTAGTAGACAGATGATCTTGAGAGGACTTGTCGCCGGGATGGAGGTCAGGTTCGGAGGAGCGGGTGGATGGCTTTCGATGATCCACGTATAGACGGAGAAATGATCGACTATGGAGTCCACGAGAGTTGGTAAGATCCGGTCCAAGTATTCTTCAGGGGTGTCGTCGAAGTCGAATCCCACGTCAAAGAAGGGTGAACGGAGAATGTCGACCCTTCCGTTGTGGTCGTATTCAAACCCGAAATTCCATTCGGGCTCATCCATGCATGGCGGTAGTGAACGTCGAAACCAAAAAGAGAGAAAAAAAAGGGGGTGCGGCAAGGAGCAAGCCGAGAGCCAAGGAGGGGAGGAGGAGGCCGGTCACGGGTGGAGAAGGGTTGGGCGGGTGGTGCTAGGGAAGAAAGGGAAAATTAAATCCTGAGATTTAATTAAGGTTTCCGAAATTTGCGGATTCTTAATCTCAATTTCAGAATTTGAATTTGGGGAGTTAAGGTGAGGGGGAAAGGTTAATGGTGAATTAAGAAAATTAAAGAGAAATAAAGGGGGGGTGCATGGCCGGCCATGTATGGAGAGAGAGAGGGCAGATTTTGTTAACAGGTGGGGACCACAATCATTAAATAAAATCTGAATTTAAGTTTCAGATTTTAATCTAATCATGTAACTCCCAAATTAGGACCAATTGAGAGGGAAATTTGAATTTTAGCAATAATAACTCCCTTGATTAGCTCCTAAATTTAAGAGTCTTAATTAGGTAAGTTATTTATGATGAAAATTAAAAAGAGCCAAGGAATTACACAGGAGGGGCCGGCGGTTTGGGAGGACACCGGCGGCTGGGTGGACCGGCGGTGGCTGGCCGGAGGGACTGGCGGGTGGAGCGGGGCAGGCCGGCGGACGGGCGGGATTTGGCAGGCCGGTGGAGGCTCCTGCAGGGTTCGGTTGGGGGTTGAAGCCGGCGGTCAGAGGGGGATCCAAGGAGGGATCGGCGGCCACCAGGAAGAGGGAGGGAAGAATGAAAATGCTGCGAATTTTCGTCGTTGGATTATAATCACTTTGCTTTCTTCAATCAATCGACCTCCACGCAACAATCTTGGGACGAATTCTAGAACTCACGGAGAGGACTAGTTTTCCCCTTTGAACTCACTAAGAGATCTCAGGGAATACACTCACTAAGAGAACAAAGAGGAATAATTTCATTTCATCAAAACTAAAAAAAATTACAATGCAAATCGCCTCATATAAGGAGGCTCAAACTGAAAGAAAAGAAAAGACATAAACGCTCTCGGGGCTACATAAGTCAAACAATGCCCTCAGGGGTAAACTCGAAAAACTAAGAAAATAATACATGACATAAGCTGTAAAAATCAAAAGTAGAGGCTCTGAATCGTAGCCGTCGATCTGCGCCGTCGGCGATGGTACACGTGTCGAAATCTGATGTCCCCATCAGCGACACTTGGCGATGGTGCCGGTAGTGATGGTGGCTGCGGCAATAGTGCCGCCAGTAGTGTTGGTGGTTGCGGCAATGGTGCCGAAGGTGGCTGTTGATAGGGTGGCAGCGGCGCCGCCGGCATATGGCAGCAATGGATAGCGGTGGCAGCCAGTGGTTGTCAACAGATGGCGGCAGCCGACAATGGTGGGCGATGGAAGGTAGCGGCGGTCAAGCAAGCTTGCTTGATGTGTAAACGGTTCTCGCTCAACGCTGGGCGAGTTTAGTTTACCTCAAAAATGAATTAAAATGGTTTACAATACATTTACTTAGCGTTCCATTTTTATCCAACCAAACATCAAAATTTTCAAAACCTCTACATTTGGAATACTTTATACCTACTTTACTTCCAACCAATAGCAGCTAAAACAAAAGAGTTATCATAGAAAAATCAATACAGGAACTGCTTAAAAATATGAACTTACAGGAAGCATCATTTCTTTTATTGCACCTAAATACAACAGAGAAAACTGAGAATCTATTCTGCAATCTTTAAATGCAACAGTAAAGGCCTGCACTCACAGCCAAATTGTGTCAGTTTTTCCATTTAAAATGCTTCAACATTACAAAAAAGTAGCATAAAAATAACTTAAACAGCACTTAGGCAGTCATGGAAAGGATTGAAATTTTTCTAAAATAAATATGGCAAGCACAACATGCAATAAATATATAGAAAAATTACATACATACAACAAAAACAACATCAAGCCTTCTATCCCACTACGTGGGGTCGCCTACATGAATCCTTTTTCTCCATTGTGTCCTATTAAAAGTCAAAATCTCGTTTACATTTAATAAAGAAATATCATTTCTAATATTTTCTAACCAAGCCTTTTTAGGACTGCCTCTACCTTTCTTTATGAGGATGCTCAGGTGGATGAGTGGTTGATCCTTGATGTAACCCAACCGAAATAGGGAATTACTTGGTAAAACCATGATGTAGAACGGGGTAGGAGAATTTAATCTTAGGAGAAATTCAGCCAGCAGTATGTTCAAATCCCAATTCTCCCCAAAGAGAATCAACGAAATATGGAATTCACATGATGATGCTTTCAAAATTCTGAGAATAACTCTCAGGAAACCTGAAATAGTTCAGGTTTTCTTCTCAAAATCTGAGAAGAAAATGAGCTCTCAAGGTAGGGAGGATGGGTTGGAAGGGATAATAGGAGTTTAGCCGTGAATAGGAGTAGAAGGCTGAGTGTGATTTCCTTCACAAGCTCTGGCCTAGAGACATCTTCTCAAGCAGGTAGGCAAGGGGGGAGGGTTGGTGACGAGAGACAGCTCACGGGATTGATAAACGGTGGAGATTTTCCAATTAATTCCTGTAGGAATTAATGAAATTCGAAACAGCTGGGGAAGTGGTGAGCTGAGAGGTAAATTAGGAAATAAAATTCAAATCCTAAGCTGTTACGTGAAGAATGGGAGGAAAATCTGAGAGGAAATGAAGATTTCCTCTCTCAGATTTTCAAATTTGGAATAAAAGCTGAACTGACGTTGAGAGGGGAGGTATTTGGGAAGTAATTAAGGGGTGATGAGGTGGCAATTAGAGAGAGAGACAATGGGGGTGAGGTGGTCGGCCATAAGGTGAGAGAAAGGGGCTTGGTAATGAATAAAATGGGGCCCACAAATTAAAGCAGATTTAATAAAATCTGACTGGAATTCTCAGGTTTCAAATATGAGGGAAGTTTCCTAAAGCAAGGCAATCAATTAAACTTAATTTGAATTTCAAATTGAGATTGGATTACAATTAAGGAGATTGCCTAAAATTAAGGATTTAATTTAGGAAAGTCAATTATGTCTCATGGGGAGATTTGAAATTTCAAATTTCAAATCCCATGGAGGGAGGCCGGCGGTTAGAAGATTTTCGGGTGAGGTGGCCGGCGCCTTATGATGGAAAAGGAGACGACGATGGGTTAGAGGATGACGCAACAAGAAGGAACCAAAGAAAAACAAAGATAGAAACGAAAGATAGAAAATAAAAATGATAGAAACCGCGAGCCTTGGACTCTTCCGAAGACTGACGGGTGATTCGTTTGCCCTTCTCCAAGGGACTTCAAATCACGAGCCCGAACCCATCCTGCGGCTGGTGACAACTCTCGATTTATCTCATAGAAATCTCACTCTCGTCCTCTCTCAAGAAGAACACAAGTGTGGAAAACACAAAATTTTCATATCAAATTAACCATCCATCACAATAGCTTAAGGCCCTTATTTATAGGCCATAACATGAGAAAATAGAAAATTACAAAAATGCCCCTTGGGCCACAACACTTAAATAAATTAACCTAGGGGTAAAATAAAAAATAACATAAAATAGAAACTAAAATGCAAAAAATAATTCATAAATGACAACTTAAATTAGAGCCGTCGATTTACGACGCCTCCTGTGATAGATGCGCCAGATCTTCGTGCCGATGTCCGCATCAAACCACCTTGTGTTTGAACACAAGTAATAGCTCTTGCATACATATATTTAATGATTTGAATATAAGCGTTGTTAACTCCTTTCTTTTCAAGAACTCTCCATAGCACTTCTCTTGGAACTTTATCATATGCTTTTTCTAAATCAATAAATATCATATGTAGATCCTCCTTATTTTCTCTATATTTCTCCATCAAACCTCTTAATAAATGTATGGCTTCCATAGTCGACCTACCCGGCATGAATCCAAATTGATTTAAGAAAAATTACATACATGCCAGCCAAAATTTAGTATTTACGAAACTAACGCACAACCTAAACAATGAACTATTTAACTCATAAAGAAAATTTTCGAGTGCTAAGTATAATTATATTAACTGAGTACCTCCTCACTGAATGGGTGCTAGAAAATTTTATAATTAAATGTCATCTGAACTATCCTTGAGCCATTTCTAATAATACAACGTCAGTTAGAAACTTCAATGAATAGGTAAAGAACAAGTATTCTAATAATAACAACAACAACAACAACAAGTCTTTATCTCACTACGTGGGGTCGACTACATGAATCATTTTTCTAATATTTTATGACCAAGTCTTTTTATGTCTACCTTTAACTTTCTTGACATAAGAAAAATTTAATACATCTACTTTCCTAACCGGGTCATCGGAAGGCCATCGTTTTAAGTGACCAAACCATCTAAGGTAACACTTAAATTTAAATATTGTTGTTGTCAAGTCCCAAGTCCTGGATGAGAAAAATGGAGTGTTGGGTTAGGTAATCAACAGCTAGTGTAAAACTTGTCGAATAATCATGGCACGGTATTCTAATAATATGATGAAAAAATAAGATAAGACTACTCCACACACTGCATTCACTCCAATGAACTGCTAAGTAACATATTAGAACAAAGCAAGGATTCTTTGAGATATGCAAAAATTAACCTTTAAAAGAGAAGTGCTCCAACCGCACGTAGCTCGTGAAATCAGCCCTGGAATAAACGGCAAAATTGAGCATAAATGCTTTTCCAATAATGCCTTATTAGAGGAAGAACTGCTAACAACCTGCAGGATAGATTCCATCACATCAGCTTCTCATGTAAGAGAATAATAAAATTATCTAAATTTTTATCGTTATATCATTAAGAATTATCTATCAATATTCAAATGATCACTAACAAACTTTTAAGAAAAAGTTATAACAAAAGATAGAATTTGTGTGATCAGTACCGTAAGAAAAAGAAATCAAGGTTCAGAAGAGAAAAAATGTCAGTACTAACAGAAAAATTGTTAACAATTGGCACACATAGAAGGACCAGAGAAAAAAAAAAGATAATGGAGCAATAAAGTCTGATTCTTACAACCACCGAAGACTAAAATACTTTGCTTTTTTTTATTATTAAACTACTATTATTCTGTCCCCCGTCATAAGTGATATAAAAGACCTTTGTTTCATAGTTTTAAAGAACATGAAAATTATTTATGGCAAAAGAAAGTAAGAGCAAACATCTACTTGAATGTTGCCATCAGAAAATGAAAGGCAAACCATCAACCTAAATAACAAGATTGTGCATTATTTCATTTTCACGTCCCATCTACGGTAGGGTTGTAAGTGAACCAATGCACTCAATGAACAACTCAAATTCAACATGATTAATACTAGCTCAAGTTCGCTCAAGTAATTAAACAAATTTAAATATTTTGTAGGCACTCAAAGGCCAAATAAACCACGCTTGATTAGAGCTATTAATGTTCACAAAAAAGCTTTGTATGTTGTTCAACAAATAACTTGTTAATAGCTTGACATTAAGCTCATTCAAAGCTGATATAGTATTTAATTCAAGCATCTTTAATTAATTACTCAATAAAAATATTATGTAATTATTTATTATCAGATGTTATTTGCACAATTATGGCTCATGTTATTTCCACAATTCCGGCTCGCATTATTTCCACCTCTCATTCCATGTTTCCAAGTTTCATCGCTTACAACCTCACCAGTCGCCTACCTAAGCAAAAAATACACTAATGTTGTGACTCGCATCACCATGCCAACAGGAGGGGATTATATTGTCTATATTCTTCTACTTCTCAACCAACTTATAATTGACACATCAATGAGCGATATATCAGCATGTCATTATAGCCCAAGTGCAGCTTCAACAATATGCTAATGCAAGAATCAAATCATGTATGCATCAAAAGAAGAAGCAGAAGTGAGCGGGTAAGAGCCTCAAGAAGGTTGATATGGGTAAGAGCTTCTAATCCAAAAAATCTCGCTACTCTCACTTAGATTTCACAGATGACACATAAGTTGCATACTTTCCTCTCTCTGAATTGACACTACGTTTATATCAAAAACCTTAGCTATCAATTCAATGCATAGCTAATGCTCTTTCTTTCATCCATAGAGGAGAATAACATAGTTTTTCTTCCTTTTTTCCGTTTTGAAAGGAAAATTTATTTAGCTTTCAAGTACGTATATATTGTTAAGAACAAAACTAAAAAATGAATCACACAAAATATCACAACATATTTTATGACATTCAAAAATCAATCCTCCTACATCAACTTGGTAAAAATATCACTAGTTCTTATTGTAGTATGGTACTAAATGTTGGCATGAATATGATATCCAGTTTTATGACATAAATCTTGTGATTGAATGGTGCTAAATATTTAGATATGTCTAACATCTCATCTCAATGTTTAGATAGTTTACAACATCTGGCTCTTAATTCGCAACCAGTAAGACACTTTTGATGATTGAACCAAGAATGATACTCGAGCAAATGCTGCAATCGTATGGTCACAAATATTGTTGAAGTTGTGAAATTTGTTACTAATGAGAACCCCTTTGAAAGGAGGAAAAGAATCAGAATTTTGAAAGTTTGGAAAGTCAAAACTATGATGCTAAAATTGTACAATGCAATAAGTACAATGCAATAATTACAAGTTATAAATGATAAATAACATTTTCCAAGTGAGTAGCTTTTCCTCGAGATGTACTAAAAGATACTCACTTGAAAAATGACATTTGTCGTATATAACTTCTACCCCAACAAAGAATTTTACGCATTATTCCTTGTTGAATTTCTTAGTTGTAAATCATTTTGACTTCAATGAAATCAAATGCCGCAAACATTTAGAAAAGTTGGTGTACACTTTCTTCCCAAAGATTGGTTCTTCTCCAGGTAAAAATCTACAATTATTTTCAAGTTATAAGATTTTTTTCAAATTAATTAATTCATTATTAATGAATCTACATATTCATTTAATGCAAACCCAGCTTATTGATGTTGTATGATTACAAGAAAGCATGCTACGTGATTTATTAATCATATTGTTTAATTGGTGAAAAGTAATCAGATACTAATTCCATGTTTATTGAATTGGTTATTCACTTAGGCTTGCAAAATTATTTATTAATACAAGAAGCTAAGAACCAGATCAATTTTTTAGCATGTTTATTAGCATTTTATAGAACTCGCTCGATTAATTTTGGCGAGTCAAGTATAAGTCAAGCTTGATTATAGAAAAATATTAAACAAGAAATAACAAACATATGCATGAAAGATCGCCACGAGCTTATGCTGATCATCAAGAACTTCTTAAATGACCAAGTCAAGTCTAATCCATGGTATGCTACGGTCAACTCGGCCCGGGTCAATTACAAACCTAATCATTTTAGAACAAAAATTCTCATATGCATGCCTAATTTTGTTAAATTCTTAGGTAAATCAACATTACATAAAATTAACCTATATTTAGTTGGTCAAAAAAATTAATGAATATTTTAAATAACAATAATCATAATTAAATGGTATTCAATAACAAATCAAGTACAACAAATAAGTAACCATAATTAAATATGCTTAATTAATTGAAAATTTAATTATACATTACCAAATCACCATAACAAAATATTATTAAACATCAATAAAAATAAAAATTCATAAATATATTTGATAATTAATTTGAAAATTTAGGAATTAATTATAATTCCCAACTTAAATTATCGCAACAAGAAACTAACAAAATATTAATAATTTCTTTTAAACCTTAAAGATTTCCTTAATTATGAATTACACTAATAAATTAATTTACTAACTAAATACCTCAAGCATGTTTATCATAATTTAATATTAATAATATTTTAATGATATTAACAATAATCTAATTAATCCAAAATTAGATTAATTAATTATTTATTTATAAATTATTCTGAGTAATTAATCAACAAACTAATTATAATAGTCCCAATTATTAACCCAAAATGATAATAAAATTATTATCATTTAAATTCGAATTAAAATCAAATTAATTTTAAATAAAAATGGCAAGGAATATTTACATAATTTTTAAAATTATCAAATTATAAAATCTTTTTAAAAATAAAAAATAAAAACTTATGTTAATCTCTTTTATTTTTACGAAATTAAATTTGTGCTTCCAGTTTGAAAACGCTGTATGAAGTGCAGTTAGTTTGCTCTAAAAATATCTATTATTAAAATAGGCAACAAATTATACATCTAAATAATATTTTTGTTTTACCTTTTAAGTGAAAGCAAAAACAAACAAATAGAAAACAAAACCCAAACAAATATGCCTTAAGCTTACTAATATCTCATTAATATAAATTATAATAACTTACCATAATTATATCTAATATAATTCAAATAATTATTTTAATTAATCAAAGCATTCATTTCAACATGTTTCAATAATTAATGTCTAACACCCTAATAAGCATTTTCACAATTTCTAGATACAACACCTATTTGCAAAACCAAAAAAATAAAATCACAATTCCCAAACATGTTTTGTCTCACTTAATACCTACAAAAATATAAATAAAAAAACAAGAAGCATTAGTGAATACAAACATAGCCTTAGAAAATCAAACCTTTGCACATGCACATTCTCTACGATCTGAAGAGAATATAAACCAACTTAACTACAGAAAAGCAAGACCACAAGTTGGATCAACTAACATTGCTATAATGGGCCAATACTAGCCTACACGCCACCTAAATCTCCATCAAAGAAGACAGATTCATCAATCCTTCTTTACCCTGCGAATAAATCGGCCATACAACGGATTCTTCCAGTGTTTACTCAAACGGTCAAACCTAACAAGGGCCATTTCAAGACTACAACATCTTTCAACAGTGAAAAAGATCACCTTCCCTTCTTTACAGGGTCTTGGGGAGAAAAATGATTTTATATCACTTTCTTTAAGTAAAAATAGTTTGCTCAAGCCAACGTCAGCCACCAAGAGTCAAACTACAATAAAACAGGTCCCTCAAGTCATATCAACCAGCATTACTATAGTGGTACAAGCCTAGTCTGCACATCAGTTAATTTTTCCTCATAGAAGATGAATTCATTGATTGCTCCTTGCTCCATGAATAACCAGTCATGCAACTAGTTCTTCTAGTGTATCCTAAAACCTAAAAGGGTCCTTTCAAAACATGACAATGCCATTGAGCAGCGATAAAGATCTTCTTCTCTTCTTTAGAAGGCCTTGAGGTTCTCATCTCCCGCTACTCCAGCACACTTTCAAAATACTAAAGAAACCCCCTTTGTAAGCCTCTTTCCTCCCTTAAGCTTAACTGCCCGTTACGCCTTAATCTGCAACATTTAATGTTGATTTAAGCTACCAACAAGCTTTTCCTCCTGCTTTCTTTGTTCCAAGTCTCCTTCGTCGCTTGAGCTCAATCGTATTGCTTAACATGAGTCTGAGTATGGCTCTTGGTGAAAGCCCTCCTGTCAGGTTCTTAGCACCACCAGGTTGAGAGAAGAGTGCCACCTATGCCCTAATTTCGAACCACACTCCTAGCTCTAAGGCCTCTATGGAGCATCAACAAGCGCAAATCTAGAGTGGCGTCATCATCATCATTAAAGCCCAAGGCTCTTCCTTCATCACAGCAGGTTCAGGAGAAGAGAAAATGAAAAGGGAAGTGTCTTCACTCTGCATTTGTGCTCTACAATGACATCTTTAGGTAACCAAGGATTAATGAACATGTGTCAACTTGGTAGAAACCAATAGGAATCCCCAAGATATGCCACGTCAAACCATTGACGGGTCAAAGAATGTCACATGCACCATATGAATCAACTAGAGTTTGTCCTACGCAGTCAAAATAAACTAAAAATCTCTCGTAAAAAATAATAATTTAAAAGTAAAAAAATGTTCTTCTCAAAATTTTACATATATTCTGCAGAAACTTTAGAAATAATAAATATATCCCTTGGAATATTCAGATTTTAGAACTAAAAATATACTTGGATCATTAAATTACATTAAATGTCCTAAAAGATCATAAAATTACGTACAAAATACTAATGAGACATTTAATGTGTATTGCTCGTAAAAGACTATATTTATACATCATGTTTATTTAAATATACTGTCATCTAATAAATATATATGATACATTTATGTCTTTATAACTAAGAACACATTAAATGCCCTAAAAGATCATTAATATTACAAAAATTAGCTAAGGTAAATCTTAATGCAACAAACCCTCTATTCTCATTTAAATTAGAGAGATAAAAAGAAAGAAAAGATGATAGATTATGCAAATAAGGATGAACGAGTGACCAAAAAATAGAAGAGAACTATCATACAGGCACTAATGTTATTAGCAAACGTGAAGAAAGTAGAGTTGTGTGTATAGCTAGTAAAAGACAATAGATAGCAAGTATAAGCAACAAGAATAAACAAACATGTTTGCAATCAGATGTGTTCAATACGCTTCAAATGGCAACTTCAAACCAAAAAAAGTTGGGTATGTCAACCTCTCCAAGAAGAGAACTCTTGATGAACCCCAGAAATTTCTCAACTGGAAATGAGCTGTTGTTGATCCACGGAAACAGGTGCAAAAATGTCTCAATAATTTTAATATTCAAAACGAAGCATCTCTCATCATCCTGCAAAAATTCAGGGAAAATACTAATGAGAATATGCAAAAGGATTACCAGTTATTTGAGAGGAAGAAGGGGCATCGGCGCAAATGTTTGCCGCAGTGTCCATCTATATACGTTGATAAAAAATTTCAATAGGCTTGCAAAACATAATAGAGAAACCTTTCCAGTTTTATCAATCAATATTTGTAAATCCAAGATTCAGACCAGCGACCACTACATTCATCTTATAGAAGAAACAAACCATCAGGTAAAATTAAAAGCCTAAAGAAATTGGATAGCATTTGACGCAATAATTAGCAGGATTCAAGAATTTAAAGGTTGCTAATGATGAATAGATCAGACAAGTAACATCAAATAACTACCATGCAACACCCACATCATAAAACAGTATGTTGAAATCACATTTATTTTTTTAACATCCTCTACGTTCCAGAATTTAATCGGCTGCAAATTACAAAACTTGGCACATTGGAGCACGTAAAAACAAGAAACCATTTTCTACAAATCTCACTTTGTTACACTACAAATCTCACTTTATTACATATGTCCAAAATATTATTCAAAACAGCAAACAACGAAAAAACAATTGCCTGGTAATTCTTTAGCTTCTGCCTAGACATGTTCATAATCATTTGCCTGCCAAACCTAATGCAGCAAAATATTTTCTATAACCAAATACATGAATATTAATTATCATTAGGGAGAAAATTATCATCATATTTATAACATAAATAATTAGACAAGATTATCCTTTTATTTTCATTATGTTGAGCTAGGACTGTAAACAAGTCGAGTATCTGCCAAATCGAGCTAAGCTTGTGATGTGAAACATAATTGCATGGGTGAATTGCTTAAAGGAAATTTGCACGCTTAATATTCCAAAGGGAAAGACAAATACGGAGTTCTGGCGTAGTCACTTTGGTGTTGGGGAAGAAGTAGGCAGCAACACAAGGTTTGGGAACCTCCTGGACAGCAATCGGAGACCCTCTGGACAGCAAGACAGCAGTAGGAAATCTGCTAGGATGGCTGGACAGCAACTAAAAATGTTTGGATGGTCACTAGGAAAACCTGGCCAGCAATTTTGACCCTTCAACAACTTTGGACAGCAGCCTTTGAGGTTAGAAACGCCTTGGACAGCACTTGAGGGATTTCTGATAAGCAAACAGGAGCAGATCTGGCAGCACTATGGCTGGTCGGAGTTTCCAAGACAGCAATTTCGTAGTGGAAGTCCTCAAGGATGCTGGACAGCAGTTTTCTTGACTCCGAAATTCTGGACAGCAAATTACACCAACTTGGAATGCTGGACAGCACTAGACAGTCAGGGACAGCAGCTTGTAAGGCTAGGAACCCTTTGGACGGATCACAGGACTTGCCCAAAAGCCTGAGCAATAGCTTGGCAGGGAAAAATCTCAGATTTCCAAGGATTCCTACTGTGAATGGCAGCAGGAATAACCTTGGGATTCACATTAATTCTAAATGGGAGGCTTGATTGGGGGAATTAGGTAAGATCTAGGTGAGGAAAAGAAATTTTATCCCAAATCTGAAAATAATTTCAGGTTTTGAGTACAATAGGAGGGAAAACTAATTTGAATTTTGAATTCAAATTAATTAGAGAGAGGGGGCTTTAATGGGAATTAATGGGGCAAAGCCCATGCTAGGGCCTGCGGCATGAAGAGAGAGAGGGAGGGATTTGGGGAGAGGCTTTGTAACTTCCAAATCAATTTATGTCATTTAGGATAATGACAACTCAAATCCAATTTGAAATTCAAATAGACTTGGAGTTATGCGCTTTCCTAATTTAGATTTACAAATAAGAAAAGTTCTTGAAATTTGAATTTCAAATTTCAAATTTCAAATTTTGGAAAGGGAATAATAAATCAATTTGATTTATTTTGAAATTAGATTAATGATTGATACTTTCCTAATATGGGATTCCCTATATGGAAGGAATTTGAAATTCGAACTTGAATTTCAAAAGAATTCAAATTTTCCATGTCACGCTTGAGCTAAATTAAGGAGTCATTATGGTGATTGAAATCAACATAATGAGGGGGAAATTATGAGGGGGGTGATGATCGACAGCTAGGGGGCCCAAGGATGGGGAGGCCGGCGGGTGGGGAATTTGGGGAGGTGGAGCCAATGGGTGTAGGGAGATGGGGAAGGGGAAAACAAATGCCAGGAGAAATAAGAGCAAAAAATTGGAAAATCTAGAGAGCTACAAACCTCAAGTATCTCCTCCTCAAGAACTAACAAAGAGATCTTGGGAATCTCGGAACTCACAAAGGGATCCTCCCCCTCAAGAATTCACAAAGAGATCTTGGGAATCTCAGAACTCACAAAGAGACTTCTCCTCTCATGAACTCACTAAGAGATCAAACAAGTAGAATAAACTTTCATTAACAATTCATCATCCCATTATACAAGAAGGGGCCTCTATATATAGGTCTAAGAAACTAAAACAAGACACATATGCCCCTATGGCTTACATAGGACGATCCTCTTAAGTGAGGGTAAAACGAAAAATTTATAATAAAAAAAAATTACAAATAAAATATAAGATAACGAGGGACGATGACAGCCGTCGCTCTTCAGCTCCTCGGATAGGCATGGACGGTTGGATGTCCGCATCATCTTGTTTAATTGTTAGTGAGATCGAGCTTGACTCAAGCTCATTTACTAAGTTTGAGCTCGGCTCGTTGAAAAATTCATAGGCTCGAGCTCAACTTGATTGCTCGAGCTCGTTTAGAAAACTCGAGCTCGATTGTTGAGCTCGACTTCATAGCTTTAAATTAAAAAATTCAATTTTTTTTTAGAATTTTTATTTTTTAATGTAGAATAAATTTAAAATTATTAAAATCTATTATATAATCTAATTTAATTAATTATTAAATACATTATAATTCAATCGAGCGACTCAACGAGCTTTAGAGTCGATCCAAGCTTGAGTTCGAGCTATAGCTCATTTCTCGAGTATAGGCTCGAGCTTGAACTCGTGGCTCGATAAGCTCGAGTCGCAAGCTCGTTAACTTGTCGAGTTTGAGCCGGCTCAGCTCACTTACACCCCTATGTTGAGCTAGCACCACCTTTGACATCCTAGGCAACAACATCAAACATCCTAAATAGTATGTATACAATACAACTCAAGCCTATGATCATTGATATTAAATCAACTTTTTGCTATGCCATGAAACAGTAAACAAGCAAAGAGGAAATTCTAAATTTGCAACGGCACTTAAATGTCATAATTGCTTGTAAGAACACATAATCTTTGGTCCAAGAAAACAAAAAATTGAGAACGAGGATAAAATCACACATAAATAAGTCAAATGCAATGCCATATTGACCCAACACATAAGAAGACAAGTGTCATGGACAAAAGGCCAAAGCAAACTTGAGATTGGTGCATTATAAAAAGACATTAAAAGAACATAAAAGTAAACCTTTGCAGTAGAATGGTGCATTTGACCAATTGGAAATGTTTCCCATAATTTCTTCAGAAGTATAAGCATGCCATCAGGACCTCCCTCAGGCAGTGATGTTAAGTGTACAGGCCTTGCATCAAACTTATTCATCTTATCGACAAAGAGGGAGACTGCCAGATTTATACACCGCAGTGTACATAATAAACAATCAAAAGATTGTGTATCAATTGCAGACATTGACCGGATCAGTGAACTGGATTCTTGGAAACAGCTGACTAATGCTGGCACAAGATCTTGAAACCTCTTGAAAGCCGAAGAAATTACTGACAAGTTTCGTGAAAAAGAAAAGGCGGTCATAAAAATTTACAGTAGGTAAGAGTCATTACAGAAAAAAGGTAACAAATTTATTTTAAAAAGAATATAAGATAGCAGATTATTGCTGCCGTAGCCACAAGAGCCATAAGAAAATTACCGCACATACTAACTACTAAGGCTTCGTTTGGGACGGCTTTCTTCTTGCCCTTTAAAACAGCTTTTCAGTACAAAAATTTTATTACTGAAAAGCTGTTTTAAAAAGCAGTACGAAAGCTGTCCCAAACGAAACCTAAGATGCCTGAGAACCTACTTGGCCAGAAAACAAACTAGGATGGCTTTCTTGCAGCTAGACAACCATTAACTTCCAAATTGGTGATTAAAATGTAGCTTTTCCTACCTTTCAGTAATGCTATGTTCATAGAGCATAAAACAGTAGATTTTAATGAAATCCACAAACTCCTTGGAAATAAGACTGTGTTGCCAGCACCTGAATTAATAGAAGCTCTTCTAAATTCATTATACACCAACTCTTCTCTTTACGTTGGCACTTGACTATACTACCAAATTTGATAAAAATAATTATCCAGCTAAAGATACATGTAAGCATTTCCTCCTCAAAATAGCTATAGAACATTCCAATGCATAATCCAAATCTCAAACTCAATTTCTACATGGTAAAGCACATTGTACAAGACAAGCTAAGTTTTAAGACATATCATTATACCAGCATCATCGCAGCTTGCTTCACTTGTGTAACTGTATAAACACCTTTTATCGTTGATGTTCTGCAAGCATTAAAAATCGGTATTTCAAGAAAATATTAAGTAAGCAAGTCCTTGAAGAGATTGAGACGAATACAAAAGCTTAAAATCAACAATTCCGCAAGAATCCAATCAAGAGCACTGGTTACTCACGTATTATAAAGGTCTCAACAAAAAAAGCATCAGGCAATAAGACATAAATAACAGAATTCACCATAATAAGAGTAAGCACAACCTATTCTGAAATTACTGCTGACTTAACAAATAAAAGCAGTTGCTGACATATATTTCTAATTAGTACAGATATTAGCATATTGTTCAGCTAAAAAAGCATCAGCAAATTCAAGAAAAGACAAAATATACCAAAATAATTTAAACAACGTATCTTCTCTAACATAGCTCTTCTGCGAGCTCCCATCATTGGAGAATATGCATCTCAGAGTGCTTGTGGGATCCCTAGGCTTAAGGTAATTTTTATATCATGTTGTATAGGGTATTTATGTCATTGGCACATAAATTGAGGCAAAGGCACCTTTATTTTCATATGAATATTATTGTGGCTTTAATCTTGTCAAATCTATTACTCATGAGTGAAGGATCGAGCTAAGAAGACAAACAAGTTAGGCGCCTTCTCAACCATAACTACTCGCTTATAGAGGATCAAACAGAAGCAAATATATACATGTGCAAGGCTTTTAATTTCATCAATACTAGATTATAAATTTATAATACGCTTTGCATTAGATATTCCTAAGATTTTAGGAAGACAAACCAACTCCCTTGCACATTCACTTTAGTTTTAAAACATAGCTGTCACGAGAGCCTTGTGAGCTGTTTACTTCCTTGCAAAGCAACAACATTTGTGCTAAGAGGGAATTCCATATTTTATCGACGATTGTGCCTTTTTTATACTTTTTTTCTTTTTAAGAATTTTCAAGAGTAATAATTTCCTAAAAAAAAAATAAGGATCACATGCCTCAAAATGAAAGAGGGTTAAAAAATGCTCAAAATATTTTCAAAAAATTCCTAAATGTATTCTTGTAGTTTTCAATATGTTTGGAATTTTTCTAAATCATATTTTTTTTCCTTTCCACGCTTTATTTTTATTCACATTTTTTACTATATAAGCATTCTTCGACCTTTTAGTTCAATAGAGCACTCGTGCATGTAATCGTTATTTTGTCACTTGGATAATTACTAAAATGTAGACCATGTCTTCTCTTCTCTCACATGTGCAAAAACAAGTCTTAGATTATTATTATTATACATTGTCTCGAACTCATACGTATAAGATCAAGTATTGAACAAATACTTCTTAAGGACCCAATCAACTCTACCTTAATACGTGGGGGGTCAAATCCAGAGCAATTAAGAGTGTCAAAATGAGTTTTCAGGTCGAGTTCAAGTCCAACCCCAAATTGATTGGTGTTCAACTAATCCAACCCGAACCCTACCCGATTAGGCAAACGGGTCAGGAATTCAAACCCAGACCCGACCCGTAGCGTTTCCATGTTGACCTAACCTAATCCGCTAACACTGGTCCGAGCTGTGCATCAAGCGAGGCTGGATGCGAGGTGCACGAAGCGCGCACGGGAGGAGCAAGGGGCAAGCTACACGATGCGAGAGCAAGTGCGGAGTGCGAGCGCGGTTATGAGGTGGGAATGCGGGTGTGACCAACTGCGAACACGCATGCTCGGTTCGAGTGCGAGCGGCCGAGCGTGTTGAGTGCAGCGGGAGCGCAGTTGAGTGCGAGGTGCGAGTGAAGTGCGGGGTGCGAAATTGTGAAGAGAACGAGAGAACAACCAGTCGTCACCACCCAGGTTGCATTCAAGTCACCTTTGGGATTTCGAGTCAACCCGAACCCGACCTGATTTAGAAACTGATTAGAATCTTGAACCCGAAACGGGTTGCTTAGAACCCACATTTTTTTGAATCGGGTCTGGGTTGGGTTTCGAGTCGGGTCAAATATGTCAAGCCCTAATTATAAGATTATAAATCATGTCAGCTCTACTTCATGTGTAAATGATCAAATCAAAAAATTGGGCTTAATACTTTCAAAAATGGAGAAAGCCTACTAATTAGTACTCTAGTTATCGAAACGCAACCCATAACAACTACACTCACATGTTGAGGATCAAGCTTGGTGGAGCTCATATTTCTTAAATATTCATACCCGATTATTTATATTTTGTAGATTTCTGAGTACTTACACAATTTGATCAAGTTGGAAATAAGGATCGCATAGGTCAATGCCTTGAGCATTTTTAGCAATAATCATAGCTCCTCAAGTACATTGAAACTTTTAGAAGCATCAAGAAAATTTTATACAATTTTCTTTGATTGTTTTTCTTCTTTGTACCCATATTGACATTTTCCTTTAACTGTAAGAATATTTTGCATTTTATTTTATTTTTATTTTATTTTTCCTAAATAATTTTTCAAGAATTTTCTTTTATTTTCTTTTTTTATATTTTGCATGCTTTAATTATTCAGAAAATATCAAGTGTCATTTCGAATTTCTCAATATAGTTTAAGGATTTGATGATAAGATCGTTCATAATCAACACAGAAAAGATGAGTTAGCATGTCTTCCAAAGCGGATGCGTTCATATTCCTTTTGCATAAAAAATGAAATGCAAGCTTTAAGATGATTTAGTTTGCACCCGGAGTTTCAATGGTGTGTTATCTGAACTCATTTTCAATTCAATATTCCATCTTTGTTTAATAAGTATTTCATTATGAAACATGCAAGTGTATGTTACTGCATTTGAAGAATCAAATCACATGATTTAAAATGCATGCTACTTGATGCATTGGTTTGCATGCTTCTCAATATGCAATTTAACACGCTTTTTTATGTGTCCCATCACATGTTCTCCTTGAGTCTCTTCAAACAATATCATTATGTAAATTCGCATGTTTTTTAACGTGACACGTACATGCTTCCCAATGTATCACTTTAGCATGCTTCAAGATTCATTACTCAATTCATTTTTCTTTGAAGTTTACTTGTATTTACACCTTGCCAGAGATGAGCTTTCCCAAACTTCATGCAAATATAATGCTTATACTTTTCTTATGCTTACTCGTTTTACAAGGTCTTTTTGTTCTTTCGCTTGCAAACTTAAGTGCAAGGTCATATCTCATCGTTTTTTTACAGCATTCGTTTACAAATGGATAACAAAAATATGCCATCCCACCGTGCCAATGAAGCCATTTTGGGTGCAGTGTACAAAGCACCGAAACCTAAAAGTTCATTCAGCACCAATAAAATTGTTCAAGGGAAAGTGCTTTTTTTTTGCAAGATCATGGCCTAAAATCTACCTAAAAATGGGTTCCTCACTGCATCAAATGACGAAAGTTTTTTTATTATTTTGTTCGCAAACATAAAACTGAGGTCGTAGCACATCACTTCTTTATCTTGATGAAGCATTCTTTTACAAATAGATAGTAAAAATATCTTCTATACCAATGATGGCATTTTAGTGAAATGCAAAAGCATCAAAGCTTAAATTTCATCGCAACACATCAATAAAGGTGTTTAGGGAAGTGTGCATTTTTAGAGAGATCATGACGTAAAATATACCTAAAAAGTTGTTCCTCAATGCATCAAATTACATGAAGGATCGAATGTGCAGTGCTTAAAAGTGTCACCCTCATCTTTTTTGTGCATCGCCAAGAGATTTCAAGGGATGAGTGAGTGAAAAAGTGTGGGGAGAGAGGCAGACAAAGAGTAGCAAAGAAAAAATATGGGAGGAGCTGCTTAAGTATTCCGTTAAGAACAAAATGTTGGAGTAGAGGATGGTCTTAAAGAAGCTTTAGTATAATATTTTCATTCTATTATCATCTATTTATCTTTTTTTCTAAGAGGCCGGATGACAAACATTATGGTGCCTACTTTTGCAAACAATGAAAGGCTCATAGGAACAGAGTGTTCGCGTACGAGCTTTAGGAGGTTCGAGGAGATCAGCATTTGGGTTTGGAAATGGGAGCGAGGTAGAGCACCTGATTGGAGAAATCGTGGGGTCGGGCACACCAACTTTAGTATGGGAAGGAGTTTGGAGGCTTTCTTTTTAAAAGAAATTTATTTTTTGGCCCACATCCCTCATCAACATTGTAAAACATTGTTCTCTGCATTATATATATATATATATGTGTGTATATATATATATATGTGTGTATATATATATATATGTGTGTATATATATATATATGTGTGTATATATATATATATGTGTGTATATATATATATATGTGTGTATATATATATATATGTGTGTATATATATATATGTATATATGTACATATGTATGTATATATGTACATACATATGTACATATTGTTTGATATATGTGTACTGCGAACTCCCCCATAAAGTTTCATTCCCTTCATGCATGCAAATTGTTTCCTCACGTAGCAAGACGAACAATAAAGAAGAGTCTTTCTGGATAACTTCAACATCCCGGATAGATGAAGATAGTTCATTTGTGAACATGTGACAGTTCGGTTTTCTTTTATGCAAATAGAATGCTTGCATCAATAATTCATTAAATTGCATCCATCTTAGTCATCAATGTTGCACTTAATCATGTTGATTTGTACAATAAGTCAACAAATAAGTATCAACCATAGAATTTGATTCGAGATAAATGTCCTTAGCAATGATGCTATAAGACCTCAACTTGAAATTTTCTCTTAATAATATTTCATTATTTTATTGTGAAAGCTTATGACCCACATTCTAAAAGTTTAGTTAAAATTGAGCATAAATATTCTCTCTATGAAATTAATTATTCCCAAATAGATTTCTTGAGCATCTAAAGTAATCAAAGTTGAATGCTCATAACATTTTCCCTTTTGAAAAATGGCATTCTTTCATCAACTAGAGCTACACTCCTATTGAATTCCTATATCAAATCCCTGAGAACTAAATGAAATCAATGTTAGCTATGACTTTAATAGAGTATTTAAGGAACTTCAGCTATGGCATGAAATAAATTTTATTTAGTTCTTTACACAATTTTGGAGAAATTTTTTGAAAAAAAATATTTTTAAATATATTTATCTTCCACTAAATCTATGAAGAGCTTATTTCTCTCTTGATGTTGTACAATCATATTCCCTGAAAGCTCTTTCAAAGCCCACAACCAAGCATCTTAAGAGTAAGGCTCTTGCGTAGAAAAATATTATATTCTACTCCCATTAGAGAGTACAAAAGAATCAATCAAAACTAACTCATAACAAGCCAACACAAAACTGAATTGAAATTTGATAAAGACAAAAATAAACAAAAAGAGCAACATAAGACAGTCTACATGAGATCCTAATCAAGAAAGAGAAATACAAGACACATACCGGTTCATTAAGATCATCTTCCCCACTCTTGCTGACCAATAAGGAAAGGCAATGAACTAGTCCGCCGAGAGCATTCCTGAGGTTGCTCTTATCTTGTAGATAGATTTGATAATTTCTGAGAATATCAGTATAGTTGTCAAGAACCTATAAAAAGTAAAAGAAAACACATTAAAAGCAATGAGGCAACTGATAACACCCCAGCTAATTAACAGTCGAAGCACTAAAATCAGCAAAAATGTGTAGGTCAAGCATTTTATGATGACCAATGGTATCCTCTTTTCTTAAATTAACAAGAAAAAATGTCAAAATTTTATAAGATCGGTTTTAGCATGGGAGTAAACAGAACAATAAAGTACAATCAAGACTTTTCACTGTCAATTCTTAAGTTTAATAAATGCAAACTATGCAACCCACTAACCCAGACAAGAAAGTGAAAAAATAAAAAATAATATGTACATACATCATAGAATGTTAAATTCCCAACATGCGCATATAAAAACCTTCACTAACCTACAAACCTCTACAAATGGAGAACTAATCAGGATAGCTCTAGTAGCCCAATAGTCATAGTGTTGCTTTACTAACACCATACATAGCACACATTTGAATTGAGCTCAGCCTCCCTATAAATGAATTGTCAAAGAGTTTTAGTATGCTGACACAAAATTGCTAGGATAACACAAATCAAGATGCTGAAGATATCTAAGAATCTAAGGAGTTAACTAGTTCTAACTGCAAAGCATGTGACAATAACCAGATGAACATAGCAAAAACTTAAAAAAATGTTAAATGAGTAATTTTCTTTGGGGACTGTTTCTATGTTCTTCAGTAGGATATTTTTGTAATTTTGCATTCGTTTTTTGTGGGCTTGGACTCTATTTATAGTAACACCTATTAATGTTTTCCCGCAGTTTTGACAAAATAAATCTCGAATTTTCCTATTTGCTGGAGGATTCCTTCATCATGGATGGATGGAGGAGTTTGTAGTGGAGTATGTGACTCCACCAAAATCAACTTCGGAACTAGGAAGGCACTCTCTAGGTGGTTGGTGGAAGGTGGAAGAGAAGTTGCTTAGCCACTTCTAGGCAGCTGCAGCAAGTAGGCAGCCGAGAGATTCACTTCCGAGTGGCAGGAGCAAGGAAGAATGGCAAGAAGATCCTCTTTGAGTGTTCTTAAAACTCATGAGCAGGGGAGGATATGTTGGCGAGCAGCTGGGAGCACGCAACCCAGCTTCTTGCAGCTCTCAGCTTGTGAAAAGCAGGCACAGAGGAGCTGGACAGCTAACTGCTTTCATGGTGCAGGAACCCCAGCTATTGTAAGCAATTTTTATCCATTGTTAGCCGGTTCATGGAGTGCAGTTCTGGTACAGGCTGTGTTGTGGCATCTATAGCAGGCTTCCAAAATAGGGAAAAGAAGATTGTGGCTGTTCAAGGTGTTGGAATCCGTCCAACCGCAGGAATGTGCACAGGAAGGAACCAACTATAATGTGTGACAGGCACATGTAACAATAATGTCTACAGTCTTCGTGCTTGTTCAAGTGTGGGTGTTATATGTACATTATAATTTGCATTTGTGTGACTCTACATAAGCATGCCAGACAGTTAAAATCCTGTTCATATGAAATTACTAAGGGGTAGTTTGGTTTGTTGCAAAAAGGTGTAAAGTATTCCAAATGTAGAGGTTTTGAAAATATTGGTGTTTGGTTTGAAGTAAAAGGAATACAGAGTAAAATTTTTGAAGTAAAAGGAATTTACCCTCTAGTTCAAATCCAGTATATTTAGAATTCCTCATATTTGGGTGATTATCAAATACACCGGAAACTCATCGTCATTGCCACTGCCAACCGCCACCGCCCACCAATGGCCACAGACCACCGTCAACCACCGCCGGCCACCCCCCCAACCACAACCTTTTTGCACTTTACATTACATTCATTTTACTTAAAACCAAATAAAAAAATAATCTCATGCATTCCTTTTACAATCATCCAAACAATTCCAAAGTATTCCTTTTACACTGCATTCCTTTTATACTGCATGTATTCCTTTTTCAGGGAACCAAACAGCCCCAACTAAAATAAAGATCAACCATCAATTTGAAAAGCAATAGTTCAAAAAGATAAAAATCAAGAACTGCAAGAAACAAAAGCAATAGCATTTGTTATAGAATATAAAGTAATGTTATTATCGACACTATAGTTTGATTAATCAAAGAATCAAGCCGACACATACTTCAGAAGTTAAATGAATTATAGAAGCTACAATTTTACTAATTTAAGTATCAAGCCAATCTAATATAAAAGCTAAAAGCACTGGCATACGAACCTGATCAGTATATATGGTAAAGGAAGAGGGATAGTTAAGAACAATGAGTTCAAAAAATTTAAAAGCCATTAGGCGGATATCAACTGCAATATGTGTCATTGCATTGAATACATAAGCCATTAATAAAGATATTATGGGCCCGGGTACATCCTGAAAAAGAGAAAAAAAAAACCAAGTAAATAGTTAGAATCATAGAAATAAAAAATTAGAGCAAAACTTTTATCTAGGCAGACAAATCATGTCAAAGTGCAGAATTGGGAAGACTAATGAATGTGCTAATAAGGTAAAAGAATAATGAATAGAAAAATAAATATTTTAGTATCTTCACAACATTATTATTCCAAGCCTAAGTCAGAGAATTAAGGAAAATATGGTCCCATAGATATACCGAGATGGATGTACCACATCCTAGTCTTAGTGTACTGTAATAAAAATAAGTAATTCAGGTGGGTTTATAATTTTAGAAAAAGAAGCACAAAAGCCAAATGAAACAAGTTCCAAAAATGCATCGGCAGTTTTATGTAAAACCCCAATACACCAGTATGTCATTGCAACCGCTTAAACTATTTGCTAACAAAAAATGAAGAAATTGCAAAACACCCAGATAGAAGAAAATAAATTTGAAGGATATAGCACAGAGGCAAAAGAGAATGAAGAAAGAAAGAATAAAGATCAACTACCTCTTTCAGGGAAGGAAAGATAACAGTCTTTAAGATTTGATATAATGTTTCCCGAACCACCTTGTCATTGTCGCAAATGCGCTCCCGTAGCTTTTCTATCAAGGCAAGCTTGTGAAGTTTAAACTCTGATGGGTGTTTTGACACCAAATCTCTAATACCTGCTAATGCAGCTGCAGAAAGCACCAGAAAAAAGATAAAAAGACATATTAAAGCCCATCAAAAACATAAAGTAAATTAAGATTGGCACAAAATGGAACTCAGAACTACATTTGTAACAAGTAGCGTGTTGTAATTATGAAACTTAACTGATCCGCATAAACAATACTGAGATTCAGCAAACATTAACAAACCATAAAAGGAATCAATAAAAATCAATCCCCAAATCTATGCCAAGTCTTCTTCTCCATCATTTTACGACTTCAATAGATTGCTCTTGAGTTTGAAGAAAATATTGAAACACAAAAACATCAAACTATCAATCTTTGACACTCTTCTAAGGCTTTCCATCTTTGCCGTTAAAATATCAACTTACCCTTCCCACAAAACAGCACAAGTTCTTTAAGTGTTGAAGGCACTAAAATCAACCCATGCACATCAAGAGAACAGCTTCTTCTGATTTTTTTTTTATTCAACAAAAGTTTCATTTAGTGAAAATCATCATTATAATCATTAACCTATTTAAACTTTTCATTCTACTCTTTATGAATCCTCCTCCAATGTTTCATGTACAATGTCGATTGAAATTTTTAACCTAGTATGCACAAGTTTTTTTTTCCACTTCAAGCTATTTAAACTAAAGTTTATCATTTATTCTTCCTAGTCATTTCATATAAATTCCATCTCCCTACATCTTTAGTGCATCTACCTAAGTTCAATAGCTATTACACAAACCATCTTTCTAATGTAATAACTTCCATTCAATCAGTAGTTTAACCAAACATCAATCTCAATATTATCATTCCTAGCACACAAAACTTGATTTCCAACAACTTCTTCAATACTTATCCCTCAAATCCATGCAGCATCATAACCACCACTAGCCTTGTTCCAACTACTAGGTTTTATGAATCTTATAGTCCATAAAGCATGAACGATCCAATTGTTATTGACATATTTTACCTTTCAATTTTTATGATTTTATAGCACAATAAAAAGAAGTTTCACCATAAATTTAGTTTCAATACCAAAAATTACACTCTCATATAAATTCTGATGCAGGACAAATATGAAAATATGATTTAAATAAGGATTTTGCACGCTTGATGATTAAGATCAAGTTAGCTAAAGCTTGATGGCGATTTAGACAATGAAATAAAACACAAATAGCGGTAACAAAAGCTTAGGCCAAGTCACTTGCGAAAAATAAAAACCACATAACAATCAATTACTCCTGACATTGCATACGAAATAGCTTTCAATAATAAATCCCTAATCTAACAATAAGATTAGGCATGTGAGGTTCTCTCACTCAACTCCCCTACATTTACTAGGCTTTAGCGAAGTGTTGCATGATTTTTGCATGATTCAATCAAAACCACAAATAAGGATCAACGAAGAAGGAATAAGAGAAGAAAACAGTTCACCCTTGTCGAGGTTAAACTCGAAAAAAAAACTGTAAGAACGAAGTTCCGGATTCGGGATAGCTGTTTGACAGGCGTTCTTTGAGGAGAAGGCACTTAGGAACCTTCCCGCAAGCTTGGACAGCAGTTGGTGGCTGCAGGAACCTGTGGACAGCAATCTTATAACTTGGAAAATCTAAACAACAACAATATGAAGGCTTCAGGCAGCAGTCGGAGGGTTATGGCAGCAACATGGTTGATTTCCCTTTGCTAGAGTTGATGGGCAGCAAGAAGAAAATCTGGAATTTACTAGACAACGTGCAGATTGTACCCAGAAATATGGACAGCACTTAGGAATCCAACAGAGGAAGAAAACCAAGAGGTGGGAGGCATGGGGAAGATGGCTAGGGCTGAGGGGAGTTACGGGATTGATTGGGAATTGATTTTAGGGAAATTAAAGGGTAGGAGAGAGGTAGGGGGGGCGGCTAGATGATTGGAGCTTGATTGGATTCAAATTAGGGAAGGGTTTTAATGGGAAAGGGGAGAAAAAAAGGAGGAGGCTGGTCATGCATGAAGGTATTAATTGGGATTTGAATTCTTTCCAATCTAAGGTGATTAAATTTGGAAAGAGATTTAAAGGGAAATGTCTAATTAAATTCAAATTTGGGATAATAGGAAATTTTTCAAATTGAATCCATCTTAATTTAAGAAAGGATTCAAATTCAAATTTAATTTGGAGTTCGAAAACTTTCCAAATTTAAGAGGATCTAAATTAGGTAAGCTTCCAATTCTTTCCTTAGAGGAGCCTTTGGAGAGAAAAGCTGAAAAGGAAGGTTGAAGGGAAAGGGGCCGGCGGCATGGGGGGCAAGGGAGAGTTTATGGAAGCATTTAAAGCCTTCCTAATTTAAGGAATTAAATTTGAGAAGAAATATCTCATCCCAATTTAATTTAAAACTCAAATAGGAAGGGATTTGGAAATTTTCCTAAAATAGGATTTATATTTTAGGTAATAATTTCAAATTTAAATAGATTTGAATTTGTAATTATTTGAGTTTCCTAAAATATGTAGAACTAATTTAGGAAAGGTGTAATGACAATTGATGAGGGAGGGGAAAGCAAAGGGGTGGCCGGCGGTTTGGAATAGGGTTTGGTTTAGGGTTTGTGGATTGAATGGTTTGGTGGTGGGAGACGTTGGCCGGCGGCAAGGTGGGGGTGGCTAGGGGAATCCGGCGGTTAGGAGGAAAAGAGATTGAAAGAAAAGAACGATAAAACAAACCATGAACCCGACCGTCTCCAAGATTGGTGGGTGATATGATATGTTTTCCCTCCCTATGGATCTCTCCGAAGCTCTCTCCTAGAACTTTCACAACTCAAAGAACACATGTGCAAGAATTTTCTTATAATTCATTCATTACCCCTCAAAGAAGAAGAGAGAGGCTTTAAATAGCCCATACAAAGAGAAAATAAAAAGTACTACAATGCCTCTAGGGCTTACACATACCTAAGCCCTTAAGGGAAAAAGGGAAAAGCATAATAAACTTCATAAAAATAATACAGCAATCATAAATATGAAAATCAAAAGTAGCGCAATGTAATCGTGGTCGAAGATCGACGACCGCGCCTCTAATAGACTTTTCATGTCTTGATGTCCTCATCAAATTCCCACTGTTTCTTAATAAAAAAGTGTTATTCCTACGTGCTAGTTTTTTATTGATGGCAACATCTTGTGAAATATTTGAAACTTTTTATGACAATATTTTGCTAAATAATGGAAATAATGTTAATTTTCACGCTTAGATCTTTATGGCTTATTTCCATCCTTTTCTTTGCCAACAATTATAACTAGTTTGTAGATTTGAAGATATTGTTCATCGAATGCACATATTACCATGCATCATAACCAAATTTAAGCCTTCCTTGCCCTGCTCCTTCGTCGAGAATATTCATTAGCTCACTAGTCTCCTATTCCAAAATTACCACCATGACGGAGAACACACAACATAACCAAATTTGAAGATATCCTTGATGTTTGAGTCACTACAGATACTTGATCAAGTGAAGATAGAAGACATTCTTGATGAATGAGTCACAAAAGATACTTAATTGACTGAAGAGGCTGGTTAATAATAATATATGGATACACATAAAATATTTAAATTGAACATTAGATGTTGAATAACAATAGCAGCCTTCACTTGTCTAAGTCCAATACTCCAATCTTTTTAACCTGAAGAGAATAGAGATGACTCAAGCTCTACACATTAAAGAAGAATATCATAATTGAGCTTCATGGTCAATGTAATGGTCAATATGTATGTTTGTGTGCTCACTGTAGCAAATAGGTCTCGATATCAATATGGTTATTTTTATCTTAATATCTTTAGATTTCCCCTAGGCTAACTACATCCATATTATGGCACCCCTAGGAGGCACTTTGGATGATTTCCAAAAATTTCATCATGGAGATGGTGGAAATTTTCCTCACTATAAAGCAATAGTATTTATGTACAATAAATGTGATTATAATAGATCTTTAAAGATTTTTCTACTCATACCTTCTGTAATCAATAAATCATAGTTATTTTGGTTCTTTTTTTTTTTTTCTCATGAGTTTTCTCCCTTCTCTTGTGCTGACTTTAGTCAAAAAAATATATTCATTTAAAGTTTAAGTACATTTGGAGGTCATATGTTCAGGCAATTTACCATTATTCTAAGACCTTGATGTGATATCAAATCTAGCAGTGAAAACTATATCTACAATAAAGTTATAATCTCTGAATATCTTTGTAAATATAATGATGATCTAGACTCTTCTCTTTAGTTGACTTGTTAATATTTCTTTGTTTGGAAATACGCCAATGCATGATTGAAAGCATCATGACAAAGATTAGGGATAGCATATTAGTATCACCACATCAATATAATTGTTTAGAGGTCAAAATTTTCAATCTCACCATAGTTTTCTATAGTTGACATTTTTTGCTGATGAATTTCATAACATGGAATAAAAGGTATTTGGCTTTGCTCTCTTGTGTGCATGGAATGTTGGCAAAACATTATGATTTGACTATCAATATGTTTAATCCTCGGCTGATCTCTCTTGATCTCACTCTCTTATAGGATTTGGTTAATCCAAGAGTTTGAACGATTACAAGACTACAGAATTGAGAAAAAAAATTAGGATTAGAGTTTTAGATAAATTCAATAGCCTTAAATTAAGTTTGGCTGAACTAAAGGACTGAAGGGGGATTTAATCACCCAAATCCATTAAAACAAGCCAAAACCAATAGTCTTAGTAAAGACTGAAGGAAAGTGAAAGGCATTAAATGAAATCCTATTGCTTTGGAATTTGCAAACATAGATTTAATCTTTTCAAAGTTTTTTGCATTTCAAAACACAACCATAAAGAATACGATTATTTGTTAAAATAAAGCTTATAAGAAGCTAATCCTACTTGTTATCCACACGAAGGTAAAGTATGAAACACAGGAATTAACAGAGTAAAGCAAATTTAAGGTTTCAACAATACTAGAACACAATTACCCCTCCGTATCTTAGCATTATGATGCGATGTCTGCTGAAGGAGCTCTCTCAAAGTCAAACCCTTATTGTTAACTGGCAAACCTGCTTTCTCAGTAGCCACGCTCTGCTCCGGAAGAATAATTGCTGCTCATGCACAAGCAAACGAAATTAGTACAAAACTTTGCTTCTGGAAGATTATATAGTTTATCAACCAGCTAAAAGTCCAAAACTCAGGGACACCATCTACCTTTGGATTTGATGCTTGTATCCGTAGAGTTCTTAGGAGGAGGCAATCTCCTTCCAACTTTGCGTTTTATTTTCTAATATAAATCATGAGATTAGCGGTAAATAGCATTGAAAAGCGTGCAATATAGATAAATTGGGAGAAACAAAGAAACTAACTTTGAAGTCCAAACCCCGCTTAAGCTTCTTCGAGACACTTGGCTTTGCTTTTCCCATGATTCTGCTAAAGAGTGTACTTAGATTTCCATGCAATATATCTCAGGGGTTGTTTGGATGCAGGATTTAGGCAGGTTTTGAGCTAAATCCCGCCAAACGGCCAAAAACGCAAAATCAAATATCACGGTAAATGGGAGCCGCAGTTGACGAGAAAATACCCCTTTTCGTGGTAAATCCCGGATTTACCAAGTACTTTGGTTCGGCGGAATTTACGGGATTTGGCTGAAGAAGCGCGCGAAAGGGAGAAAGCTAGCTTTACAGCGAGCGAGCTCCTGTCCTTGCTTCCGATCAAAATGTCGTAACTTCCGATCCAACAGGAAGGGAACGTCGAGGGAGCCGAAGAACAGACTCGCGCAAAACTCAACACTAATGCGAGGGAACGAAGCCGAACAGCAACGACCAAATAGAAGCAAAAAAACCAAACCCTAGACCCTTATTTTTGGTTAACTAATTAATAATTTAATATAATTTAAAATATTAATAATTAAGTAAAACTTATTAAATAATACTTAAATAATTAATTAAATTATTAGTAGGATTATTAGTTAGATACTTAGTTATTTCAAAATAATTAGTAGGAGTAAATATAATTTCAAATAGAAATAATTATCATAAATATTATTAATAAAAATTAAATAATAATTAGTATTAAAATATTAATTAATATTAAGGAAACTTTGATATATTTCATTTGAACTTCTGTTGTTATATTTTAATCATACTTGAAATGAATTTCAAATGTGTTAATCGACTTAAATCTTAAATTGAATTGTCAAATAGTTACACATGATTTATCAAGATTTACATTGAATTTTTCTAAACAGTTTTCAAGATTTAACACCCCTGATTTAGTAAATATGGATTTAGTGAATTTACGAGACACTACTTAAATTAAATCATTGGTGCATCCAAACAGCCCCACAAGGAAATTCTAAGTTTCATGGTGTTTTCCCCTTTTTGCTTTAAATCCCGATTTAATAAATCCTGAAGTTCGACGGGTTTACAAGATCTGCGGAGCTTAAGCGCTAGAGAAAATGAGGAAAATAACATGTTCTTCTATCTGCATTGGCAACCGGCCAAAGGTGAGCTCAAGCACGATTATGTAGATGTCGGTCGCACGAGACAGCAAAATATAATACCTTATAGGAATACAATTGAGAGTGTTGCAAAGTTGCTTCACACAAAACACATAAATAAGAAAGAGCAATGAGCAAAAGCAAACCCCACCCTAGGAGAAATTTTATGTGCAGAGTTCAAACACACATTGTACAATTTTTATATGTTCTACAAAATTGTATGCAATATACAGGCTATGTAGAGGGTACTAATTGGAGTCTGAACGCAAGTTATGTCCAAACTCGGAACATAATAATTTTTACTACATAGGGGTTGTACAAAGAGCGTTGACAAATACAAATTAGAAGATAAATTTTGAAGTATAGGCAATGGTGGATAATAAAGCATAGGAAGATTTGTTTTTTAAAAAAATAATTATCAAAATTAATTATGTATACCAATTGATAGAAATGTTAATTAAAAAATAATTATCATTATGAATTGATTTTTGTATAAAAGCTATTGTATTAAATAATCAATTAAAATATTATTAACTTAAAATAATTGACATTATCTATAGTTTGATTTTATTTGATAAATATTTCCTAAAAGAATATTTTACTAAGTAATAATTAATTGAGATATTCGACTCAATGTATCTAATTAATGTTGATAAAAATTTCTAATTTCGGATTTCTATTTTAATGGTTTGATAATATATTAATTAATAGATAGCTAATGTATTAATGTATAATAAATATGATTTTAATCAATTTGATTGTATTGAGTTAATATATATTAACTTTATTATAAATAACTATTTTTTAAAATTTTATTTTAGCTAACAGATTTTAAAACTTACAATAAGCATCCAAATAACTCATCAAGATTTAATCAATTTTATCAAATAGTTTTTAGAATGTAACACCCTCAAGATTTAATAAATTCAATTTTACTTTACTAAGGCTTTGTTTGGGAAGGTTTTTTTATTGCTTTCTAAAACGGAGTTTTTTGTACAAAAATTTTTATTTTTGTACTAAAACTCCGTTTTAAAAAGCAATAAAAAAGCCGTCCCAAACGAAGCCTAAATCTTGTGTGAGGTAAATCCTACATGTATCCAAACAGGTCGTGGATCCCATCAGGCTTAGCTGTGTTGGTTAGCATGCATGGTTGGGAACTCACCAACTCATATTTGATTCCCTTCTCATGCAGCACAGCCCCTTAAGTGGGCAAAAAATAACTGTGGGTCTTGCACTTGTGGGTTGTGGGGCTGGTTTTTGGCAGGCTCGCCGAAGGATTAGTTACGCCGCCAAGCTCCTCTTATGGGGGGTGGCAGCGGGTAGATATCACTGATTAAAAAAAAAAAAAGGCATTGGAAAAGGAGTTTGCTTGGTAGTAGGTGTTGAGTAGGATTTAGTCAATCTTTTAGCCCAAATCTTGCTAAATACTAGGCAATGAGAACCTATGTGATGTCATATGATCTAATGAAATGATTGAATATTTAATCTTAAATTTATTCTCAATCATCAAGCTTAATAAATCAAGGTTGGTTATAAAATCCAAATAATAATAATAACAATTCAAACATCATTTAGCTTCATTTTTCAAAATGTATATACAACAATTTTGTTTCATAAAATTTATATATCAAAATAATTAAAAATTGATTAATAAAATAATACATCAACTACTTTGATTTAGATGATTTTGACAAGATATCTCTCTTTTTTGTTTATTCCATTGAATCCTTCGTTTTTTTTAAATATTAGACAATTTACAAGATGAGTATGATTGGCTCTGTAGACTTATTTCGCAAACTCATGACATATATTAATATCTAATTAAAATACTAATAATAAATTTTTTTGTCAGTCAATTAATCAGTAAAAAAAGTAAACAAAGCAATAGAAGAACATTATTTTTAAGAATTATAAGAATGTACTTGTTGCATCCTGGAGTATTTGCAGTGGTAGAGAAATATATAGTTTAACGTCTTTGCATTATACGAAGATCCAGCACATAAGCGGATAAGTGAGAGGGTGTAGTGTTCATAAGAGACACCAGAGTTTTTACGTGGAAACCCCTGAAAAGGGGGAAAAACCACGGGGCCTAGCCCAGTTTGAATGAATCCACTAGTATTTGTAGTCGATTACAAATTAGGCCCTTCATTGGGAGAATGCCTTGGCTTGATGTCATGAATGTGTATCATATAGGGTGTATTACATTGTGGGAGTTACAATATATGTGTTTGTTTGGTCGGCACGACCAGAGTCGATATAATGGAGGTCGTAAAGACAGTTGTCTGGTGATGGAGGTCGGAAGGACCACGGTATGCGACAGAGGTCGGAAGGACCATATTCTGCAGGAGACCGGAGTTAGAAAGAACATTGTTTATTGATGGAGGTCGGAAGGACCATAGTGGGCAACAAATGTCGGAAGGACCATAGTAGGCGACGGAGGTTGGAAGAACCGTAGTTGACAAGAGATCATGGTGAGAAAGATTGTTGTATGTTAATGGAGGCCGGAAGGACCATAGTAGGCGATGGAGGTTGGAAGGACCGTAGTCAGCAGGTGACCGAGGTCAGAAAGACCGTTGTCTGTCGATGGAGGTCGGAATGACCATAGTAGGTGATGGAGGTCAGAAGGACCGTATTCGGCAGGAGACTAGGATCAGAAAGATCGTTGTTTGTTGATGGAGGTAGGAAGGACCATAGTAGGCAACGGAGGTCAGAAGGATCGTAGTCGACAGGAGACCGGGGTCAGAAAGACTATGGTATAAAGGTAGTACTTCGGGAGAACTCTCGGCGTCAAGTGGTGGCCCGGCAGAAGTTCGGGCCTCAAGTGGTGGTCTGACAGAGCAATGACATCAGGCGGTGGTCCGGCGAAGGTAAGGGCCTCAAGTGGTGGTCCAGCGGAGCAACAGTGTCAGGCGATAGTCCGGTAGAGGTGAGGGCCTTAAGGGGTGGTCCGACATAGCAACGGCGTCAGGTGTTGGTCCGATGGAGGTGAGGGCCTCAATTGGTGGTCCGGTGAAGCAACGACCTTAGGTGGTGGTTCGGAGGAGCAACAACGTCAAGCGGTGGTTCGGTGGATGCGAGGGCCTCAAGTGGTGATCCAGAGGAGCAATAGTGTCTGGCGGTGGTCTGGCGGAAGTGAGGGCCTCAAGCGGTGGTCCGACGGAGTAATGGCATCAAGCGGTGGCCCGGTGGAGGTGAGCACCTCAAGTGGTGGTCCGGCGGAGCAACGGCGTCACGCGGTGGTCCAAAGGAGCAGCAGCGTCAGGTGGTGGTCCAACGAAGGTAAGGGCCTCAAGTGGCGGTCCGGAGGAGCAACAATTTCAGGCAGTGGTCCGGCAGAGGTGAGGGCCTCATGTGGTGGTCTGACGGAGCAACAGTGTCAGGCGGTGGTCCGGCGGAGGTGAGGGCCTCAAGTGGTGGTCCGACGGAGCAACGACGTCAAGCGGTGGACCGGCGGAGGTAAGGGCCTCAAGTAGTGGTTCGGCGGAGCAACGGCGTCAGGCGGTGGTCTAGCGGATGTGAGGGCCTCAAGTGGTGGTCCGACAGAGTAACGACGTCAGGCGGTGGTCCGGCGGAGGTGAGGACCTCAAGTAGTGGTCCGACAGAGCAACGATGTCAGGCGGTGGTCCAAAGGAGCAACAGCGTCAGACGGTTGTCCAAATGAGCAACAGCGTCAGGCGGCGGTCCGGCGGAGGTAAGGCCCTCAAGTGGTGGTTCAAAGGAGCAACAGCGTCAAGCAGTGGTCCTGCAGAGGTGAGGGCCTCATGTGGTGGTCCGAAGGAGCAACAGTGTCAAGCAGTGGTCCGGCGGAGCAATAGCGTTAGGCGGTGGTCCGACGGAGGTGAGGGCCTCAAGGGGTCATCCGGCGGAGCAACGACGTCAGACGGTGGTCCGGAGGATGTGAGGGCCTCAAGTGGTGGTCTGGCGGAAGTCTGACAATAGTCGAGGAGGAGCTTCTTACTTCTCTTCCTTCTTCTCTTCTTGCTTCGGTCCCCTCTCATGAGAAATGAGAGGTCTATTTATAGATATTCTGGAGTAGCATAGCTTGTAAATATGTGAGAGATCAGGGGTAAACAGGGAGTGTCGGATGAACGACCGATATTGAATCCCTTGATCATGGACTATTTTATGAACATTTGAGCATCTTAATGATTTTAGAATTTGGTGATCTTAAGCTCATTGGATTTGTCTCATCGAGCCGCTCGATTCGACTATAAGCTCGTCATGTTTGAAAATCGTTTGCTAACCCAAATTGTGGTTTGAACCTTCCAATAGAGCTTTGGGTCCTTGATTTGAATCATTTGGGCTCGAATTGAGTCGAATTTTGTGTCGTTGGGTTCGTATTTCCGAGACGTTCATTTTGACTATAAGTTTGTTGAAATTGGAGTTCGGATGGTCCCAATTTTAATTTCGGAAGTTTCCTACTTGATTTTGCATCGTGATTCGTGCCCGTTCAAGATAAATTTTTGATTACGTATCAGTACTTAATTTTATGATTAATAATTGTACATTCGTTATTTGTTTTCACTGAAATAACAAAGATGTCAGAGAACACTTGCTATTAGAGAACACTTACTATAAGAGCCTCACATACTTTTGATTTTCTCATTTCATCATAATTCATTTAGAGATTCAGAGTTTATTATAAATTATTTACTTAGTTTATTAAGTTATTTATGAATATAATGCACATATCCTAAGCTCTGTTTATAACTCTATTTCTATTTACAGTTGAATTTAACATCTCATACATGCACATAGCAAGGGGATAATAGAATAGAGTAAGCTCTCACACCCGTATTTATCAAGTACAGTCAAAATCTCTCCTACTTCTACACAAAAAGTAAATGGGGCCAGAGCAAAAATATGACCCTTATCAATTTAGATAATGCATCTATCATATTTCGGATATAAAAAATTCTCAAATGTCATGTCATGAATTATGCAAAAAAAAAAAAAAATGCAACAATAAATTATTATGACTTAAAAAGAATTCAACAATATACTACAAGTTGCATGGTGAAAACATCGTAAAACTCGAGGAAAATATATATTTATATTCATATTTTTTTTTTTAAATTTGGAAATTAAATCGGAGATATGTTTTCAGAAACAAAGATTGTGCTCTATGAAATCCTCAATTGGCTTAACGGATGAATACACCTTTTTGGGCTCTGAATCTCTCTCCTCCATCTTCTTCCTTCTCTCCTCCTCATTATCTCTTCTCTGTCAATGGGGCTGATATGAGATTTGGAAAATAGATATAGGCTTCGTTTGGGACGGTTTTTTTAATTTTTCTTTTAAAACTTCATTTTAAGAAGCAATAAAAAACCCGTCCCAAACAAAGCCTTAGATTACATAAATACACACATGCAAATCATTTTGGGTTTGATGCTACTATGTTCGCCTCTCCAACGATGTAGCTCTCCCTTAGAATATTTCTAGATGCTCCCAAATAATTGATACTCGAGAGCTGAGTGTCGCAGAGAAATAATGCTGTAGTGCCGCCTCTCCTAGTGTTGTAGCTAGGGGTGTAAGTGAGCTGAGCCAACTCGAGCTTGACTCGTTAAAGAGCTCGCAAGCCGAGATTATCGAGCTTCGAGCTCGAGCCTACAAGCGAGCTCATATGATAAATGAGATCGAGTTCAAGCTCAACCCGACTCGACTCGAAAGCTTATCAAGCTACTCGATATTATATATATATATATATATATATATATATATATATATATATAATATATATATATATATATATATATATATATATATATATATATATATATATATATATATATATATATATATATATATTAAATATTTGATAGCTTATTTTTTATAATATCAAACGAGCTCGAGCTTTTCAAACGAGCTCGAGCTTTCGAGTCAAGCTCGAGTTTGATATTTTCTAAACGAGTCGATCTCGAGCCCACTAATCGAGCTCGAACTCGAGCTCGAGCTCGAGCTCATTAAGGATTAAACGATTCAGGCTTGATAAGGCAAATACTTGACTCGACTCGTCTACACCCCTAGCTGTAGCGCTTCATAAATACATTATAAAAATTATTTTATTATTTATGTATTTTATTTTTGAAAAAATAAATGTGAAAAAAACCCACACTTTCTTTATAAAATGCATTGTTTCTCCCAAACAAATAGGTGAAAAACAAAGCGGGCTATAACCATTTGAATTGTAATGGGCTTGTGCTTAAACATTATAGGCCCAAGGCTCATTTAGGTATTACATAGATTTTTAATCGAGGTTGGAACTGGAGCTTTAGGTATAAAGTCTTACGCTTCCTTGAGAAACCCTAGGGTGGCTTCCGCCGAGAAGCATTATAGTGTATCGATCATCAATTTGTTCCTTCTTCCACAGCGACGCGACTTCGGGAAGTATTTTTAGATAATTTCTTTTCAAATTAAGGTAATCGCACCGTATGAGAGCAGTTGATTTTATATATTTGTTTGCTAATTTAGAAATTGTTAAGTTGAATTACACTATCCGCATCCGGTTTAATCGAATTTTCGGCAATTATGCTCTGCAACCCATCAATGGTGGATCCATGCAAGAATATGGAACTGGTACCAGGCGCCAGATGATTGCGAGGGCAAAAAGAATTCTAAAGCACGGATTGATGCTTTGATATTTTTCTTTATATATATTTTTTCTTGCATTTTTGTTTGTTTTGTTTTTGCATTGTTCTGAAAGTCTTTGATTGAAGCAAAGCAAGGGGATGATGTAATTTGATCTGAATATGATGCTGATAGCAATTCATCATGTCCTTCAAAGCTCTCTGATTGCTTTGCATGCATAATTTTTAGTGACTTGTATATCTGATCTAATTCATTATTAGTAATCCGGATTCAAGCAAAAAAGTTAAATTATGGGGTTTTCAAAGTTCTTCGTTCTCTTTGCATTCTATTTCACGCATGATTCCAAGCAGTTGCACTCTGAATTCAATAGCCATTGTTTCATTAGTATATTGCATATTTGGGCAATGAGTTTTTTCATGCATATTCAGCTTTTATAATAAATTGCATATTATTTATCATTATATCGTTGGCTTATGATAGTTAAAGAAGATTGTTTTAGCAACTATAAATCTAAAGTGAGGTTGCCTTTTTTAAGTCAAGAAAAACATTTTTGCACTTTTTTTTTTAAAATATGGTTCACCACAGCAGGACACCTCACAAAATATCAAGCTTCAGATCACATTTTAGTTTTCATCTCCATCTTAGAGGGACATCTACATCGGCATCATCGAGCATGACCTCGAACTAGAGGGATATAGTTATGTATTATAAGTAATATTATTACTTAGCTCATGCATTCTAGACCTGCATTGTATGCTTCATATAATGATAATCATGATGCTATATCAAAGTACTTCATCAACAAGAGAAAGTTTTAGCTTGTCTTTTGAAGGAATTACATATTGAACACAAAAGAGCAAGAATTGATCAGTTTGGATGTGATGGTTGCAGACTAAGCTTGAAATGTTGTTGAAGCTCATCACTTGGCTCTCATGAGAATATTAATTGTAAAAGATGAATCTTATAGATTTGTCAGTAATGAAAATAGTTATTTTGGTCAATATCTATCAACTTTGTATTATTATCAGTGTTAATATTAATCTTATGATCAAACTTCTTGACCTTCTTGATCTTCTAAATTTGAGTGCTATGATGATTGGTCCAGATGTTCTTCTTGGATAGATGAACTGAGTTTGATGACCTTCTCTCTTCTTAAATCTCTTTCATATAAAAACAGTCAATATCAGTAGCCTCTTAATGTTATTTGCAACTCTGCATCTTATGTCATTCATTCTCAAAACAAGTAACGTTTACTTGTACAAAGCACTACGAAGATTTACATATAGAAGGTAACAGTAAAAATAAAAATAAAAACCAGAACTCCAGTTTTTTTTGTCAAATGAGTTTTAATGGATGGATTTATGCCCTGCTTTCTTTTGTCAAATACTCGCAAATGTTATCTCGTCCTTTATTTTTTTGTTTTGAATTTTTGTTCGTTCAGTTTTTCTATTGCTCTGAAAAGTGTTTGATTGAAGCAAAGCAAAGGGATGATACAATTTGATCTGAATATGATGCTGATAGTAATTCATCATGTCCTTCAAAGCTCTCTGATTGCTTTGCATACACTTTTTTCCTTAGATTAAGGCTTCGTTTGGGACTGCTTTCTTATTACTTTTTAAAGCAGCTTTTTAATAAATTTCTTTTAAATTAGAAATTTGTATGTTAGAAAGCAGTTTTAGAAAGCAATAAGAAAGCTGTCATAAGGCGTCGTTTGGGACGATTTTTTTACTGCTTCTTAAAGCGACTTTCTAGTACAAATTCTTTAATTTTTGTATTAAAAAGCTGTTTTAAAAGCATTAAAAAAGCCGTCCCAAACAAAACCTAAATTATTTATTGATTCAAGTACTGATTCTTCATTTTTGTTTGCATGAACAGCAGGGCTCAATCAAAACAAAGCAATATGATGAATAATTTAATGGAAAAGTTCAATTATGCATAATGGTTTTCAAATTTCTTTGATTTCTTTGCATTTCATTCATGATTCAAAGCATTTGCACTTTCGGGTTTAAAGCAATTCTTTCATTTGTACTATTATTTGTTCTGGTAATGAGGTTTTTTCATGCAGATTCAATTTTTATAATAAATTGCAAATTCTTTATCTATGAATTGTTAGTTGATGTTATATAAAGAAGATTGTCTTAGGAAACATAAACCTATAGTAACTCTGCCTTGTAAGCAATGGAAACTTTTTGTGCCGTTTGATTAGCAAAATGGTTCATACGGTGCTACAATGCAAAGAATATCTAGTGTTATAGTTTATGTTGCGTGATAGAACCAAGCTTTGTGACCATGCTACAAGTAGCCTTTGTGCGTGCCTTAGGCTTCGTTTGGGACAACATTCTTTCCGCTTCTTAAAGCAGCTTTCTAGTATTCTAGTACAGAAGCTACTTTAAGAAGCAGAAAGAAAGTCGTCACAATCGAAGTCTGAACCTTAATCACCTGTTCATCGCAATAAACTGTACAGCCTGTTGATCCACCTTTGCGTCCACAAATCTACTATAAGAAATCGTTTTAGGCTTCATTTGGGATAATATTTTTTATTGTTTTTTAAAATAATTTTCTTCCACAAAAAATTTTAATTCAAAATATTTTTACTGCTTGCTCTCCCACTCCTCTAGATGACTTGTCTTTCTACTGCTTCCAACCTCGCATAGATCATCGTTATGATATCAAGAAATTTTGAAATTAATTAGTCCAGTCCTGTTAATTATTGAGTTTAAGTGGAGCTGTGCCTCTAAGCTTGGGTGGACCATGCAACGTCTCTTTGTTGTACTTATGAACTGGGTTTGATCATTAATTACTTTAATTAAGGTGAAGCTATGACTATTGTTCTTCAAAACATAATTGAACCTTGTTAAAACCAAATAGGGTCTTCAGGTCTTGTTCTTATAAGATTTAATAGATGTTTGGAACGACTTTTTTTATGCTTCTCAAAGTAGCTTTTTAGTATATAATTTTTAATTTTTGTATTAGAAAGATTCTTTATGAAGCAGTAAGAAAGTCATCCCAAATGAAGCCTTAATAGATGTGCTTTGCATAAAAAAAAAAATATACGTGCTTTGCAACAATAGCTATAAAGATTATGGTTTTGTTTGGCATAGAAAAATTTGTGAAAAATGTCTCACATGAATTTTTACTAAGGTCACATGTACAGAGGAGAGTAAGTACGGCATCCATTTGGTATTGGAAATTTATCTCTAAGTGATAGGCGATAAGTTTGAGGGATTTTAGGTTCATTTTGGCATCAATCATGTTGTTGATGCCAATGTAGATTATTTTGATGAGTTCTTTTCTCTGCCAAGTTGGAAGTCATTGTGGTGCTTATTTGGTTAATTATGTTGATGTTGTTGTAGGTCTCGTGCAGCTTTTTAATGTCAAGTACTTGAATTAGAAGCTTTAACATTATAACTCTTATGTGTTAACGTAATTATTGTTAAGTTCCAATAACTCGACTAATATTTTTGGGCAATCTGAGTGCATATTTTGTAACAGACTTAGAGTAGGCTCACGAGAGCCAGAGACGAATTGAATGTAGATGGAAGAAGAAGTAATTCATTGATTTGTCTAAAGGTTACAAGGGTTATATATAGAAAAACATAGTAAAGAAAAGTACATAACAAACTAAAGAAAGTACGTGAAGCAGTTCCGCATATATCGGTAACCAGTTCTTGCTTTGCCACATGTAAGGTGGCTAACAGCCCCCCTCAAACTGATGGGTGTATAGCCGCAGTAAGTTTGGTTGATAAAAATTTGAATCGATTATTGGGCAGGGCTTTGGTAAATAGGTCGGCTAGCTGGTCTTCCGTACATATGTGATGAACCGAGATATTGTTTTTCTTGATGCAGTCCCTGATGAAATGGCAATCCACCTCGATATGCTTTGTTCTGGCGTGAAATATCGGGTTGTTGGCGAGTGCGATGGCGGAGGTGTTGTCGCAATAAACTGTGGTAGGTTCGATCTGCGGTGTATGGAAATCTTGTAGGAGCTGACGAAGCCATATAACCTCAGAGGCTTCGGTGGCGAGCGCTCGGTATTCTGCCTCTGTGGATGACCGGGCGATGGTATTTTGCTTCTTTACTTGCCATGAGATGATTGAGGTGCCAAGGAAGTTAGAATATCCGGAGATCGATTTGCGATCTTGATGGTTGCTAGCCCAATCTGCGTCTGCATAGCCTTTTAGAATTAAATTGGACCGGTTTAGCGGAATACCTGTATCAAGAGAGCCGTGTATATAACGTAGAAGACGTTTCAGGGATTCGAAGTGAATGTTAAGAGGCGTTTGCATACGTTGGCATAGTTGTTGGACGGCGAATTGTATGTCCGGACGTGTAATAGTTAGGTATTGAAGCGATCCTATGATATGTCTGTAGAGCTGCGGGATTGCATAAGGATCGTTGGATGTGGCTGAAGCGGTAAACCGGTAAGACAGTGGAGTGGAGACGGGTTTGGATTGCTCCATGCCGGCTCTGTGTATTATTGTTTTGGCGTATTTCTGTTGGTGTAGGATCACGCCAGCCTTGGTTTTTGTGGTTTGTATACTGAGGAAATGAGATAGAGACCCAAGATTTCTCATCTGAAATTTAGCGTTGAGATTAGCTAATAATGTTTTGATTTCAGATGTAGAGTTACCTGTGAGGAGGATGTCGTCGACGTATATGAGCATGTACAGACGGATTTTCCCGGAGGTGTATGTAAGAAGCGAATGATCGGAGTTGCTGATTTTGAACCCGTAGGTGATTAAATGGTTGGAGAGGGTAGCATACCATTCCCTTGGTGACTGTTTGAGTCCGTACAGAACTTTCTTGAGTTTGCAGACGTGGTGCGGGTGAGTCGCGTCTTGAATCCCCGGTGGTTGAGACATGTAGACGGTGTCGGTAAGAGTCCCGTGGAGAAAAGCATTGGAGACGTCGAGTTGATGAATGGTCCAGTGGTGGTGGAGAGCGATATGAATGAAGATACGTATTGTGGGCATTTTGGCGACAGGACTAAAGGTTTCAGTGAAGTCGATACCTTGTTCCTGATTGAATCCTTTAGCCACTAACCGAGCTTTGTGTCGTGCGATGGACCCATCGGAGTTGTATTTGATTCGGAAGGTCCATCGGGAGCCGAGTATGTTCATGGAATTGGTCGGCGGTACTAGTTCCCATGTCCCTTGGGCTTGTAGTGCTTGAAATTCTTGTGACATGGCGGTGCGCCATAGTTCTGATTTCGCCGCCTGATGGTAAGTAGTTGGTTCTGTTGGCTGTAGGAGGTGAGCCAAGTAGAAAATCTGCTTGGGTTTTGAGATGCCGCTTTTTAGCCTAGTGACCATGGGGTGATTCGGTGGATTCACGGGTTGAGATGAGGCCGTGATGTTTTGATTTTGTGAGGTAAGTGGAAGGTCGTGGTCCGGATTTGGATGTTGTATCGAGATGTGTTGAGTGTATATTTGATTGGATTCAGTGGCGGGTATGGGAGGCTGAGGTTGGTGATTGGTGTATTGAGTGTCTTGTGGAGTGTAGTGGAGCTTCGTAGGTATGCTGGTATTAGGAACCAGAAGAAGAGGGGGAAGGTAAGAATATGAGGTATAGTGGGTTGTCATCTGAGGCGTCTGGGTAGAGAACGGAAAGATGTTCTCATTAAAGATGACGTTCCGGGATATGTAAATTCTGTTGGATTTGGGTTCCAAGCATTTGTAACCCTTTTGAGATTGAGCGTAGCCTATGAAAACGCAAGGATGAGATATGGGTGAGAGCTTGTTGGAGGTGTAGGGTTTGAGCCATGGGTAGCAAAGGCAGCCGAGAACTTTGAGGTGGGTGTAGTCGGGTTGATGTCCATGCAGAATTTCGTAAGGAGATTTGTTCTGTGTATTTGTAGAAGGCATGCAGTTAATGAGGTATGTGGCGGTAAGTAACGTGTCAACCCAAAGGTGTAGAGGTAAAGATGCTTGTATTAGTAAAGTTCGAGTGGTTTCTATGAGGTGCCGGTGTTTGCGTTCGGCAACGCCGTTTTGAGACGGAGTGTGAGGGCAGAAAGACTGATGACTGATGCCAATACTCTTGCAATATGTTCTGAATTTATTATTAATGAATTCGCCACCGTTATCGGTGCGAAGAACAGTATTTTGTAATTAAATTGACGCTCAACAGATTTTTGAAATTCAATAAATTTGTAAAAAACTTCTGATTTATGTATCATGGGGTAGACCCATGTAAATTTGGAGAAGTCGTCTATGAAGGAGACGTAGTAACGAAAGCCTTAAGGGGAAGCCGTAGAGAGCGGGCCCCAGACGTCTGAGTGAACTAAAGCAAACAAAGTTGTGGTAACAGATTGAGATGAAGTAGTGGGAAGGCGATGGCTCTTGGCCATTTTACAAGAATTGCAATAAAGGGTAGAGGCGGTTGTGTAACCGAGTCCGGAGCGCTTTGCGATACTGGCAAGAGTATGAGCTGAAGGATGACCGAGTCGGCAATGCCACAGATCCGGTACTTGTTGAACAGAGATGAGTGCGAGTTGTTCGGTATTGGAGGCCGATTGTTGTGTGCGACGGAGAGGGTAGAGACCGTTAGTAGAAGGACCCGTGAGAAGATGGCGGTGGGTCTTCCGATCCTTTATTTCGTAGCCGTGAGGAGAGAAGGTAATGTAGCAGTCGTTTTCGGACGTTAGTTGATGAACAGATAATAGGTTAAAAGATAAGTTAAGGACGAAATTGAGGTGTGACAAGTTAAGACTACCTGTGGGAGTAGGTAGAATCCCTTTACCCGTATTCTGTATTGGGACCTGTTGGCCATTGCCGAGAGTTACCTGGCTGTTTCCGTGATACGGTTGTGGTTGTTGGACTTGAGACAGATCGGAGGTGAGGTGTGAAGTTGCTCCGCTATCAAGAAACCAGTCCGAGGCGCTGGTGGTAGAGGGCGATGTGAAGAGAGCGACCGTTGGTTCTGTATTGTACTGTTCGTCGTGTCTGTGCCAGCATTTGATGGCGGAGTGACCAGGCTTTCCGCAAATCTGGCAGGAGATGGTCGGTCGGTTGTTCTTTGGTCCGCGATTGTTGGAAACATTGGAGGAGGGTCGGCCGTTGCTGCGGCCTTGGGATGTGGACATTCTGCCGCGCCAACAACCACGGCTGGCTGTGAGTGCCGTTTGTTGTTGTCCAGCGATGCTCAGAGATTGAAGTTCTTTGGTTGTCTTATTAGCACATATTACATTTCTGCATATTTACTTATTTACAATTGTATCCATCTCTACTTTATATTCAACCATGTATCAAGCTTTAATTAATTGAATTCATATTTTCTTATTTTCCCGCTCTCGCTACTCTGCTTCTGCTCTCTCTCGGTTCGACTCTTTCATGGTATCTTGAGCCATCTATGGGGGATCAAGAATCATCTTCTTCCCTCCCTCCCTCTTCCATCAATCTTGCCGGAGCAACTCCCGCCGAACCCTTCATCCCTGCTCCCCTCAAATTCCTTGTTTCCAACATTAAAACTCTTCTTCCTCATCCCCTTACCACCGATAATTACTCTATTTGGAGAATTCAAATTCTCCAACAGTTCACCGCCACCGGTTATGACGGACATCTCAATGGCACATCACAGCCGCCGCCTGATACCACCTCCTCTGCCTACGGGACCTGGAAGCTCACCGACAGCACGCTGATCTCCACATTATTTTCGGCAATTTCCCCTACAATCTTGCCTTATGTCATTACGGCGACTACTGCTCGTGACGTCTGGACGATTCTTGAACGTCGTCTTCAGCTCGCCAGCCGTTCTCGCGTCATCCAATTAAAGAACGAACTTCATCATATTCAGATGAAGAATCTTTCTATGCAGCAATACCTCACTCAAGTCAAGACTATTGTCGACAACATCGCCGCCTCTGGATCCATTGTCGATCCTGAAGACATATCTATCTACATCCTCAATGGGCTGCCGGCGACATATAATTCTTTCAAAACGTACATTCGAAACTCCTCTCAACCAGCCGATCTTGACTCACTGTATTCCCAACTTTGCAGCGAGGAAATCCACGTTAATCAAGAAGCACAGAAGGAAACAGCTACCGATCACTCGGTTCTTTATGCTACTTCTCAAAATCAAAATCGTGGCCGCTCCTACCGTCGACCACCAAAGAACTCCAAGAATCTGAACAATCCTCCGCACCCGGTGCCTCAATCGTCTGTTACTAACAATTCTTCTACAAATCAACGCCCAACATGCCAGATATGCGGCAAGATCGGACATCTCGCTCTCAATTGCTGGCATCGTTGCAACTTCAAGTACGCGCCTACTACGTCTCCTTCTCCACGCGCGTTGCTTGCTCAACCAACCGGGCAGCAATCCCAGGATTGGATTCTAGATACCGGTGCCTCTGCTCACTTAACTCCGGACAACAACAACATTCAATACCCTCAATCCTACTACGGTACCGACACGGTCTCGGTAGCAAATGGATCTTCCCTGCCCATTCAAAACTCCGGGCAAGGACTCCTGCCGCTACCAGATACCCCTCGATCAACGCCCTCTTCTTCGTGGTCAGCTCCATAAAGGCCTCTATCACATTCGTACAGCACCCGACGTTCAGCATACAGCTCTTCACACCACCGAGACAACTACAAACCTTTGGCATGCTCGTTTGGGACATCCTAACAGCCGGACTCTCGCTTCTCTAGCAAAAATCATTCCCATTCCTCATATTTCTTCCCTAAATTCCTTTTGTAATTCCTGCAATGTAGCTAAGAGCCACAAGCTCCATTTTAATAAAAGAATTTCTGTCTCAAATTTTCCATTTGAAATAATCCACTCGGACATATGGGGTCCGGCTCCTACGACCTCAAATGACGGATTTCGCTATTACGTCATATTTATAGATGATTTTACTAGGTTCTCATGGATTTATTTTATGCAAACTAAACAAGAAACTTTTTCCAAATTCAAGATTCTTTGCAGTCTCATTAAAAATCAGTTCGGCTGTGTACCTAAAAAGCTTCAATCGGATGGTGGAGGAGAATTCCTAAGCTCTGCATTCAGGAATTATCTTCAAGATCACGGTATTCTACATCGTCTTTCTTGCCCTCACACCCCCGAGCAGAACGGCATAGCAGAACGAAAGCATCGTCATGTACTTGAACTAACCCGCGCTCTGTTTCACTCGTCCAACGTGCCCACTCGATTCTGGCCCGAGGTCGTCAGTAGTGCAATTTACCTCATTAACCGTCTTCCGTCAGCATCCATGCATTTTCAGTCGCCGTTCAAACGTCTCTACAACAAAGATCCAAGCTATGATCATCTCCGTGTTTTTGGATGCCTCTGTCACCCATGGATGAAACCGTACAGCATCGACAAATTCTCGCCGCGTTCGCACGACAGCATCTTCCTTGGTTATTCTCCCAGACATAAAGGCTACAAGTGTTACAATCTCGCCTCTCAGAAAATGCAAATCTCAAGACATGTGGTATTTCACGAACATATTTTTCCCTATCATAATCCTCAACCCACTCCTGATACTACCACTAACACCAATCCTATCCCTCCTCTTCTAATTGTACCACCTTCAGTCATACCGCGTGTCACGACCCGATTCGACGGGGACGGATCCCGCCCAAACCGGATCGCGACCAGCCTAAACAAACTAACCAGGATCTGGTTTGGGAATTGGTTTCGGAACTGAATCTTCCAAATAATTCTCAAAACGGCCAGACAAACACAGAACAACAGAGCTACTATAGATCACCAAATACAGCGGAACAAAACATCTATCTTGTCTTTTCCTCAAATACAATCATCTACAAATACAGTGCATGGCTTTTGAACAGAAAGAAAGACAGAACAGAAAAGCCATGACTGTACAAAAATCAAAAGGTACAACAAATACCTATACGAATCAGACTCAGAAATCTACTCATGGACTTCCTTCCCTTTCCCAGAACCTGAAAACCACCAGAAAACAAGAGTGAGCTCAACAGCTCAGCAAAGCAACAAACCTCCAATCAAAACTTTCAGAATTCAAAACCAAACTCATCTGACAGAAATCAGATCAGAAATCGGAATAGAATCGTACAGATTGTCAAACCGGACATATCAGAACGAAACAGAATAGAATCAGAACAGATACGAACAGATATCAAATCAGAATCAGAGTCGTACGGATTCAGAGTACAAACAGAACATAATAAATCAACAGAGTCAGAATTATACAGAAATCCGAAAGTCAGAGTTAGAATTCACAGAGTTGTACGGAACAGAAATCGTATCAGAAACAGGACAGAATCAGACATATCACATTAACAAAATCAGAAATCAGAATTGCTTACCGAACAGATACTGAATTCGAAATCATATCAAATTAGATATCAGACAGATCAAATCATATCGTACGGAACTTATTATCGCTTACAGAACGGATACAGAAAGCAGAGTCAGATCAAATTAGATATCAGATATCAGATATATATTTAATAGCTAAATTCCCTGACACTGACTGAATCTCTTTGGATTCAGGCCCCTTATAACTCCCTTTGTGCTCACGGCACCAGAACAGATGTGCTTACAGCACCAGAACAGATTTCATCGGATCCGGAACAGAACAGATATCAGATTTTCAGATTTGAGCTCATTTCAGATTTCCCTGACACTTACTGAATCTCATAGGATCCAGGCCCCTTATAACTCCCTTTTTATAGCACATACAGATAGCATTTCAATTCAGAAGAAATCCGGGCAAATCAGAAATCAGACAAAAATCGGGCAGCACAACGGCAGTAGACGGAATTTACACAAAATTTCCTGCAAAGAAAATTTACCAAATTCGCACAGAACATAGATAATCATATTCCAGAACATTTATTCTACTGCACAGAGAATTTACGGATTCACAGAAAAATGTACTCAACTGAAAACGCTGCCGAATCAAAAATACCCGGACAAAAATCTTCGGAAAATAACCAAAAACTGCACACTCGGCACTTCAACAATATACAGAAAGTTACGCGGTAAAAACTGAATCAATCAAAAGTTACGGACGAAAATCGGTAACGGAAACAAAATCCGGACAGAAAACACCGCCAAACTCGACGGTTCTGAAAATTGAGAAAGGCGGAATGTGCCTTACCTTGCGTACAGCAAAATCCTCAACAGTCTCGACGAACGAAAACGGACCCGCGGCTTCCCGAAATCAACTTTTCCTTTTTCTCCTTTTCTTCCTCTCTCTTCGGATCAAAATCTGATTTTTTATTAAAATTTTTCTCTCTCCTCAAAATATCTCCTTTCCCTTAAGAAATGCTCAGATCGTCCTGGACGATCGCACTTCGTCCCGGACGATGTGTGCTCTGGAAAATCCTCGTCCAGACGAAATTTTCATCATCGTCCCCGGCGACAGGTCCTCGGGAGAATTTTCGTCCAGACGATCCAAATTTCGTCCCGACGAATCATACAACCAAAACTGATTTTCTGCACAACCTGTACCGATCGTCCCGGACGATCCAACTTCGTCCCGGACGAACCTGGAGCAGAACTGATATTACACCGCGCCCCACTACCCCTACTCACAACAAACAAAACTTTCAAATTTCAACCTCTTCCACACCTCAACTAACTCACCCTACTCCTACCGCACAAACTCTGCCTATTCCGTCTACTGTAACAATTACTTCCCAACCGCAACACAGCATTCATCATATGCAAACCCGTTCGAAATCCGGCATTTTCAAACCCAATCCTCACTATGCTCTGGCTGGTGCTATTGACCCCTCATCGACTCCTACCTCCTACCGTCAAGCCAGCACTCAGCCTCATTGGAAACAAGCAATGGAAGCAGAATTCAATGCTCTTCAAAATCAACATACCTGGACTCTGGTTCCCGCTCCCGCCAACAAACAAATTCTTGGTTGCAAATGGACTTTCAAAACTAAACTTCTACCGAACGGCCAGGTAGATCGCTACAAGGCTCGGCTTGTAGCATTAGGCTACGAACAACGTCACGGCGAAAACTACAATGAAACCTTCAGCCCCGTAGCAAAAATGCCGACTATTCGTATGCTTATCACTCTGGCAATCAATCGGAAATGGCCTGTTCTGCAACTTGACGTTTCCAACGCCTTCCTACACGGCAATCTATCCGAAGACATCTATATGCGACAACCGCAGGGCTTCGTCGATCCAAACTCTCCAACTGCGGTGTGCAAACTGCATAAGTCTCTATATGGTCTCAAACAAGCTCCCCGACAGTGGTTTCAAACTCTGACATCCTTCCTTCAAACCCGTGGATTTAACTTCAGCCGATCAGATCCTTCTTTACTTATTCTTACAAAATCTAATATTCAAATTTATTTTCTAATCTATGTAGATGACATTCTTGTCACAGGAAGCGATCAAGACGCAATTCAAACTCTTCTTCGGGACCTTAATTCGCGCTTTGTTCTAAAACAGCCCGGAGCTATTTCTCTTTTCCTCGGCATTCAAGTACAGCAAATTGAGAATGGTGTTCTCCTCACACAAGAACACTATGCACGCAAAATACTGCAGACGGCGGGCTTTACCGAATGCAAAGCAGCTCCTACTCCCATCACGCCAACCTCAAAACAATTAACTCCGAACCATACACCCTTTACTGATCCATCTCTCTATCGTCGTCTTGCAGGTTCTTTACAATATCTTTCCATAACCCGGCCTGACATCGCATTTGCCACAAATCGGGTATGCCAGCACATGTCCAACCCGACCGTTCAACACTACAAAGATCTCACCCGAGTGCTCCGATACATCAAGGGAACAATCTCCTTCGGTTTACCGATCAAACCTGGCGATCTCAAGCTCCAAACCTTTACCGACGCGGACTGGGCTTCCGACAGCTCAGATAGGAAATCTATATCAGGTTTTTGCACTTTTCTTGGACCCAACCTCATCTCGTGGTCTGTCAAGAAACAAGTAACAGTGGCCAAATCTTCAACCGAAGCAGAATACCGTGCTCTCTCCGCTGCTACCTCGGACGTTGTATGGCTTAGACGTCTGGCCGCAGAACTACAAATCCCGCAAGACTCACCTACATCTATATATTGTGACAACATTTCGGCAATTGCGATCGCAAAGAATCCGGTATTTCACGCACGGACGAAGCACATCGAGATTGACTATCAATTCATCCGTCAGCACATTGATTCCGGACACGTCGAACTCAAGCACATATCTTCAATCGAACAAATCGCCGATATCTTCACTAAAGCTTTCACACCGGCTCGATTCAGCTACTTACGATCCAAACTAAACATTCAATCCACGAACGATTAGTTTGCGGGAGGATATTAGCACATATTACATTTCTGCATCTTTACTTATTTACAATTGTATCCATCTCTACTCTATATATTCAACCATGTATCAAGCTTTAATTAATTGAATTCATATTTTCTTATTTTCCCGCTCTCGCTACTCTGCTTCTGCTCTCTCTCGGTTCGACTCTTTCATGTCTCATGTAGAAGATTAAGCTCTTCGCTGCAAAGAAGAGTGTAGAGTTCGTCTAAGCTTACCGAGCGGAGGTTGGTGCGAATGGTGGTTTTGAAGGCTTGATAGGTGTGGGGTAAGCCATTGAGGGTGTAGTGAATGACGTCTTCGACGTCGACGGGGGCGCCGGCCGCTGCGAGTGCATCTACTTTTGCTTTTACCTCTAAGAGATACTGAGTCATGGACTTGTCTTTCATCGATAGGTAATGTAGTTCATTCTTCAATTGCGAGATTCTTGATCTTGTTGAGGATTGAAGGCGGCTATCAAGAATTCTCCAGATTTCGCCGCAGTGTTCGGCGGAGAGAACGTAGGGGAGAATAGTGGGGGAAATAACAGAGTATAGAGCGGCGGCGAGGTTTTGATCGATCAACAGCCACGTTGAGTGTGCTGTATTGATGAGATTGTGTCCGGCACTGTTGGGAAGGAGAGGAGGCGGGCATGGGACAGAACCTGTCAAGAAGCCTTCAAAACTGTTTGCACGAAACAGTTTTAGGACTTGAGATCTCCATAGCGAATGATTGTCCGCTGTTAGTTGCTGGGCGATGACGTTCTTGACATTGCTCATCAAGAATTTAAGGGCAGATGGAATCTGAGGGGAAGAGAAGGTCCCTTCAACGACGGTGGAGGAGTCCGCCTGGGTGGGAGATGATGTAGTTGCAGAAGATGACATTGCAAGATAGGTAGAGGATGAACTAGACTTCTGATACCATGTAACAGACTTAGAGTAGGCTCACGAGAGCCAGAGACGAATTGAATGTAGATGGAAGAAGAAGTAATTCATTGATTTGTCTAAAGGTTACAAGGGTTATATATAGAAAAACAGAGTAAAGAAAAGTACATAACAAACTAAAGAAAGTACGTGAAGCAGTTCCGCATATATCGGTAACCAGTTCTTGCTTTGCCACATGTAAGGTGGCTAACATATTTTAAAGGATATTCTTAGAGGTGTTGAGTGAGTGCAACCTCAGTGACTAGAAGTTCTAGAATTTAAACGTTCAACACGCACATTAGAAACAAAAGACCGTTAAATAGTATAGTGAGGAAACCAATAAATCGGTTGCGGATGGTTGTGCCTAAGGCTAAGCCGAAGACGCTGAGAGGGCGGCGGGTGGAAGTTTTGCAGGTAGGAGTGTCAATTTCGGGTCACAGGTCAGGTTTGGGTCGAACCCGAAATTGACCCGGCACTATTTGGGTCAACCCGAACCCGACCCGAATGATCCGGTGCCAACAAAAAATTGCTAATTTTCGGGTAAAAAATGGATCAATCTCGGGTTGCCGGGTAAAAAACGGGTCAATTTCGGGTCAACGGGTCACCCCGAACCCAACATGATTTTTTGAAACGGATCGAATTGTTGAAATCAAACACGACCCGTTTCTGATTCGGATCAACCCAAATTTGAAATTTTTGGGTCGGATTTTCATGGTAGGTCGAATATTGATACCCCAGGCCCTAGTCGCAGGGATTTTTTTTATTTTTATTTTTTTAAAAATTTTCTGTTTTGGTGTGAGGAAGGTCAGGACGGACAGGCAATGAGTAGTTCGAAAAGTTCTGGCTAGTGATCGCGTGAAGCAAAACTCTGCCGGCTTTCGTCTCTCTCGTTTTAACTAAGACGCTGGTTGACGAGATGCGATTGACGCTTCCTTCGCCAAATTCACGAGATTCAGATGCGATCTCAGTGGATTTTAGGGGATTTATCAGAGATTTCGATGATGATACGAGGTTTCGCATTAATTGGGATTTGAAATCTCATTTGACTTCCCTTTTTTTTGATTTAATTCACAAGCAATGATAATAATGATTTTCCTTAATTAGTAATAGCATTAATTGAAGATGATAGTAATGCACAAGTCAATGAAACAACCTTGATTTACACGATTCCCTTGAAATTCGCGCATTTGCTTCGTTTTGCACGTCGATCTTACCACATAACTTTCGTTGGACAACTTGACAATGTACTTTTGGATATTGTTGATGTTCAAAACTCAAAGACAAAGTTTATTTTGAGATTGGATGCCATTTGGGCAGCACCGTGCACTATTTTCCTTCATTTGTATGTTGTTACTTCAGAATTCGTGCCACCGCCACAACTGATCCCAATCGATCAAATAAAGTGTTGTTTTTGAATGTCGGCGACGTTCCCGACGTAATGATGAAGTCTGTTTTGTGATTGGTCATCATTTGAGCGACGTCATGTTTTAATTTCCTCAATTTGCTCGTCGTCACCTTAGGATTCATGCCACTGCCTCTGATGATCCCAATTGATCGAATAAAATATTTTTTTTGAATGTCGAAGACGTTCCAGACTCAACGACATAGTCCGTTCTTCGATCATATGTCGTTTTAGCGACGTCGAGCGTCAATTTTGGGTGCCGGTCGTTCCTTTAGATCGATCTCGTTCGATTTGAACGCGAGGGGTCTCGATTTAGACGAATCCGACGTCCTAATAGCAACAACATAGTCCTTTTGGCAATTAGAAGCTGTTTGACCTTTCAAGTAGTATGTCGTGTTGACGTGCGCTACTTAATTCATCAGTTTTCACCTTTTTTTTTCTTTGTATTTTTGCATATATGTGTCAACAGCCCTATTGTTACCAAGCAGAGATTGGACAATCAAAGAGCCAAAGAAAAAAGGATCAAGCGGGGATGTTAAAGAGCATTTGAAGGCCACACTTTATAAAGGTTGATTAACAAGGCAGGACTGGTTACTTAAATTGTTATTCTTGTAGCAACAAATTCCTTGTACGTTTATAAACATATTTTAAGCTGAAGATAACAAGGAAAAGAAGTTACTGTATCAGGAGTCTTACTAGAATTCCCTATGCCAAGACCCTGCGTCTAATACTATTCTTCTTCTTCTTCCTCATTTTCTTAATAAAATTCCAGTCACTCTCATCGTTCTATCTTTTCCATTCTTTTCTCTGTGATTGCTAAAATAATACCAAGTGTCATCCTCCAACTCCAGCGTTTCTAGACACCAATTTTCAATAATAAAAAAATGAATGTTATACTTACAAGTTTTGTTTAGGGGATGTTTGGTAGCATCCCGGATTTAATTTAAGTAGGATTTCGTAAATCCTCTAAATCCGGATTTCAAAAATCTTGAGAGGCTTAAATACTGAAAATTGTTTGGTAACATTCATGATAAATTATCTTAAATCTCATGTGACTGTTTGGCTATAGAGCAGCATTTACCGAGAGGTTTCTTCCTCTAGCGCCATGGATTTTGTAAATCCGGCAAAATACAAGTTTTTGGAAATCCAAGATTTAGAGTGAATCGACGAAATTTTCCGTTTGCGGCAGATTTCGTTTGCAGTGAGATTTGGTTTTGCATTTTAGGTCGTTTGGCTGGATTTCACTTAAATCAGCCTCAAATTCAGCCTAAATCCTGCTACCAACAGCCCCTTACTGTGGTGACTAATACAGCTTTTATGGGTTCCTGTAGCAAGTATAAAATTGTATGAAAACCTCCTCATCCATCTTCGATGAGAGTCCATCACTATTTAGAGTTGCTACCAATAGTTTCCACAAGAGCAGAACCCATTGCTGAAGCAGTGAAATCTGTTTGAATCCCTTACAATTATATCCCTTCCATAGATTTTACTGAGAAGCTTTATTGCAGAATGACAATCTCCACATACTCTAAGATTCTTCACCACCCTGATGACTGTGCCTGGACTAGTTCTCACCAATCCAAAGGCTATTGCCAGTTTCTCACTATGTTGCGATAAAGAGCTCTCCTTCACTTCTTCTTCCTCTATGTCCAGAAGCACCTGTGTAACATCTGGCTCATATCCTGCAAGCCTCAACCTGTTTCCCATCTCCTCTAACATCTCATAAAGCTCTCTCTTGTTGCCATGTGTGGCATTTCCTGCTATAAATTCATAAGAAACACCATCTAACTCAATCGAACTGCAACCAGGTACTTTCCTCACCCCTCTCTCCAACATCATCTTCCTCACCCTATGAACTCCATGCCAGTCATGCTTCATTGCATATATATTTGATAGCAAAACATAACCTGCATGATCTTCCGGAGCTGCTTTGATTAGTCTATATCCAGCCTTCTCACCAAGTTCAAATTTCCTGTAAATTCTACAAGCACCCACCAATGCTTTCCACATCACTATATCAGGCTCCATTGGCATTTGTTGAATCAGCTTTTCCACTTCATCGAAGAATCCTGCCCGGCTAAAGAGATCAACCATGCACCCATAATGCTCAATGTCGGGTTTGAGGCCGTAAACCGCCGCCATCTTTCGAAAATACTCCTTTCCTTCTTCAACAAGACCGCCATGGCTGCAAGCATTCAGTACACAAGCAAAGGAGATTTCATTGGGAAGCACTCCTGCAGCCAACATCTCTGAGAAAAGTTTTATGGCCTTCAAGCTATGACCATTTGAGGTAAAACCAGCAATCATAGCATTCCAATTGTCCACCTTTTTCCATTTCTTTGCCTCAAAGACATGAATTGCACCTTCAATGCACCCACACTTGGAATACATGTTAATCAAAGCAGAGCTGAGATTCTCATCAAGCTCAACTCTATGCCGGTTGATATAAGCATGTACCCATTTACCTTGACCCAATGCACCTAAATGAGAAGCTGCAGATAGAACGCTAATTAGTGTGATCCTATTAGGTAAACATTCATTGCTTTCCTGCATCGACCTAAACACAGCCATGGCTTCTTCATATTTGCCAGTCTCAACATAGAAGGCAACTACAGTATTCCAGGAAACGACATCCCGTTGCATCATTCGGTAGAAAAAGTCAAGGAGGGATCCACCATCCCTATTATGAGCATAGCCCTCGAGCATGCTGTTACAAGCAACTGCATCTGGATCAGGACTTGCGTCGAATACCTTGCGGGCATCATCCATTCTCCCGGCGGCGACAGCATACAAATGTATGAGCTTGTTAAGAATGTGGGCGCTTGAACAAAACCCAAGCTTGACAACATGAGAATGAATCTGCCTTCCAATTCCAAGCTCACGCAGGTGGGTGCAGGCCTTAAGGGCAAAGGTGAAGGTGAAATGGTCGGGATCGATGGAATTAATGAGGGATTGATGGTAGAGCTTAATGGCATTGAGCGGAGCTTGGCTGATAAGATGACCTCTCATGATTATATTGTAGATGAAGATTGGAGGTTGGTGGAGGGATACAAGAATTTTCTCGGCGTCATGGAGGGTGCCGGAGCAGGAGAGCGCGTAGAACTCCGACATTCGGCCGGCTGAGTAAGGGTCGGTGATTTGGGAGGATTTGACCATTTGGGCGTGGATTTGCCGGGCTTCCTGGAGGTGGTTGCAGAGGCGGAGGAGTGAAAGGTTCGTGCTTTGAAGATCAGGATGTCTCTTCGCTGTAGTAATCTTTGGTTGGATGATGATGGAGATCGGTTCTAAAGCAAGAGAAGACATGGATTCTTTCGGCAGATGGACTTAGTAGAAAGAAATCGTTTAGGGGCTCTTAAGAATCCAAAATACAATTCACATATCTTTATTATTCATTATTTTAATAGATATTTATTGTAAAAGGTAAAATAATAACATCTAAATATAAGATAATAGTTCAACTTATATCCAATTTTATATTGATTCATAACATCAAAGTCTTCTAAATATATCAAAAACTTCAACTATTTTAATAAATGTTATTTTCTTTGTTAGAAACATATGTTGCCCCATATGGCAGAGAAATTATTCTCTGTGGTCGTCGGACGCCATCTGGAGGCAAATTAGGACTCACCACGCTACTTTTTTATTATGTACTAGTGCCGTTTACTGCTGTGTACCGAGTGACATGGTGCATGCTGATTCAACTTCGAACGATCTAGTGACCGCACAGAATAATTTTCCCATCTATAAGGACAACTTGCTACATCAACTAAGATAATGTTGCATCTCTCAGTGACAATCATATGATAAATATCTCACAACTTAATAGTTTTGCTTTTCATATTACAAACATCTGCATCTTTCTCAAGCTTTCATCCTTTGATATCAGAGAATTTCTTATCCAGATGCTGCCGACATAGCATGATTTTATCGCACATTATGGATCTATTTGGAATAATTTTCTCAATGTTTTACTTTTCAGATTGTAACTACAATTTTGTTTAGCTATTACTTTCTCATTGCTTTTTTTATGAGAATATGTTTATACAATCTGTTAGTTTTACTAAAACAACTATTTGATTCAAAAAAAAAAAAACATATTTGTATTATTCACAACAGCTTTCAAAATAGTTGTGTTTCCTACAACAACTTTACGATTATCTTTACAAAAATCTGTAACCGTCCAAGAAGATCATATGTCTATGAGGTTTAACATGGTAAAATACCATTTGGCACGCTAACAGTTTCGTTCAACCTGATTAATGAAACTCTATCCTAAAATTTCTCAACCTGTTCAATATGAACGAGTGTTGATCCACCAAGCCAAAATCTATCTGCTTGAATGAATCCACAGTGATTGAAGGAAGCTATGCCGAGTTCAAAATCAAACTCATAATTATAAGTTGATCAGGTAAACTTACAGATAATTAAGAAAAGAAAAAAAATGCACAGGATCCCAAAACCATTTCCAGACATAAATATAAGACTTCATTTGGGAGATTTCTCTTGTTGCTTTCTAAAGCAATATTTTAGCATAAAAATTTCTATTTATATTAAAAACATTAATAAAATCATCTCAAATGAAACCTAAATCAATGAGGCCTGGGCTCTATTGGCCCAAGGCCACCTCTAGCCATGCAATGCCTTCTTCATGGGCTCAGTGAAATTTGTTGACCAAAGGCACAACAATCAAGAGATTATTACATATAGAGTCCGAACATAGAGAACCGTTCAATTTTGTGACTGTGAACAATAAAAGCACAGTGATGGACAGTAATTGCATTTTTATAGCTCACAGACTCACAGTCATAAAACCAAATAATTTTCTATGTCCGGATTCAGCACGTAATAATTTCTCAGTGAATCAATCCTACTTGTGGCATATGTGAAGGTCTCATGGAGCCACATGCTCACATTAATATGGCTAAAAATGTGTCATGTGGCTAGCATTTGTCGCATATCACTTCAAGATTGTAACAATGTGGGTACAAAAATATTAACTAAGGACTCATTTTACATTAATTTTATTTATTTTTAAACTGTGTTTATTTTTTTTGTTTTAATTAATTTCAAAATTCTATCAAATTATTTTTGGAAAAATATTCAAGATAATTTTTAAATATTTTTCAAAAAAATAACTACAACTACTAGTTGCCGCATTTATCTCCGACATTGTTATTATCATGAAATTATTGTCAATCACTTTTACTGTCGTTTTTGTAGTGGGATAAAAATTTGATGTCATCGTTACTGTTAATATTGTATTATCAGTACTATCATCTACCATCTTTGTAGCACTAGTTGACACCACCTCGCAATCAGCTATCATCACTAGCAACGATCATCGCCACTGCCACCCTAACGTATTTGATATTTAATAAAAATAAAAACAAAAACGAAAACAACCTAGGTTCAAAATATCAAATATATTTTCTTTTATAATTAAAAATATATAAAATAAAAATTTAAAAATACAATAAAAATGATGCAAAAAAACCCTAATTAGTTAAATTAAGGAGCATTCTAGCTGCACAAATTCTTTTTAACACATGCTAAAAGCGTTGCTAAAGCCTTCCTACATCAACACTCATAAAATCGATGCTAGAGTCTTTCCAGCGAACGCAAATACAGCAGATTTGCAACGCTTTCTAAACTGCTACAAATAAATTAGTAGGTGATTAAACCGCTCCAGTAGATCCTGAAAAGTGCTGCGAAAGCCTGATTTTTTAGTAGTATATTAACATTTCAACTGACATTAATCCGATAGGATCTCTCCATAAAAATACTAAAAAAAATTTATTGAGAAATGTAAAATGTTGACACAATAATTTACACAATCTTACATTCTTTATCTTAAGATGAATTTTAGTATTATTATTATTATTATTATTATTATTATTATTATTATTATTATTATTATTATTATTATTATAAGTAGACATTTCAATCTATTTCAAAATAAAGCTTAAAGTGGTTGAGTTGGGAATAACTGAACCAAACCAATTAGGGGTGCCAAAGAACTACAGGTTTAGTTTGGGTTGGACCCGAAATTAATTCGGCTTGTATCTAGTCAGCTTAAATCCAACCCGTTTAATAAAGTGGTGAAAAAAGACTAACCTAAACCGACCCACTAGCAACTCAAATGACTCAAATTTGATCTGTCAAATCATTTTGGTTAATTTTTTTTTATAACTTATTAACTATAAAATTTAAGATATTTCATCCCAGTAATATGATTATACATAAAAGAGAAAAAATTAAAAAAAAAAAAGATATTAAACCGACCATTTTAGAGTTAAAAATGGGTTCATAGGTCAAATCAAACTAGACCCATTTAATAAACAAATTAGAAAAATCAAATCAAATCCGATCCGTTAATTAAACCAGTCATTCAGAGTCTAAATTTTTTACATTTGATTCGAATCAGATCATTTATTGACACGCCTATAACAAACCTATTTGTGATTGGGGCCCAATCCAAACTCGTTTTAGAGTTCACCAACCTCCAATATTATTTTCAGCATTGGAATTTTGATGGAACATTCCTTTTAACGATTTATTCTAATTAAAATTTTGATTATAATATTCAAAAATATTTATCTTAATTTAAATAACAAATATCAAAATATAATATGCACGAATCTAAATGCCTAAGAAGAGGCCTGAGTTTTGCAAATCCACCAACAAGACTGACTCTCTCACCTACGAACATTAAATAACAATAGTGGAAGAAAACCAACACACTGATGCAGGACCCTACACGCTTTTTCATATTAACTATCTGACACACTCGTATACGATTTCAATTTCCTAAAATAATAATAATAAAAATAATAAACAAAAATTAGATTTCTAATATTTTTTTATTATTAAGAGACACTTTGTTTAAATTAATAAAATATTATAAATATAAAAGTTCTGACAATTAATTGATTTGAAGTAACAAAATATAGAATGAAATTTTGAGACATTGTTTATTTTGGTGTATTTATAAATCGTTAGATTTGGACGATTTTAAATGGTATACATCTACTGCTATCGTTGTTGTCGGTTGTCGTCGTCGTTGTCCACCATCTTTGCATACCATCTTCGTAGGATGCAGTAATAGCTTATTCTCGCCACCTTTACAATCGGTAACCATCTTCATTAAATTTTACACTACAGAAAAAATAATTTATTTATTTATTCATCTAAATAACTCTAGAATATTATATATATTATAGGTGTCCATTAAACTTAGCAGTAGATTGTGCCATTTTTTAATTTATAGTAATATTTGTGTGACTTATTTGATTGGTCCTCTCTGCTAAATGAAAAATTATTATGTGCGGACATCGAAGAAATGCACCACGTCACTCTTTTACTGTACTGTGACTTGGTACTGCTCGATATCACGGCTAGATACCGCTCAATGCTGTGACATCTGGATATAGAGCTAACGTCCGCACAGAATAATCTCTCCTGCGAAATAGTAAACATTACCATCATAATCATTTTGGGTAATCACTAATGAAGAAGAAGGATCGGTTACCTTCCTAAGAAATCCTATGCGATGAAGTAAAGTTTGTAACATCTAACACAAAATTCAATGCTCTTATAAAAGTTCGCAATAGGATAGTTCCCAAAATTTTCATGAATTCTTTGACCAAAAAATGCCCAAGCTAAGATTTGAAAACTTTCAAACATTTATTTGGGTACCATAAGAATTTTTAATATAATAAATTTACAGTCAAAATGGTGTAGTTTGATCCAACGAATTTAACATAGCAAAGACCATAGTCTTTTGACAATATTTGACCTCTAAATCGATTCAAATCTATCGTACCTAACTATTTGGTCTAATCTGATGCACCCAAATTCCTATTCAGGTGACTCCATACAACATTTTTTTTAGACATTTAGGTCAATTAAGACAAATTCACAAACACATCAGATAGAGATGCTTCGAACTCAAGATCTCTTGGTTGACAGCCAAAGTATCCAACCAACATATCCACAATGAAATATCTGAATTATGCGCATATTTGTTTTGTACTATATCAGTGTCAAAAAATATGTGCACAAAGATATATATTTTTTATTGTAAATAAATTTATGATATTTTTATGTAATTTAAAGATTAAGCTATCATAAAAATAAATATAAAAATTTAAATATTAGAAATATAAATGTACAAAAAAAATTTATGGTAAGTAAAAAGCCCCCCAAATCTTTCATAAATAAAACTCATGAGATAAATGGGAGCAGCATTAAATATACATGTCCAAGCACAAATTCGTCATACATTTCTCCATACAATTGCGAGAAAGATGGCTCCACAATTCTTCTTCAACTACAAATAGCACTTCGATCCCCTTCAGACAGACAGTAGTTGCCACCATCTAAATCTTTAAAAAAAATAAAAATATCTCCTTCAGAATATGGAGAAAACTAATGGAGAAGTACTCTACTTTCTTCTCTCCCTGTTACTCTCCATCTTCCTTTTCCTCCCCATCTCTGAATGTGGCCGCGCTCAGGCAATGTTCATCTTTGGCGATTCTCTCATCGATAATGGCAACAACAACTTCATCCCAACCATTGCGAAAGCAAACTACTTGCCTTATGGCATTGATTATGGCTTCCCCACTGGCAGATTCTGCAATGGCCTCACTGTCACTGACTATGGAGGTTTTTTCCTGCTTCTTCCATTTCATTTGCTTCAATTTGTCGCAGAAACTTTACCCTTCGTGTTCTAATATTGCAGCAAAGCTATTAGGTCTGCCATTCCCAGTGCCATATTTGAGCTTACAGTCGAAGACAACTGAGATATTACAAGGGGTTAACTATGCATCAGCTGCTGCCGGCATTCTCGATGCCACCGGCAGGCATTATGTAGATTTCCCTTCCCTTTCTTAGACTATTTTGCTTTTATTTGACAACAATTTCTCAATGCTTATATTTAGCAATCATATAAGAATGGCAGGGTGGGAGGATATCATTCAATGGCCAAATTGCTTTGTTTGAGAAGACTGTCACTACGCAGTTGCCTTTTCTGATACCAAACCTCATAAAATTGTCAGATTATCTTTCGAGCTCGGTCTTCGTCATAAATATTGGTAGCAATGATTATATCAACAACTATCTTCTTCCCAATCTTTATTCCACCAGCAGGGAATACACAGCAGATGCCTTCGCTGATCTTCTCATCAGCAATTTTGAGCGTCAATTGAAGGTTTGTTTTAAATTTCATTATCTTCTGGTTTAGTATGAGTTAATAGTTCTTTTAACTTTATTAGTTCGTGTAGTAATGGCGTTTGTTCTTATGCCAAGCAAGAAGACAAGCACAAATAATGAATCTATGGCTGCTGCTTCTCATCTTCAAATCAATGTTATTAATTACTTTTATAATATTTAATTCAGTCTTATGCTATGGACTACGATTCTATTGCATGCTTCATTTATGTTGATAGATGATACTATAATGCTTTTTACTAAATTGGTGTCCGTTGACTAGAAACAAGTATTTTTACCCTAAGCTTAAAGTTACTGTTACTATTTCTAGGCAAACAATTTGAATTCAAATTTCATGGAGCTGTAACTTTAGCTCATTAAATTGCATCTGAGCATCCAGCTAAAAATGTCAGCCAATCCATCCATCTCAAAGCATTGAGAAAACAAATACATATGGGGTAGGTTAGTTGGTAAAAATCTTCGCAGTTGAAAACGTAAAATTTTAGGAGTTTTTAAGATTCTGAGATTAAATTATTTTTCATCAAGTTTTGTTTCGGCACTTGAATTTTTTCTCATAAAATCCTCATCCCCTTTAAACCAAATAATCGAGCAGGAAAGTGAAAATCTTAAACACATCAGTTTAATAACTATAAACAGCTCAGTTCTTCAGAAACTTCTTTTGCTTGTACTGGAAACAGGGAATAATAGATACGAGAAAGTAGCCACCACACCTAACCAAAAATACAAATAAAGGATCCAAGTCCTTTGAAAGCTCAAATTCAAAACACTCATCAACTGCTTTATTAATTGAGCTCCCCCTTCTACCTAACAATAAATCCACCTTTCAGCAAGTCTATTAAATGCCTTACAGAAAAGATAGTAATATTTATGCAGAAAAAAACACCATTGTGGTAAAATGTTTTCACCATCATATACAACTTGACAACCAGTAAAACCAATTAGTCATTTAAGATTCTTTACAATGCTAAGAACGAACTAATGTAAACCACCATACTGCAGAGCTTATACATGCTTGGAGTCAGGAAGATGCTTCTGGTTGGAATTGGACCGCTTGGGTGCATTCCAAGCCAGCTCTATCAGCACAACAGCACCGACGGTAGCTGCATCGAGATTGTGAACAAGCAGGTCTCTTTGTTCAACGAACGGCTCGTACCTCTTCTACTTAAGCTCAATTCAACCCTACAAGGATCATTCTTTGTGTATGAGAACATCTATGACACATTCGTTGATCTGGTTCAGAATCCTGCTAGCTATGGTATAAGATACTGAATTGGTTTATTGCTACTGTAGAAGAATATATATTTCAATGATGAAATTGAAATTGAATTGTTTCCTATAGGATTTAAGGAGAAGAACCAGGCTTGTTGTGGGAGTGGGAAGTATGGTGGACAGTTAAGTTGCTTGCCACTTCAGGTTCCATGCGCAGAGAGGGATTCATTCATATTTTGGGATTCATTCCACCCAACACAGGCTGCAAATAAGATAGTTGCAGAGCGCTGTTACAGTCCTTTATCTACTGATTGCCTGCCTATCAGTGGTTACATGCTTGCACAGCTATAGGAAATGCCTTCATTGATCATTTGAAATCATAAAGAGGGAGCTTGTTCTATGTTCCTCTCATTAACAGTATAATAACCACATAATCATTTGAAGTTGAAAATTTTAATGGAGTAAGGGTGGTGTTAGTGACAGATGAATAATGGTTGTTCTTAGAGCGAGTTCTTTTTCTTTAACGAAAGTAATAAATTTGAGCAAATGTTATGTTTGTATTAGCTTTTTTGGTTTTTAATGTGCGGATTGTTCATTTGGTGAATAAAAGAAGAGGAAGTGATTTTCCAGAGGAGGTTTAGTTATCTGCTGTAAATGTTCTGTTGCTTTATCTGTGAAAGACTGGTTGAAAAAATATTCTTAATCTCTGTATGTGTAATTCTATCTATAAAAAAGTTTTTTTTTTCTTTTTCAAAATAACCTTTGTTTTCATGGATTCAATTCCAATTTCCAACAGTTCCAAAATTAATTGTTGTAAGAAATTTGAACTGTTTTGCATTATTCTGATGAAATAACTGCCAAAGGGGAATAATTACAAACCTTAAAACAGTCATAAATGATAAAATTTCACTTGAAAGTAAAATTAAAGCTAAAAAAGTCAAAAATGAAACTCATTTAAAATAGGGAAACAAATTTTAACTTACATAATGTATGGGATTTAGAGTATATAGTATCAATAAATTGTCCCTGAATGAGGTTCTTATATTAATTAGCTAGGAAATATGTACCATTGCTTTTTAACTTTGTAATGAGCAAGGCTACATTTCTCATAGAGTAAAAGCTCAAAATAGTCTTCTGACCATCAATAAATATCAAATTTAGTCATAGAGTTTTGCATTGCCTTGTATTAATCCCTCAACTATCACAAATTGAGCAAATTTTGTCAATGACCATTTAAATTAACGGAGAGATCCAGAGAAGTTTGTTTCTTGGGGGCATTTAAGTAAAATACCCGCTCAATGCATCCCGCTATACGTCGTGCATGCATTCTGCTAGAAACATGGAGATTTTTCTTCGTAAAGAAGCGAAAACCCTAGGATAACGCGAGTGAGGCAGCCGACGCGACCGAGGCAGCCGATGCATAAAAGGCAGGCAAAGCGAGCGAGCAAGCGAAAAGCCGGGCGAGATGCACTACGACATGCTTTGATACGAGCGAGGCAAGCCACAGACGAAACTTGGTTTGTTGTTTCTCTTGGCCTCAATTTTATGCATCTATTTTGTGTTTCTAGTTCCTCCAGGGTGCCGCTGCAGTTCAGAAGTTGGTGATTGAAATCTTCTTTGTACTTCTCTCATGAATTAACCCAAGCCTTTCTTGGTGCTCTGTATGCATAATACAATGGCATAGACCCTAAGTTATGCATTGTAAACATAATATAATGGCATCATTATGATCAAGTTAACTATCTATTTAAAAAGCATGCATCACATATAGGCTTTTGTCATAATATTTTTGTTAGCATTGAGCATTTGAGCTAAGCTTGTTTAAAAGTTGACATGATATTGACTCCTTTGTTAGCTTAAGTAAATTACAAATTAGTGTCCTTATTTTAGGATATTATGAAGATGGACTTCGCGATGAGAACAAAATGATTTTTTTTTTATATTTCAGGGCATTCTTTAGAAAATTTTAAGCTTTTGCTCTTTTTTTTTTTTCAGGGGCATAACTAGTGACATTTTAGAGGGAGTCTATTCTTGCGGAGCAAATAATTGTAGGCATTAGGGGCTTGTAATATTGACATTTAGGCAACTCTAAGTATGAGTATCAATCATATATCTATTTTAATTGATATTTGATGTCAATATGATCCTCATTAGGGAAGCTTAATAGAGGTTACATCTTATTTAAGTGGAGTTGGTATTGCAATTGAGAGCTATCCAATCTTGATGTTGTAATTTAAAAACTAGCTTCATTCATTAAATACACTCTTCTAGTAATGATAAAATAGAGCCAAGTAAGAAATTTTATCACAACATTCAATTATAATACCTAAAATGCCCCTTATATATAACTTTTGATTTTAACTCCTTTAGGCTCTTGCATCAAATTGACTCAATTTTCAATAGTTGAGGGGCTAAATGGGGCAATGTAAAATATTTATTTATAGTCGGGAAACTATTTTGAGCTTTTACTCATTTCTCATATAATCAACAATTATGAGACATAAGATTTTGACTAGTATATAAAGCTTTATAGGTATAAATAATATATCTTATTTAAATATTATTGTATGCTATAAAATTTGTGGAGATAAAATGATAATTTCATACATTAGTTTTTGTACAAAGTTCACACACACAAATAATAGAAGCTCACAAACTAAGCAAGAGTTATTAAATGGATTACTAAAAAAAAAAAGTAATGGGGCTTAGCTTGTAACGTCCCATAATTAAATTTGGAAGAATTATCTATTTATCATTTTAATAATTTACCAAAACTTCCATGAATCATCAATGTAATCAAACATCTAGTGAAAGTAATTAATAATCACACACCTCAAAATATGACACTGTATTCATTCTCCCAAAATCAATATACAATAGCCAAGAGATCAAAATAATTATTGCTCTATCACAAACTCATAACAACAAAAGAATAAGAAAAAATATAAACAAAATCAAAAGAAAATCTGAGGGTCTTTGCCAATCTCACTTCAATAGATCATGACCCCTTCCCTGTACAATGGGGGCTTCAACTTATGGAACATCTATAGATGTGGGTCCCATTTCGACTCCTTATGTCCCACCTATCTATTCTGAGCATCACTCATAGCCTATGCAAGTATGCTGGTTGCTGCATCAAATTATCAGAACTCACTAGATCTGCTACCGCACTCTGTCCATTATGTGTATCCTGATAGGTAGGGTTCATCTATCCACTTATAAAATCTTCCTTCCTAATCAATTAATTCACAAACTCAATATGCATACATATGCAAAGCAATCAATCAAATGCAGAATTTAAAATCCATACTAGCAAACTTCTACACTACTCATAAATCAATTCCTATAGCACTAGTTACATTTCCATTCTTCCAATAATCGCTTTGATACCAATTGTCATCCTTGTACATTGCTAGTTGCATTCACTGGATATTTCACTTATATTGATAATTTATAGAATCTCTGATATATTTTTAAAATGATAAATATATAATTCTTCCGCATTTAATTTTAGGGCCTTACATAACTCACATGAAATAATCTACTGTGAATTGAAGATTATAGAAGTATATACATCCTTCAATTAGAGCAAGTGGAATTACAAAATCTAAATTCTTATTTGACCTCTTCTGTGCAGTCAAAAGTATTGAAGAAACAATGAGACCATGGGCACTACTGTATGGATGGACAACAAAGAATATCAATGACAAATTGGGAGATGGGAGTCGGTGACAACAGTTCGACAATGGCAATCAGATGACGATGATTACTGATGATGATCACTAATGTCGATCGACAAGTAAAAATTTATGAGTCTTTAAATCTATAAGCTATCTCCAATCTTAGGTGACCTTCATATGAAAAATGAGATTATTTATAGATATTTGGACTTATTTTTTTCTTATTTTAGTGAAAATCTCAAATACTTCATCGGATGATTTGGGTTAATCCCCCATATCATATAATTTTTTTGGTCATTTAAATGTCTTAATGACGTTAAATTAGGTGCTATTTGGACTCGTTGGATTTCTCTCATCAAAAGGCTCGTTTTAGCTATAAAAACACAAAATTTGGAGATTATTTGATCATTCAAAAAGCCTTGTAAAGTTTTTCAATTATACATAAATTGCTTTATTTAGGTTTATTTATATTCAAATCAATGGATTTTTTATGTTTCAGAGCTTATTTCATTAACACATTCATTTTGACTATAACTTTGTTGGAAATAAAGTACGAGGAATCCTAAAGTCAATTATAAAAGTTTCTCAATTAAATGCTCACACAAAAATGGATGAATTTTAGAATAATATATTAATTATATAGTTTTTTTCAATTACACTAATCCATATATTATTAGTTATAAAATTTCTCATATAAATAAAAGTTATCCAATCAAGTATAAGTCTTTTCATCCATATCCTAATGTAAAATATTACTAAAATAATAATAGCTTTATTTAACTAACTAATTAAAAAATATATATTTTAATTATTTTATAATATAATTTATTTTTAAAATATCTTATTCCTTCCCTTTTCCCCTCCCAAAGGCCAAAGTGTTGTACATCGAGACCAACAATACACCAACCCTAATTAATTGGTACTCATAATTCCAAGAAACTATAAATCTTTTAAGGTATGGGAATTCTTACACCAATGAATGAAGATATTGACCATATAAATAGTTTAATATTATCCACTATTACATGTCATTAAATAATTAATATCATAGAATTAAGAATTTATTCAAACTAAAAATAATTATTATTTAAATAAATTATAAAATGCATTGCAATAAAATAATATTTTAGAGTGAAAATCACAAATATCAATGTTGGTGAATTATTTATAATATCTTAAATAGAGATGTCACCCCACTTGTCTCTTTAACCAATTTTCTATTTGCATATTTTAATTAATTATATAAAAAATATATGTATAATATATGATGATATATTTAATGAGCTGAACATTAATAAATGAATATTATTTTTTTACTAAAATAGAAGAAATTCTTGTAAAATAATTCATTAATAAACATGGTTAAATTTTTTTACCATAGTGTAATAATTGTAATGAAATGGGGTTGTATTAAATGAGGCATTAATAAAAAGTCACCATGCCATTATAGCATTCCTCCCTTGAGCTATATATTCTGATTTTTTTTTAAATACAAAAATAAATACCTTTTATCTTCTTTTTTTTTTAAATAGATTTTTTTAATATATTAGAAATACGTTATTTAAAGGGGATGAACCAATTTCATAATATCCTGATAAGGACCAAAATGATTCCTCGACTTTTTACGAAGCAGAAATGATGGATATCGTCTATTTTTAAAATTTTATGTTTGTCTGTTATCTTTTTTATAGGGATCTAAATGACGCAGTGAAATGATTAATTTATGCTTCATTTGGGGTAGGGGTGTCAAATTCGAGTTTCGGGTCGGATTCAGGTCGAATTTGAAACTAGCTCGCGTTCAAACGAGTTGACTCGAACCTGACCAGATTTCACAAATGGGTCAAAAATACGAACTTGAATCCGACCCATCGGGTTACCAAGTTGACCCGACCGACATGGTTTTGTAAATCCGGGATGGTGAGACGAGGCATTGTAAGCGACAACAAATCGACGAAGGAGGCATTAGACACGGGACAACGAGGCGAGGCGACGCGAGGTAGTGCCAACGACGGCAAGTCAACAACTGCGAACACGACAACCGCGACAGCGTCATCACTCGCCATCAACGGGTGAGCAGATTGGCACCGGTAGATGCGATAGGTAGCTAGGTAGATGTGATCACACGTGGGCACAGGCAGTCAAATGCTGGCAGATTCGTTTTCGGGTCATTCAAGCTCAATCCCGATTTTCCAGTCAAACCGAATCCAACCCGTGTCACAAACAGGTTGACGCTAACCCGAAATTTTTTAGTTGAGTTCGAGTTAGTTTTTCATGTTGTGTCAAATATTGATACCCCTAGTTTGTGACTACTTTTTGTTGTTTTCTAAAACATTTTTCTAGAATAAAAATTTCTTGAATTAGAAATTATTGTACTAGAAAGTAATTTTAAAAAGCAGTAAGATAGCTGTCTCAAACCAAGCCTTAGTCTCTATTAAAGAGTTAAAAAATCATTTGATATTTTTATATAGTCTAAAACTATTTTTGTTCTTAAGAAAAATTTTGGATATCAATTCGGTCATTTTCCCACATAATATCTATAATTATTTGACTAGAATTTTTGAAAAAATATTTTTTAGATTTATAATTCACTTTATAAAAAAGAAAAGAAATTAAATGTATTTTTATTATTTTAATTACACATTTGGGTAAAATAGACAAAACAATCATCATAGATAATTAATTATGTTTCTAAGGTGTATTAAGTCTGTTTTATGGTGATTATTTCAAAGATGAGGGCTAAGATTTTGTTTGAGACAACTTTTTTACTGCTTCTTTAAATAACTTTTTAGTACAAAAGTTAAAAATTTTGTACTCAAAATCTATTTAAGAAGCAGTAAGAAAGCCGTCCCAAACGAAACATAAGATTATTCGAGGTAGATGAGAACATTTCACCAACATCTCGCTAACATTTTGCTTCTTTAAAATCATGTTGAGGATGCAACATACAACATTTATACCATTTCATATTGCAAATTTAGGCTTTGTTTTAAATAATTTTTTTACTGCTTCTTAACGTAGCTTTTAATCATAAAAATTAAAAAATTTATATTAAAAAAATCATTTTAAGAAACAATAAAAAAAATTATCCCATAAAACCTTAATGTTAATATTAAAATGAAAATCAACACAGCAGACAAGAAAATTTTAATAGAAAGCCTCATATTAAATTAAAATAGTTATAATATTTTATAGGGATTTTTACATACATAACACTTAAAATAATTCAAAATACATATTTAACATCCAAACTACTATATTTACTAATATACCGCCTAAAACCCCCATTTCCATCTTTTATAACACTTTAGTAAGGCTTCATTGAAAATCTCGTTTAGTCGCACACGGAACTTTTATTATATCCAGTGAACATACGCAGAGGAACGTTCAATTTAGGCAAAAAAACGCCTGTACCGAGTTTTTTGAAAAAACTCGGTACACCTCGGTACTCGGTACAGGCGCTTTTTTTGCCTAAAACCGAACGTTCCTCTGCGTACGTTCACTTGATAAAATAAAAGTTCTCACAGTAGTCTCCCGTTCGTTCGCGCGCGAAGGATCTTCTTCAGCATCCAAACCCATCGCCTTCTCCTTTGATTTCCTGTCTTCCGCTTGTGCGACCATCTTCCGTTCGACTGTCTTCTATTCGCCTCTTCTAGTAAGAACCCATCGCCTTCTCTTCTGTTGCGCTACTTCAATTCCAGCTTCAATTAACAGTGACAGATGACAAGATTCAAATGGATGATCTTTAATAACATGTTGAATACAATCTTAAAAAAACTTTAATACAGTTGAATTTAATAACATTCATATCACTGCCAAATGCTAATACATTTTCTCATGTGTTCTTAAAGATCATCATGATTGAATTCATTTTCATCAAGCAATAGCATCCTATTTTTTATTTGCAGTTCGAATTTAAACCACCAAATTTTATTATTATCATTTTTAAATAAACCCTAATCCTTATCCTATAAAAAAAATCAAAATAAATGATTTACAAACATACAAAAAATATGACAAAACTCAAAAATATTAAAAGAGATCATTTTTTCCATCTATTTGAATGTAGCAATTCAGAGCCCTGATCTCTTTGTTTACAGGGAAAGGGCCAGTACAAGGTAGGCTCTTGCCCGTTGTGGCAGAAGAAAAAGAAAAATGATTTAGACTAATTCTCACTCTTTATGTAATGAAAATTCTTTTAAATTGGCCAAACTGCTCAGCTCAACTTGCTGTTGTGCTATCCTACTGAAGACACTGGAAGGTTCATTTTCAGAGATGGACATGGTATGCTCTCTGGTGCTCTGTCGTTGCCGGATTCTTGAGATGGCCTGAGTAATATCGGAGATCGCCGGCCGCCTGCTAGGATTTTTGTGCAGACAACGGTGAGCTATATTTGCAAGAAGCCTAATTTCTTCAGTGTTGCTGTTGCCAATGAGCTTCTTATCAACTATTTCATCCCATTCATCTCTTCCATCCCCACCACCGATCACCGCCTGAAAGTTTACAGGTTCAAAATATAAATGGGCAGATGAATATGAAGGCATTCATTCAGTTTTGGCCTATCAAGATATTATCAGCCAATGATTTGTCAAACTTCAATGCTGGAGATGGAACAAATTTATGATTATGTAGTGAAAAACATAGTAGAAATATCTAAAAAATATCCATTAATGTCAGTTGTTGATTTTTCAGACTTCAACTGAAAATGTCAACAAAAAAAATCCTATTTTTGGGTTCGTGGTTGCGGTTATTTATTACAGTACTTGAAAAATCATTATAATAAAAAAATGTTTTTTTTTTTCTAAAAACTGTTGTGATAGAAAAGTCTCCCGCTCAAACTTAAGGGAAAATTCTATAAGATGGTGACGAGACTTGCAATGTTTTATGGTGTAGAATGTTGGCCATTAAAAGAGAAGCATAATACTAAGTTAAGTGTTGCAGAGATGATGATGATCATGTGGATGAGTGGATTTACCCTTAAAGACAGAATACGAAATGAGCATATACGTGAAAAGGTTGGAGTAGCTCCAGCGGAATGGTTTGGTCACATAAAACGACGGCCTTTCGATGACTCGATTAGGAAAGTAAAGGTATTAGATTTGACTTATATTAAGAAATATAGAGATAGACCTAAAAAGACTTGGATATAAAATATTAGAAATGATCTCCTTATTAGATTTAAACAAGAATTTGACTTTTAATAGTACACAATGGAGAAAAATGATTCATGTAGCCGACCCCACGTAGTGGGACAAAGGCTTGATGTTGATGTTGTCGTTGTTGTTGTAAAAACTGCTGTGATCATTATAGATTAAAAAAAAATCAGATAAACTCTAACAGATATGATTATAAAAAATTACTTCTAATCATACATTTTTTTTAAAAACAAAATAAAAAAAAGATTATAATAAAACATATATATGAACATAATTTGAAAAACAAAAAGGCAAAATGCTGCCCCAGAAAGATTCACAAGTTAGTTAATCAATATTTTGTCATTTTACCGCCCCCATATAGTGGGATAAAGACTTGTTGTTGTTGATTCTATGTTAAAAGATATGGTGAAAGATGGATAAAGGATAGTTGAATGGTGAGGACTTACAAGATTTATGTACTCCATCAAGCCCTGCTGCGGATTAATGGCAGTAATGAGTTCAAATAGTATTATACCAAAACTATAGACATCACTTTGCTTTGTGAATTTGCTTGTTGACATGTAACTGGGATCCATGTAGCCGTATGTTCCCTTTAGTCCAGACCTCCTTCCATCAAACATCTCTTCTTTGGACAGCCCAAAATCAGCCACCTGTTTGCATCTTAGAGTACTTTAGAATTGTAAACGAGAAACTAACAATAGATAGGAGGGAGATGCAGTCATAAAAATCCCCAAATGGACATTTTCTGGAGCTCGATTTCAAAGTTAGGGTTTAAGAAGTGTATTTGTTATATTAATTCAGTCTCCCCATTGCTATCCTTTAACTTATGAATGCCAAAACACTATCGAATAACAATGTAGACTGTGGAAACCTGAAACGTCTCTGTTGCAAGCCTGCAACTCCACATTTTGTTTCAGTACTGATGGGGAAACATACAGTTTTTTGCACGAAAATATAACATAGCTAATGCTGTGGCTTGAACTTTTTAAAGGGTCGGGTTAGTAGCAATAAATGGAAGTTCAGTCTTACGACCTAAAATCATCTAATTCAGTAGAAATCATGATTCCACGTATGTGCTCTATAAATAAAAACAGTGGATATTAAAGACAAAGCTAGAACCTCCACCTATCCACTTGAAAATCAAACAGCCATGCTGTATATTAATCTGGTACTTTGGGTCATGACTAGGTAAAATTATTTTGTACGGATGCCGAACACCGTCCGGAGACCAACTAGAATGCGCCACGTCGCCCCCTGCTCGGTATCTAGCTCAGTACTGCTCAATACCGCGGCTTGGTACTGAGCTCGATACTACCGATATGGCGCATTTTGGTTGGTCTCTGGACGGTGAACTACGTTCGGCATCCACACAGAATAATCTCTCCATGATTAGACTATGTTCCATCTTTTTAGACAGCGCATGTATTTAAGTTTTTAATATATATATATATACATCCATATTTTTTTTAGAAAATAAAGGGGAATGCTTCATGAAATTATGAAATCACCCTTATAGGTGCTTGCACAAGTTTTGTTAACAGGAATAAGGGCTGCTTGGATTAATTAGGTTTTTAATTAAGAACTTCAAATTTATATCAGCATTTAATTGTTGTAATTATGATAATTAATCATACTATAATTAATTACATACAGTAGTTTAAAATTAACTATAAATTAAGGCTGATTTGGGTTTTATTAAGATCATTAAGATATGGTCAATGTTATGATAATTAATATTAAGATAATAATAAGTTGATTATTAAGCCAAATTATTTCATAATTAACTATTAACTTAGGCTAATTACAAAGTGAAGGATTTTCCTACAACAACAACAACAAAATCAAGCCTTTATCCTACTATGTGGGGTCGGCTACATGAATTTTTTTCTCCATTGCGATTGTATTCTATTAAGAGCGAATTGAAGAATTTTCCTAAAAATATTAATTTATCTAAAGTTATTAAAGCTTACATTAGTTGGACTCAAATTGGGTTTAACTAGATAATGCTCCACTTCTGGAAATAGGCAATTAGACAAAGAATCAAAACATATTTTTTGTTTCATGCAAATAAGAAACAAGCAAAAAAACAAAACAAAAAAAATATCATCGTCCATGTCATCAAAAATAAGACTGAAAATGTCCAGCATACCAATTGATAAAGCATCTAATTAGCACTCACATTCAGAAAGAAATGATTAAAGTAATCAAATGATACCACATAGGATCTTCACATAAACATAAATTACTGTAACCAGAACATGCATAAAGGCACACAGTACAAGAGTAGGACATGTCTTACCTTAGCTCTCATCATTCTGTCAAGGAGTATATTAGCAGATTTAAGGTCCCTATGAACAACTGAAGGTGATGCCTGTCATGGGAGACCGGTTATTCGGTTATAACCAAGAAGCCATTTTAATATCAGAAAATAAGGTTAAAGGCATATATTAACAAACCCCATCATGAAGATACTCAATGCCATGCGACACATCTAAAGCAATTTGTAGCCTTTCATCCCAGTTAAGAACACGAGGACCAGCACCTGCAGAATTAGTTAACACCTTATTAATGATTTCAATTTTCTTATTTTATCTGCAGGACATATGAAGCAGAAATATCCTTTACATAAAAAAAAAAAAAATTGTTTGGGAAAAGAAACTAGCCGGAAAGGGCAATAACATTTTAATTTTCACCAAAAATAGCAATCTTTATTGGTGATCGACAAAGTTTTTGACTTTTGACCAACCACAGGTCCACAACAACAATCCTAATATGAACTTCAAGTTAGAGATGCCACATAGGCTTTGTAATGAATACATAAAGCCAGCAACGACTCATTTTAAGTTTCAAAAGGATAATATGGCTTCATTTGGGACGGCTTTTTTATTGCTTCTTAAAGTCGTTTTTTAGTAGAAAAATTAAAAATTTTGTACTAAAAAGTTGCTTTAAGAAGCAGTAAGAAAGCCGTCCCAAACAAATCTTGGATCGTGAGATCATAATCATGTGAATACTCCTGAGATCAAGATCAACACGAGGGCAAAAAGAATGAAAATTTTTTTACTAAAAAAATGACTTAAGCCGAGAATCATGGCTGATCAAATCTACTGAGATGACCCTTTTGTTCTTCAGATCAAAAAAGGATTCTTGGAACTGATTTTCCTCATATCGTGCCCCAGGCAAGGGGTATCTAGTTATAGGCTCCTAGAGGTACCGTTTCTTAGCAAATAAATCCTCTTTCCTCATTTAAAATAATTGGATTCACATTGTCACTACCCTACAAGTTATGATGTAGCCATTGATGCCACTAGAAATCAAGTTGCCATAGCCCTACTAGCTTGGACAAAGTTCTTGTAACGGCCATGTCATTTTCACTCTCATTTATCTCCTAGGGCACGATCATGAAATGAATAAAATTAACTACATGCATGTGAATGACAAGAAATCCTCCCATACCATAAATTTGTCCCCACAATATTATGTCCCATATAGCAAATCTTGAAGGGCAAAATTGTGACCTCGTGGACCTATTTTAGCTCTTAAGAAACTAATCAAACGCTGTTATTTATAAGATAAGGTGAAAGGACTACATTAGACCATTGGAATTCGACTAACATAACAGCCAAAAGATTTTGGAACCTTGGAGTTGATGGGGGTTCGCCATAGAGAAGATGAAACTAAAGAAGTGCTGATCAAGTGGAAGAATCTCCCGGCCTACGATGCCACGTGGGAGCCATATGAGAGGGTGAAACATCAAATTCCTTGTTTTTACCATCAGGACAAGGTGATTCTTTGGGAGGGCGGTATTGTTAGACCGGTCCCTTCTAAGGAACCTATTCACATGTACAGGAGAATGGACAGCGACAAGAAGGAGAGAGAGGGAGTGGGTGGGGTCCACTAGAGTTTAAATTCAAATTTGAGAGCCAAAGGAGGGTACGACAAGGGTTATTAGGTCTTTTTGCTTTTTGTTGTAATTGTATGCCTTAAGTATGAGGAGGAGATTAGGGTTAGGGTTATTTTTTGATTATTGAGTTCTCTTGGATTTTTCTTCTTGGTGTCTTGGGCTATAGATTCATCGTCTAGAGATTGGGAGAGATCGATCATCCCCTCGAATTGAGGATCAATTTTATCTTGCTTTGATTCTTCTTTCCATTAGTTTGATTCTTGCAATAAAACTACTATTTGGTGTGATTTTTCCTCAAATTTTGTGAGTTTGTTCGCTGATTTTGTCTCTATTGATAAAAATACTTGAGATCTACAAGTATTTCTTATCAATGCCAAGAGGTCGGATTGTTAAGAAGGTTAACTTAGAGAGGTCCATGTGAGAGGTCAAGCAGGTCGACATAATTGGACAGAGATTGTTGAGTCGAATCTGATAAACATGAGGATATTAAGCGACAACATTGAAGTTGGTAATACAAGGCAAGCTTTTGGAAGTGAGATTTTTCTGAGTATAGGGGACATTTTTCGGTGTTTTGATCTTGTCAGTTGTTTTTCATGTTTACATGAAAAATTATGAAAAACTTGACAACTATAGGCATATCAAACTTGAAAAAATCTCAATCATGTATACACGCCAATCATTAAAACAATTTAAAAGAGAGAACAAGGATACAAATCACCAAGTGGGAGATTTATGCCTCGCATCAATACAAAGACCCTCATCCCTTGGAAGTAGTAATTAAAACTATCAAAGCATTGGAAGAATCTACATCCAACAACACAAATAAGATTTGAGAGAAATCAAATTTTATTACATCATAAATTATGTTTGGCATGCTTAACGAGCCATATTTATAATTCAAGAAAGCCCCAAAATAAGTAATGCCTAGCCTAATAATGCAAATTTCAACTCAATAACCTTAAATTCAAGAAGGAATAACAAAATTTCAATCTCAGTTTTAGCAAAATAACATATTTTCAACTTAAGTCCCGACCACAACAATTCCAAGGAATCCTAAACTGCAAGCTAAAATAGAATATAGAAAAAGGGGAAAAAATCAATGGTTAAAATCTGCTACAAAACCATAAGAAATACAAATAAAAACCCACCAACAAACATGCTACAAGCCCAGGAAATCAAAAGCCAAGCAAGGAGAGAGGAAAAGTGATGGGGACGATACGAGGTTTCGACGCGTGTATCAGAGGCGACACAGAAGATCGATGGCCACGATGGAGAGTCTTTACTTTTGATGCATTTTATGTATTAGTCATTATTATTTCTTCAGTTTTCCGTTTTTGCCCTTATGGATAGTTGGTCACTATTGTAGCCCGAGGGGCATTATTGTCTTTTGTTTATTTGTCATTGTGAAGCCTATATATATGATCATTCTCTTATGTATTAGGGGATGATTGATTAATGAAATTTGGTTTCTTCTTCTTCTTCTTGCATGAGGGCTAGAGAAGGGTGATTGAGCTCAAGGAGAGCGAGTGCATTACCCACCAGTCGTTGGAAGCGTCCGCGACTCGTGGCTTCATTTTATTTTGTCATTTTGTCTACATTCCACCCAACGGAACTCCTTCTCCCCACTTTGACCGCAGGCCACCTCCTCCCTCCTTCACCAACCATTATGATGATTTCAATCATCATAATGGTTTCCTAATTTGGCTCTAGCATCAAAGAAGGACTTTGTGAGTTTTGAAATTCAAATTTCAAATTTCAAAAACTTTCCTTATTTGCGAAATCTAAATAAGGAAAGTTTCTAAATTTGAATCTATTTGAAATTCAATTTTGGCGGGGTCATTATTTCCCTGCCTCGTTGTCATTTCTTGATTGGAAAGAGCATAAATCCTCCCTAATCCCTTTTTCCCCTCTCTCCAAGCCGCCGGCCTCATGCTTGGCCTTCTCCCATTAATTCCCCAATCAAGGCATTAATGACCCCTTAATTTGAAATCAAATTTCAAATTAATTTCCCCCCAATTTCATTCAAATCCTGAAATTAATTTCAGGTTTGGAATTTAAACCTTCCCCCCCTCTCTTGAACCCGCCGGCCCCCATTAATGGGCTTCCCCATTGTTTTTCCTATTGAGGCCTCAACCCAAATTGAATTTGAATTCAATTTTCAATTTGATTCCCTCCAAACTAATTAAATCTGAAATTTATTTCAGATTCATTTCAGATTTTCTGAAATCTGATTTCAAACCCTAGTCCCCTTCCCCTTGGAGCCGCCGGCCTCTCTCCCTCCTTTCTACTCAAGCCGCCACCTCTCTCCTTCACCCTTTGCTCTCTTTGCCTACTCCCACGTGCTCTCCCTCACCATCTCATGTCAATGACGTATGGCCGATCCCGAGGTTGATCATGGTTTCGCCTACAACGATCGTGGGGAGATTGACATTCTTCTCTCTCCATTCTACGACCCCGATTGGGAGTACGACGAGACAGTGGAAAGATACGTCAAGCGCATCCTCTACTGCTTAGCGCATACGATCAATCTTCAAAAGCCTAAGACGCCGTGGCTTCTCGTTGGGAGATCTACTTCTTCTCCATCCGTGGCTACCCCTCCACCACCGTTGACCTTTCCATGGATTAAGACCATTGGCGTTGCGACCGTCCTCATGGCATCGTTGGGTGTGCTGAAGACTTTTCTCCGCTAAGCCGTACTTTGAGTGTGAGCGAGCATGGTAACTCATAGTGAACTTTCTAAATATTAACCGTGGAATTTTATTACAACATATTTGTTTTCTGTGATAATTTCGGATCTATCTTAACTTGCCTTAAACTTTTGATTTGTAACTGCTTACTACAATAAGATTGACGTTTGAAAGTTCTCTAATCTAATCTTACGAAACCTTAATCTTAAGTAGCAAGCTTGGTAATCCTTTAAAATATTTCCGTGCAATTCGTGTTTGTATCACATCATATTGTATCACATCAAAAAGATTTCTATAGTCTCATGTAGAAAGGAAGCCAACTAAAGCTATAGCGTCACATATAGAAATATTGCAGATGGAAAGTAGCCATAGTGGTAACACTATGAATAAAAGGAAATAGGCAACTAAAGTCCAGCTATAGTGCATAATCCGATTAAAATTCTTCTAGATCAATCAACGCAACTAAGAATTTTGGCTTCGACAAATTGAGAATAATTTGTCATGCAAAATTGGGCTTAACAGATACATTTTTAACAAATTAATCAATGGATCATTAGAAGCAGGTCATCATCTCAAGCACAAAACACTCACAATATCCACCATCAATAGTGGACACTATCCCTGCATATAAGATAGTTACCAAAACAACATGAGGTACAGCGCATTAATTCTCAAAGAGAAGAAGGAAAGAGACAAATATATGGTATTGGTAACAATTCATAAAATAAAGTCAAACCAAAAATATTGAAGACTAGGATTATGATAAACGAGAGCTTTTCAAAAAAAAATATTTTATAATTATTTAGACCAACTTTTTGTTTGATTTTACATGACCCCATCTTTATTGGAGTTCATTTCTTAAACGTCCTCATAAAAATCCAAGATCTTGAGCATCCCCTTATTAAATATGGAGATGAAGAGGAAAGGATATTCATTCTCACCGTGCCTAAGGTGGAGCAATTTCAGTGAGCTCTTCCTAGGGTGTTGGAAGTTCACAAACTCGGTGGTAAGTTTGTGACAAACTTCTTAACAATAGCAATGTTTTTGTGGGTCGCATATCTTAGTATCATGAAGGGAGGCCCTTCAAGTTAGTCAATAGGAACCTATAAAGAATGGCATGGCAATTGGGGGTTGTCCTCAAATCTAAAAAGAAGGTGGTGCATCAATAGTAGCCTAAAGCATTCCCATAAAAGCTACTTGAACTTAGATGATAACTTGTTCTATGACCTCAAGCATAATGACAGAAGATTTTCCCCTTCTTGAGCATGTGTGCCACTATGAAGAAGGATGTCTTAGTTCTGTACCTGTTTAGAATCGAGGGGGTACTTACATTCCATTAAATGCATCATAAATATCATCTTAATTGGGTATTTAATCCCAAATCATTTCAAAATTTGTACACACTGAAATTGCAATTATCTTCTCATGCTAGCTAAGCCCTCAATGAAGAAAATTTTGACGTATCTAAGTAATGATCAAATGATCTAAAAGCCTTGTGAATCATGCATGTGGATAGATATCAATACTTTTTATTTTCATTTAAAGCCACAATACTGAAATCTAAATAAGAATAAAATGATATTTTCTTTCTATAAAGAAAAAGCGGATATACATACATACACATATATATAGACATATATACACACAAAAGACAAGAAAATGCAAGTTAGCCACAATGATTTATAAGAAATGGCCATACCATACAAGAGGCTAGCCAAACTCCCATTACTCATAAATTCATAGACAAGTATAAGCTGGCCTTTGTCTACACAATATCCAAGTAAATTCACCAGATTCCTGTGGTGTAATCGACTAAGTAAAACTACCTGTACAAAAAAAATTTGTGAATATCCAAGAAAAATAAGATTTATAATAGATTAAAGGCTTCAGTTGCTTGGTCATGATTAATAGGATCAATAGTTTGCAATCATTTTGCATAAAAGGCTGCATGTGTTAAAAAAAGTTCAATATTCATGTGAAGCTCGTGTTTGGCTCAATAACTATTTTGTCTGGTCATTCAATGAGTGAGCTAAGTCCGAACAAGATTTTTTAGCGTGGATGCATGTAGGGCATGCATATATACACTCTCTCTCTCTCTCTCTCTCTCTCTCTCTCTCTCTCTCTCTCTCTCTCTCTCTCTCTCTATATATATATATATATATATATATATATATAACCATTAAAAACAATCATGAATAAATTCATAGTGTATAATTTATACTGTATGATGCTTCAAAGGCATGATATTAAATATTGTTACAAGATAACTATTTTCAACAATTTAGCTCATAAATTTGATCGCTACCAATATAGATCGTTCATATTTGACTTATGTACAGCTTACCAATAAATAATCCAATCACGAAAAAAAAAATTAGAACTTGTAATTTTTTTGTTTTACTCAAATAGTCAATGAACCGGGTCAATCAAAACCTAAATTGTTCATGTTTATCTTATTTACACCCTTGCAGGACGCTAAAGAGATTAAAGAACCCTAATTCATAAAGGTTGGTTGAAACAATTCATATTGAATGCAGATTCTATTTACTTAAAAAACAAATAAAACAGCTTTATTGCTTTCGAAAGAACTACTACAGCATTCCCTTGATGTGATATACATGCTTTTTGTGAAATGCTATGTTTCAAACAAGATAAAATATTTGCTCCTGAAGTGCCTCTTACTAGATAAAAGACGTGTTTCAATACCAAAAGTTCATTGAAAATTATTGAAGATTCCAAAAAAGATTTAACAGTCATATGGTTTAGAAAATCCAAGCTGCTTGTTAATTTGGTGTGTTTTTAAATCACCAAGCACTAAGATGTTAAGTAAGACTGTATGAAGACATAATAAAAAGCCAGAAAACTCATTTAGTACATTACGAGTGAGTCCAAAAAATAACTAAGAAGGATGTTCTTATAAGCATTTCAGATGAAAAAATAAATCTCTCCTTGTCGACATCAATATATAAGCTGAGAGGCACACCTCAGTTTGGAACTCTTTTTCTCCTTGTTTTGATTTATTTGCAAGCACCTTTACAGCTACCACCGCACCTGTAGGCATTATAGCCTTATAAACAGGACCAAAAGATCCCTGCCCTAGAATGGTTGTGAAATTTTGTGTGGCTTTCTGAATGTCCCTACATGGCATAGTCAGATTGTGATGTCATAGACAAAATAAAGAGGTTATCAAATGAGAAAAGATATACAGATTTGGAGGGTCAAATTTAAACATTTGCAAAAATCTACCATAACTAGAGTAATATTCTTCTAAGAAAAGGAATAAAAGAGCACAAAGTTTATTTTCCATAAAAAATTATAAATTGAAGAGCAAAACCATAAACAAAACACACCATCAAATTACACAAGTTTAAAAGACCAGTGAATAAACTTCAATGAATTTATTCTTAACGTATGAAAAGTACAACATAACTGAATTATTATAAAAAAGTATGACAAACATGCAAAAATAATATTGAAAAAAGGAACAGATTCACACAGAGAACAAGTTCTACGAAGATCATAGCCAACTCACGGCTTTAGCACCAAAAATTAGTATAAGAAACGCACAATAACGTCATTGATTAACATTTGCAATACAAAGTGAGTGGGAGATTTGAAATGGCTAAATATTTTGAACAGATATTGTAATTGCCCCTTCTGCACATCAAAGAGGGGAGTGAATTGAGTGATAAAATCAAATAAAATCAAAATAAAAAACATATTGCTTAATAATATTTACCCCAAAAGAACAAGGATGCTGAAATTAAAGCCAAACAACATATAGCATAAAAGTAAAGATCATGCAATCACAAAAATTCCAATTTATGGTAGTTTTGCTTTTCAATCAAGTCTACAGTCACTTCACAAGCTGTTCCTTAAAAGTTCACTGAAGGAACAATCTGTTATGTTGTATCGGACAAATTTAATGAACATGTCAAAATGACTTGGCTCAATTCAAAGATGGTCAATAGCAGTCTGATCAAGTTGATTGAACTTGGTCAAATTTTGATTCATAATGGCTATTTTGACTATTTGATTCATTTAACCATTTAACTAGATGAACTTGGATGCTTTGTATTTAACCATTTAAGACCATTTAACCATTTAAAGTAAAGGAACATTTTAAGAAATTTTAAAGTAAGACCAAAAGGCACAAAGAGTAAGAAAAGGAGTTTGATTTTGCATGACTTAGTAGGCTCGCATAAAAAACATAAAACTTAATAGCTTAAAACAAACTGCAACTGTGTGAATCTTATTTATAACTTCGTGATCATTAGAACACCATGACATTCAACAATCCCACCCTATTTCAAAGATAGAAAACACTCTAGTATGCTGGTTTAATAAAATAAAATAAAAAATAAAAAAAAGTATGCTGGTTTAATATTATTACCCCTAAGAAACTTAATTTTATAATTTTTTCATACGTTGCAGGATTTCTAATATATACATGCAACGATTAAGAAAGATATTCCAAGATGGGATCATCATTAATATTTTAAGATACATATTATCATTCCTTAATGAATTTAGCATATAAAATAAATCCAAATCATTAGATGTCATGTAAGATGACCATATTGAGACAACCCTTACCATAAATCATCCAAAACATAGCATTTTAAAACAAGCAGCATAAAATACTTATAAAATATCTAAAATCAAACAATAAGCATCCAATAGCAAGCAAATACTCAGGATCCAACACATGGCTCACTAATATAACCCTTCTCCTTATTTGGTCATCAGCAAAGAGGAAGCAAGAATATAAGCGTATTATCAAAAAAATGATGTAGCAAACAGTGACTAAAACGATTCGTAAATCAGAACTATAAGAATAATTTAAGAAATTATGTGTTTCCACATTCATGGTGCACAACATTATGGAGAGATTTGAGATGATAGAGAAGCATGGAGTTCATGTTATCTTGTAACCAATGCAGTCATTCTAGCCACTAGATAAGAAGAATAAATAGCAGCTATTGTAGACGGTCAGAGTTCTTGCGAAGCTCTTCATTACTTTCTGTTAAATTCAGAAAATTGGAGAGGGAAAAGCTTATTTTTATCATACAAAATCATCCCTATTTATAGATCTATATATATGATATCTTAATAAAGAAACAAATAATTACAGAATCATGCATAATTGCCCTAATATAATCCTTCATAAATAAGCCACCTAAATATGGAAGGAGATCGTCGTGATCTAGGTAAGTCTTCCATGGATTCCCATCCTGTTAGTGGGATGAGTGTTAAGGGACTGCTGGAATTTAATAGAGATTGGCATGATCTAGGTGAGCCTCCCACGGATGCCCATCTTTACTGTGGGATCAAATGTCAAGGGACGATTGAGATTTTAACACTTCCCCTCAAGCTGGGAATAACATATAGGGAATACATATATGTTATTCCCAGCTTGGTAATTAGTCCTAAAAAATTAGAGTTATCAAGTCCCTTGGTGCACCATAAAGTTCTTCATTTGGTAAAAACTTTGAGAGGAATTAGCTTCAAACATTGTTGCGGTAAAGGATAGCGATGAAGGCTATCTCAATAGCCTGCAAGGTGCAAGGCAACAATGAAGGCTGCATTGAACAGTAGCCCTCAATATACTAGAAACGACAATAAAGGTTGGTGGTGGGACAACAGGGAAGTGGATTAATAATCATTCCAATCTGTCTCCCTCTCGGTTCTCAAGGGAAGGCTGACAATGAAGACGACAGTAAAAAAGAAAAGAAAAATTTTTGGGTTGCATCAAGCTTCAAGGACAAGAGCAGAAACACACGTCTCAAGTGACTCAGCACTCAACACGCAGATCTCTTCCTTCCCAGGTTGTTCGACTCCACCCAAATAGACTCTTGTTCGATATGCCAGTATAGGTGCACACAAGCCTCTGATCCATGGTCTGATTGTAGAAGGAAATGCAGGTCTTGCACTCTTACTTGTTCCTGCCCTCGCATGAGAGGACTCTTTTCAAACACACGTAAGAGGAGGTCTTGGTCAACTCTGGACATCTCACGCAAGAGAAGCCCTCCTAGTCGATTTCTCTCGATCTTGGATGCACGAAGGTCCTCAGAATTCTGACAATCGAGGCCGGTGGTGGGAGCATGTATTCCTCAAAATTCCAGCAATGAAGGTTGGTAGAAGGACCATTATTACTTATAATTCCCACAATGAAGACCAATAGTGGGAACTTGTATTCCTTAAAATTCCAATAATGAAAGTCGATAGAAGTACTAGTATTCCTTAGAATTTTAACAATGAAGGTCGGTAGTGAGAACCAATATTTCTCAGAATTCCGACAATGAAGAACAGTGGTGGAAACCTGCATTACTCAGAATTCTGACAATGAAGGGTGATGGTGAGAACTTGGAACCAATAAGTCAGCCACGACGCTTGTTAGTCCTTAAGCCCCTCGTTCCTGATACCTTTGATTTTTCCTTTATCTTAGGTTTAGCCATAGTTTCCTTGCAAGTCTAGGGCCAGGACAAGCATGAAGGTCGGTCATCCCGGCTCAGGCACACACACTGCACATGCATGCAGTTCCTGCTTGCTCCCTCTCTTAATCATCTTCTTCACTCAGTTCGACCATTAGGTAGGCACACACAAGAGGGGTCTCATGTGCCTTTTCTAGCCGCATGTAGAAGACCGAAAGGGGACATACTCTCACTTGCTCAGTTGCTCTGGACGTACGCAAGAACTGACTGGTCCTTGATCACACGCAGCGGTGAGCGCAATCCCGCTCAATCAGCTCCCATGCACACGCGCAGAATCTTTTGGCTACACGCCTCTCTCATCCCGTTTGGTTGCATGCATGCAAGAGGGGATTACGAGACATTCGTCTCTCTTGATCGAACGCAGAGACTACAGGGTTCTCGCTCGAATCCTCCATATGAGACGAACTAGACGTTTGCATCTCTTGATCAAACGAAGAGATAGCGAGATGAAGCAATCTCCCCCCCTCGGTTGGGCGTACGCATGAACGAACAAGCCGGAATACGATCCCTTTCGTTTCTGAAGAAAAGGCCGGACCTTCCCTTCAGAAAGTCCAACAGTAAAAAAGCTCAGAATTTTGGCCAATGAAATGAAGGCTCTGATACCATGGTAAATTCATAAAATTGGTGAGGGAAAAGATTAATTTTATTATACAAAATTATCCCTATTTATAGATCTATATATGATATCTTAATAAAGAAACAAATAATTACAAAATCATGCATAATTTCCCTAATATAATCCTTCCTAAATCAGCCACCTAAATATGGTAGGAGATCGGCAAGATCTAGGTAAGCCTCCCATGAATTTCCATCTTGACCATAGGATCAAGTTTTAAGGGACGGCTGGGATTTAACAAAAATTGGCGTCATCAAGTTGGGCGGCCTCTCATGGATTCCCATCCTAGTTGTGGGATTAAGTGTCGAGGGACGACTGAGATTTTAACACTTTCTTCATATATTTTCAAGCCATATAGACATAAGAGCAGCTAACAGATCACATAACCAAGATTTGCAATTTGTGAAGCACTAGGAATAGTGTCAAGCAGTTCTATAAAAAGTATTATTAAAATAAAGTAAATACTTCCACATTGTCCAGGAGTTATGGTGATCATAATCTTGCATCAGAGTTTTCAATCAGAGTTTTCTTTAAAAACTAGAGTAGTCCTGGTTTTTGGATTCATTCAACTAAGTAGGATGTCAGGATAAAATACTTCTTTTTTCAACACAAAGTAAGTAAAGCGGCAGTTATTATGGCCCATAGGATCCAGGCCCTTACCAATTAAACTAGTTAGTCTAAATGATTAGGTACAAATTCTTTCCTAACTAATTTTAGAGTGTTTGTGTTCACCATAAATGATAAGAGTGCACGGTAGTGAACCGAGAAACAGATAGTAAGGTAATTGCATATTCATCATCTATCTGATATTTATCACACACTAATGTGATAAAACAGCAATTCTTAGATTGATGAATAAATTTGCATACAACGCCCACACAACTCAAGGAAAAAATAAGTTTTATGAGACAAAAATCTTTGCTAGCTCTGGCATTCTGTAACTTGTAAAACAATAAGTTCTAGTTCATTCATATATAATAGTGTAAGTTGAAAAATATAAGGGTTTTACTATTTATAATATGAATCACTGGATGCTTAGTTAAAGAATCGATATGAAGCAGGTAGTGAGGATGAAAATAAAACTCGAGTAATGGAAGGAAGGCCCAGCAATTTCAAGAGAGAAAACATCGCTGAAGAAGAGGAAGCAGATGAACAGAAAGAGGACTGATTAGGAGCACAGCAAAGGGAAAGCTCCATTATGTGAGTACAAGTACTACAACAATAACAACAAGCTTTTATCCCACTATGTCGGGTCGGCTACATGAATCCTTTTTCTCCATTGTATCATATTAAAAGTTAAATTCTTATTTAAATCTAAGAGAAATATCATTTCTAATATTTTGTGTTAGTACAAGTAGCGAAAAAAAAAATGAAATTCCAGATAGAAAAATATAAAGTATAAAGAATTTTTGTTTTTTTAAATCAAAAGGATGAGGTAATGCCATCAAGATGAGGAAAGACTTTTTCCTTACGGAGGTTCAAAACTCATATGACATGGATAAATATTTATCTCTGGGAGAACAGCTCAATGGTCACTTAATTACAACCACAAAGTTCTTTTGTAAACATAATCAATGGATTCATTTTTATGTATTTTAACGTTTTCTTCACGAAAGTTCTGCTAATCATTCAGCTGAGAAACCAGTCTTTTTCCTCGTTTTATGGTTCAATACTTGTGCAAACTGAAAAAAGTTCCATTCAGATCAACCAGCAGCTAATGACCAGTTAATAACAATCTTAATATAACTTTCTTAGAGCTGATTCCATTTTATCATTTATATGATTTCCTTTCATGGAAGAAATCCTAGCATGCTAACGTCCATTTGAGAAAACATTTTCCTGTTTTAATGCACAGTTTCTACAGCACAACTTAAACACTATAAGCAAATCTCTCATACAATGATTAGCAAACTGAGTTCTTCTTTTTACAGGACAATTGACTAGGAAATACTGATAAAAACAATTATAAGAATATTACATAGAAGATGGAGAATATGAAAAGAGAAAAAGATGGTACCATTAATGCTAGATGTAGAAAATCAAAAAGAAAATTTATAGACTTAACATAGAGAAAATCACCAAGTTCTAAGACATACTTGTACAAGTATCGTGGAATGCCAGAGAACGAACTTAATAAATCCCTTTCCTGGTGCTTTCGTTGGCCCCAATAATTGCTTCTGTTCGGCAAATCTTCCTGGTCATGACTAATTGAGAGAGATACACTGGAATCCATGCTGCTATCAATGCCATTTGCACGTATGGGTAGAGATGCATTGCTAAGATCTCTTGAACTCAGACTTCGTGGAACTCGCTTTCTACACAACCTAATGGCAAAGAATGCACAACATGATAAGACGATCCCAACAGCCACACCAACAGTAACTCCAATAATAATCTTATCAGTTTGCCCCATCCCTTCGAATATTTTGATTTTCAGATTGAGATTGCATCTTGAAGGCTTAGAAAAAGGTCAAATTTTCTGCAACCAAATTGATAATGAAACTAGTTAGTCCTATATTGGTGAATTCATTTTTATGTAACAAGTAGTAGCTTCATGCTGTCATGATTACTAAACTAAGAGGTCATGAATTCAATGAAAAATGTAATGCATATATATCAGAAACAAAAATTAATTGTTTACCAGATTGAAGTATACTTTTCAGCGTCAGAACAAAGGTAAGACTTCTTTTATAAGTGTAGATTTTTCTACAAACTAACAAAAAAATTGAAAACTTAATGAATCAAAAAGCAGTGAGGGCATGCCAAAATGGCAAGGTTTTCTAAAAAGGGCGCATCCTGCACCAAATATTCACAATAGATAGTTACCACATGATTGTTGTTGTTAAAGGTGAAAATGAAATTTATGTAATTATTGAAATCAGAAAGTCGAATTATTATGCATGGAATATTTAATTTAAGTGACCTCCATCCATTCATCCATCTGTAGTTCGAGTAATGGAAATTGCGTCTTTGCAAATTCAGGGATAAAGCTACGTCCATCAATCTCTCCCAAGTCCTTGTATTAACTGGAGCTCAATGCAATTAGTATGCCCTTTTCTTGTTGAATTAGAAAGTAAAAATTATTAATTAAGGAAAATTAATGAGCTATTCCCTCTATGCCTACCTACCTCCATATAAGAAGCGGATACAATTTCCTAAAATCAGTGGACGGCAATAACAAATTAGGAAGAAAAACACACCACTACTATTTTTATTGCAAGATATAAGAATTGGTAAGAAAGATCCGGCTCTCCCAAATCCCTAGCCATCAGCTATAGCCCAAATAACCTAAGACTACTTTGAACCCAGCAAACAAGACATAAAAAACAAACCCTACGTAAAAATTACTTCATACCCAAAATAATACAATTCCCAAACAAACTCCTTTATATTAATTTTTCCTCCCAATTTTCCCTCCATCCCCCCCCCCCCTCTTTTTTTTTTTGAAATTGACTCTTAGGCCCCACTGCAGAAAAGAGGCAAGCTCCTGTTCCACCTAAAACAAGCGGAAGTTCCACCCAACTTACGCAGAATTGTTCCACCTCACTAGAGCCTGTCCAAAGTGACTGGCTGGATCGGCCTCAAGTGACCGGTCTAACAATACTTCACTCCCAAAGACCCACATTGTCTGCAAGGTGGAAAGATGACGCTCTCCTCAATTTCCTCGTCATCACAAATGATGAGAACCCTAAAGAGTTCATTCCTTACATTTGTGCTCCAAGGTATACCTCTCCTCACATTTAAAATAGAACCCATTCGCCCACTTCTCCTGTAACTTCATTTTTGTGAGCTTCTTGAAGTTGTCCCCGGGTCTTTCACCTGCAATCTTCTCCTTTGGGGTTTTCCATAGAGTACCCAGTACCAGCTCCTTGGGTGCCATAAGTTGGTGGTCATCCTATACGAAAATCCTGAGCTGCTGCCTCCCGTCCCTCTCTCCAGGTGCCTCTGATCCTTCCCAAATCACAAGGCCTCATCACTCCAATTGCAGCTCAAGTCTCTAGTTTGAGCCCTTTCATAAAATTCCCCTCCAGTACAATCTCCGGAAGCTTATTTAGTCAGCTAGCCAGATGCTCAAACTGCTCATAATATTCCACCACTATTCCCTCTAGCATCAGAGCAAAAAATTGCTCATAGAAGTCCCCTCCCCTGCTGCTTCAAAAATGTCCCAACAAGCCGTCTTTTAACTCCCTCCAGGTCTGTATGGGTTGTCTCGTATTCCTCCAATGGTACCATCCTAAGGCTTTCCCCTCCAATCACATCCCGACTACCGTCAGTCTCTCCTCCTTCGTCAACTTATTGATGGTAAAGTATATTTACACCCTGTATGTCCACCCATGTGCATCCAAAAATAGGCATCTCCAACTTCCACGCCCTCAGATCTCCTCCGTCACCCCTATTTACTCCAAAATGTCTCATTCTCCAAGGGGGTGGTTCCCCCCAATTGTGCCAATCATCATCCCTCCTCCGCTCGTACCCAGACCTTTCATCACAAGCTCACCTTCTCCCATCAAATTCAGCCCCCCTCCTTTCAAATTTGCCACCCCTCTAATCATAATCAAGCCATCGCCTTTCAAATTCAGCATCTATCCTTTCAAATTCAACACCCCTCCGCTCATGCCCCAACCATTCATGCCTCTCTTCATACCCTCTACCCGACTCCTCCATAGGAATATATTCTAGGGAAAGCATTCTCTCTTCTCCCTCCACAATCTCTGCCTCCTAATATTCCCTTCGCCTTATCGGATTAGGATTTTCCTCACTTCCTTGGCAATCAACAACTTCGCTTGCCTCTGACGTCACCGTTTTGGTTTAGCCCTCGAGCAACTTCTTCAAAATCTCCTCCAGGATGAAAATTTTCATCTCGATCTTCTCGTGAAAAGGTTTATGCATGTGTAAAGGAATAAATCCATAGGAGCGAACATGTATAAAATCTCAGTAGCAGAAAAAGAATAAATCTAAAAAGAGGCCAATAGAGAGGGGTAGAGAGTAGCGGGGTTTAGAGCTCTATGTGGTATATCTTCACATGTAAATGACTACCGAATTAAAGCCTGCTATATATTCCAAATATATATAAAACAATCACCTGCGGTCACCAATTTACTCGCCTCCATCCCAGATATCGATCAGAAACCCGAGAACAGTAGAGGGCACCCTAGATCTTCAAGACAATAGATAATGAAAAAGCTCTATGGCTCTCACTCCTCTTTCTCTCCTTACAACAAAAACCTAACTAAAGCGGCAAACTCGTAGCCACAGGCAAATCCAAAAAGAAAATGGGAAAGCTACCAAATCCAACGGAAGGCAAATTGATCATCTAAAAAGAAACCACTTTGCAAAGCCCACCAGAACCGCTGAAAAAAGAAGTCTTCGGAAGAAAACAAAACGAAAGATGTTATAAAGAAGACCAAAACGAATACCTGATACCTCCCCTGTGACTAAGTCACCGTTCCCTTGATGGATTTCCTTCTTCTCAACATCTGCGAGTGAGATAAACAGAATTTAAGGACTCGCCACTTGCCTGTGGCAGTGGAAACCAGACAATAGAGAGCAGGAAGAAATGGGTTAACCGAGAGAGGCCCGCCTTTGCTTTAAATCTCTCAAACCGAAAAAAAAAAAAAAATTTGCGTGAAATGGTGATTGGACTGCGAAGGCAACGCGGAATATTTTATAGTATGCTGCCGGCGACGACCGCATTTTTTTATTTTTTTTGGATTTGGACTATATATATATATAAGGAATATTGACCTAATATACCGCATTACGCATTAATTAGCTAAATATCTTTAATTTTTTTTAAACAAATATAGCTGAAATTTTCATTTAGATGGAAGTTTGGCCTCATTTTTGCAGGAAAAATTATTCGGCGTGGACGTCGAACGCAGCTCTATATTTGGAGATCAATCAAAACGAGCCAAATCAGCAATATCAAGTGTGGTACTGAGAGATACTGAGCGATATCAAGCATTACCGAGCCGCAGTACCGAGATGACTAATTTTGATTGATCTTCGAATGATATTCGGCATCCGCACAAAATAAGTATTCTATGCTAACATCAATGTATCATCTCATCCCTTCGTTGCTCGAGAAAAAATTATTAGGCCCCGTCACCGGACCTAGAAATAGGTCCGGATATCCATTAAAGTTTTGACTCGTGGAATATACATGTGTCTACGGATTTTTAAGTCAAGAGCGTCAAAAGCGTAAGTAAAACGCATGTAAAGCACAGTGAAAGCACAGATAAAGAGCATTCAAAAGCGTAGTCAAAGGGCACCCAAAGCACAGTCAAAGCACACAGTCAAAATGCAATATATATGACAATTTTTTAGTGGATGTCCGGACCTATTTTCTTTGATCCAGTGACCGGACTTAATAATCCCTATTGCTCTAGACCATTGGAGTAATTATTCCGTCAGGTTACCGAATGCATCCGGAAACCAATAAAAAAAATGCCACGTCACTAAAGTACTCGGTACCGTGCTTAGTACAGCGTGCTCGGTACACTCGATATGCTCGATATTGTTCGATATTTTCACCGGATATAATAATTTTTTCCATTGAGTGGCACATTATTGGACGATATTCTGTCTGCAAAATAATTTCTCTTCGGACGAAACCATTTTGGCGCGTGGCAGCGGTTGCAAGTTACAATATTCGAAATATTATTAATTGGAAAAATGAAGGCAATAGGGCCATCCCTGACTCTCTTTGCGCTCTCTTCAATCTTTCTCTCTCCGTTCTCTTTCAGGGCAAGATAGTGGTCGCGGCCTCTCACCATTTGCTCCTCGGAGTTCCGCTTCATTCCGAGCATCCTCTTCTTCCAGGTATTCATTCCTTCCCCTTCTTTCTGTTTTCTCCTCGTCACTCCTACCGAGGCCAGGTCTAGGTTTTCCGCCGCTCGTTCTCCTTTTCGAGCCCTTTCAAATGGTTCTGAGATTCATATAAATTTCGGACTGGAAAACCATTTGCAGGGAATATAACAACTGATGGAGTCCATTTCTAGGTCCAGTAAGGTTTTTGAAGACGATGACGATGACGAGGAGTTCGGCAAGAGAGAAGGGTCTTTTCACAAAGGTTGCTTCATTTTCTTTTCTAGAACTTTTTTTTAATGTATTTTTTTAGATTCTCTCTGTGTAGCATTTTTACAGTGGCTGAGAGTTGACGAAACAAAAGAACGGATTTGGGCCGAGCGAAATGGAAAAAAAAAACGGATATGTTTCTTGATTCTATGATATCTGGATAGAAGTATTAAATTGCTTTATAATAATGATAACAATAATAGATATTGTGATTATATTAATCAAATGAGATATGTTTGCGTTCAGTACTGTGTCGTTTGAAGAATATAATAATATTTAGATTACGTTCTTTCTTTTGTCATTTATTTTGACCATATAGCCTGACATCTGGATGTCACCTGGATTGACTTGCACCACATGCGAGCAAACTAAAGGTTATGATGTGTGAAATTATTATTTAAAGATGTCATCAAACTCAATAACTTACATTTTCTAATAAAACGACGACCATAGCAAGTGCATTGAACTAAGTAGTCTGGATTCATTATTCTAGATTGGTAGTTTGGAGAATGAAAACGATGTTTCATTCGAGAAAAATGAAATAAATCTGATAATGTTGTGTTACATGCATATTGAATGTATGCATCCCTTTTAGATCAAGTGCTTAAAATAATAAACCTAATCATTCATAATTATCAATGCCAAACAATAGTTAATTGTTTATCAAAAGGTTTAATTACTCTATTTAACTAATTAAATATTTAATCTGTTGAAGTTAAGGAAAAATAATCCAACTTAGGGCTCAATTGGTTGCTTGAAGTTAGAATTTAAAAAACCATGAAGTTTGCTAACTAGATCACTTGGGTGGATTTTGTTAGATCTCAACATTATTTTTTAACACCACAAACCTTCTCAAAATTCTTTCAAAAATGATGATTTTATTTTCACACTCTAAACAAGTGAAACCAATATCATATTTTCCAAAATATGTTTTTTATTTACAAGTAGCCAAATGAGAAGTTTGTTTGGAGAGATTACGCGTTTGAAGTTCTCTAACCTAATTATCCTAACAAATTCATTTTTAAATTAAAAATAATTAGTATAGGATTAGCTTAAGTATCAATTTAATTAAGAATTAATTTCTGATTTATTTTGAAAATGAATATGTTAATCAGTTAGCTTATGCTTAGCTAGCCTAACTAAACCTTTATTAATCTCCACTAGCTGAATCAATCCTTTGTATTCACTAATTCATTTTTTTTATCTTTAATTATGGCAATGCTAACGATCTATACTAATTAATTGTCTAAAATCGTTATTGAATTATATTTAAAATAATTAGTTCCTAATTACTCTAAAATAACATACAAATTGTTTCTTATTACAATTGCATTTTCTAAATCAAGTGTTTTTTAATCCATATTTTACCTAACTAAATTTAAGTAATATATGATTAGTTCAAGTTAAAATCTTAACCAGCAATTTGTTATTTTGTTCAACCCATGTAATATATAATTAATTTAAAGTAACATCTTCATCATCAATTAGTTACTTTCTACCATGGATGATTAATACATAGGGGAATATATATTCATGCCATTGAATTCTTATGCATTTCTATATATATCACCTAAAAATTTAAATTTATTTATAGAACAATCTCTAAATGACAAAAAATAACATTAACATGAACTTATCTATTGTACAATACACTTTTTCATGCCTATGTTTTGATGTCATTTAGGCACTAGGTTGTTATATAAGTAAATATGAAAATTTCAATGTTAGATATGTAAATACATAAAAATTAAATGACATGTATGTAAATCCCCCTAATGTATACTAAATATTTGATGTGATGACCTATTAATTACTAATTATTTGTTGTTAATTAGTTTATTAAGACATTAGGTCAATGTGATATTTCCTAATTTTTATATTTTATTTTAAAGTTTATTATAAGTAACATGGCATTTTTTTAAATAAATAAATAAAGAACATATAAATATATAAATATTTATAAAAAAAAAATTCTTAGTATTGTGTCATTTTCATCCAATAGAGGATCAAAATTAGGGGGAATATAAATTAATATTTTACTTTTACGAATTACTTTTACAAGTGATTTATGTGGATTTAGGAGAGGAAAAAGTTGATACTTTTTCTATAAACAACAAACAACAACAACAACAACAAGCCTTTATCCCACTTCGTGGGGTAGGCTACATGAATCCTTTTTCTCCATTGTGTCATATTAAAGGTCAAATTCTCGTTTAAATCTAATAAATAAAGGCCAATTCTAATATTTTCTAACCAAGCCTTTTTAGGCTATCTTTTTTTATTTTTTATTTTTCTCATTTTAAACTCCAAATTTTTAATGTTAACTTTCTCGATAGTTCTCAGTCCATGGTGTTCACGTCCTATACTATTGCTGTCTAAAACACCACCTTCTTAGGCATTGCCTTCATGTTTGTTATTTATTCTATATAATTATGATTGGTGTGCTTAATGAGGGAACTTTTTGTTGTAGAGTTGACTTTAAAGATTGATGGGAGGAGTATTGATCAAACGGCTAGTGCACCACGTTCAAAGCATTCTGCCACAGAGCAAAGGCGCAGAAGCAAAATAAATGATAGGCAAGTGTTTTCATAAAAAAATTTAGTTACATTGTTGATACTAGTGTTTATAAGCGTAGATCAGTGAAAATATATTAGTTTTTGTTCTAATCTACCTCTTCTATGTATCTTTTGTGTCTTCCCATTATCTTCAATCAATTTTAGTGCGAGGGGTTTTGGGATCTATCATAAAATAAAAATGTGAGTGCTACTTCCACACATATGTTGGTATTAATTAGGAGTATTTATTTAGCTCAAATCAAATAAAAGAAAGTCCTAAAAATACTCCTTTGGCCATCAATCCAAGCCACCATGGATAAAGATCTTAAACTAGCCAATTATCGATTAAAAAGCCTTCATCATATTGGTTAGTTATTACCAAGTAATTATACAACCATTGAAAGGGATGAGGAGAGACTTAAAATCCATTTAAGAGGGCCGAAGATTTAATTATTAAGCATAGATTGGATAAGGTGTGGGTTGGATTAGGTTACACGCTTTCTTTGAGTTACACGCATCAAGTTCAAATGTATAAACATGTTCCTTTACGAAATGAGACTAACATAACAAAGTTTAGATTGGAGATTCACATGTTTATAAATATGGTTGTTCAAAAAGGAGAGGGACATAAGAAAATCTTGCATTTAAATGATAACAAATCAAAAGAAAATAGGTCTTACAATTTCTTTTTCCTGCTTCAGGATATTTGTCAGAGAGTAGTAATAGTTGAAGCCTTTGATAGAATAGCAATAGAAGGTGGACCATCCGTGAAAATTTCGGACATAAAAAATGGTTTTAGCTAACCACTTAATAATAACCTTATTCTTTTTTACTAACTTTCAATTCTTTGGAGGAATTACAAAGCTATGAAATATAGCTTTTGATTAAAAAAGTATAATTCTTTAAGTTAATATGTAACTTTTCTAATTGAAATGCAAATGCCTTTCAAAACACGGCGAAGATGGAGTTGTGATGTAATGGATATATTATAATGTGGATATTGTTAACTTAATGACTAAAAACTTACAACTGCATGGATTAAGAACCTGATTTGTAATCCTTATAAATGTATTAGGCTTGTTGGATTGACCAAATGGTATCATTAGTGATTTATAAAGGTCATTGGGTGCCTTGAAAGTGTTTTTTCACTCATCTCTAGGATAGATTTGGATTTGATTGTACCCACTTCTCAGATCATTCTTTGAAAAGAAGAAGGATCCTACAACTGAATCTAACATATTATTCAAATGAAGAATCAAACCTATACTAGACTGCAATTTTGTTGATAGCTTTGCAATTAATGCATATTTTTCATAAGCCATATATCTTGGGAGTTAATAAAGAAGGTTCAACGCATGAACGCAAAATTTCATGTTCAAGTCCTTTGGATATAATTCCATCAACTTATCATTTCAACTCAGCATGATCTTTCAGGTTCATCTGATAGTGAGTAAGGTTTGGTAGTTGTGCTCCTTGAATATGATTAATTGTATGTTGAATGCATACAACAAGGATAAGTCACTGGGGAGTTTCTCTGAGCCAAATCTAAATTCTTTTTTGCGGAGCTTAGTATTCATTGGAAACTTCCATCTGATACTAATGAAATTGCAAAATATCAGAGTTTTTCTACTGAAAGTGAATCTAGATAAACTCTTTTTATGTTAATTCACTTTGATTTTTGATGACTCTAAAAAATGTTAATCTTTTGGAGCTTCAAGATCTGTCGCTTTTGTTGATCTTTTTATGCTAATTTACTTTGATTTTTGTTTCATGGAGTTCCCTTGAGGTAGTATCGTATTCTGTCCACTTATTGCATGTGAGTCTATTTTGTAATATGCATGAACTGGCTGATTATGCTCACAACAAATGCTATATCTGATATGTTGTGGGAAAAGTAGATCAATTTTCCCACAAGTCTCTGGTAAACTCCCTTATTTATATCTGGATCCTTTTTAGCTTACTCTAATTTAAGATTTGGTTCTATTATATTTGTGTCGGTTCTATTATATTTATGTCGGTTCACAAGTCAATTTAACTGTTTCTTTAAGAAGATCAATAATGTATTTATGTTTTGAAAAAGGATTCCTCTATTGGAGTGGGCCACTTTAATTCCTAGGAAATATTTCATCTATTAAGTTCTTTGATCTCAAATTCCTTGACAAGACATTTCCTTAAAATCACTTTTTTTTTCATTATTACTGGTAAAGATAATATCATGCACATAAACTAACAAAACTATGACTCCCCTTGAGTTTGAGTGCTTAAAGAATAGTATGTGATCCCTTGGCTCTACTGATATCCATTGAGTATCATGTCTTTTGAGAATCTTCCGAACTTAGCTCTAGGTGTTTGTTTTAGCCTATATAGAATTTTTTTTAACCTACACACTGTCACCCCTAGAATTCTCCTTGAATCTTGGTGGAATCTCCATAAATGTTTCTTCCTCCAAGACCTAGTGTATGAATGCATTTTTTATATCCAGTTGCTCCAAATGTCAAATTTAACTGGCTGCTAGGGCGAGCATGATTCTAATGGTGTTCATCTTGGCCATAGGTACAAAAGTTTTCTCATATTTAATGTCGTATGTATGAGTGTACCCTTTCGCTACCATTCTTGTCTTGTATCTTTTCAGTGTACCATCGACTCTGTGTTTCATAGAGAATATCCATTTGCAGTCAACTGATCTTTTTTCTATTGGTAGATTGATGTTCTCCCTGATTTTGTTCTTCTCCAGAGCCTATTGTCATCTTTCATTGCACTTTTTTAATTCAAATTAGAGAAGACATCATAAACATTATTATGAATATAAATATCATTTAGTATAACCAAAAAATGTTTATGTGAATTTGAGAAATTATGAAGAATACAAAGTTGGTTATGGGGTATACACAAGAGATTTTTTAGGTGAGTTGTGTTTATCTCAATTTCAAGCGATGGTTTAGATTTTTGGATATGCTTTGGAGTATAAATTTGGATTTATACATCTGGAATATACCTTTTCAAGGCTTATGCTATCCATAATAGCGTTGTCCTCAATTTTCCTAATTTTGGTTTCAGGTTTAGGTGGATTGGTTTGTGGTGAAGCTGGAAGGTCAAGGGAGGCAAGCTCGCTTCCTCAGTTTCAATCTCCTCCGAAAATGAGGTTTGGTGAAATAGGTTTTTTGTTTATTAAAAGTGACGTCAACATATACTAAGGGTTTTTTTTTGTGGAGGGGTGATAACACTTATAACCTCTCTGGGTGAATGAATATCCAACAAAAATACACTTGAGTGCTTTTGGATCTAATTTTTCTCTATTTTAGCTGTGAATGTGAATAGAGGTAGTACACCCAAAGATTCTGTATGTAAGGTTGTTATGAGATTAAACTTTAGGCTAAAAAGAGGGCAATATATTCATTGGTATTTTTAGTCTCAGGTTTTTGAAGGTAGTCGGTTTATGAGATATGTGGCAGTCAAAAGGGTTCCCCTAGTAGGATTTGGGTATATTGTGTTGGAATAGAAGTGCACTGATGGATGCAAAAAGGTGATAATTTGTTCTTTCTGTAACTTTGTTTTATTATGGAATGTGAATGCATGAAAACTTATAAATGATACATTTCTTTTGAAAGTAAGAGGTTCTGGATTGATTAAAACAATCTTTGGCATTGTCATAATGGAATTTGCTTGTTTTTACCCCAAATTAGTTCTAGATTATGGTGTGAAAAATGGGAAGGATAGTGCCAACATCAATTTTATTTTTGAGGAGAAGATCCAAGAGACTCGAGTGTAGTCGTCAATGAAGGATACAAATGATTGGTCCTCTGAGATGTGATATATTTTTTAGGGTCCCAAGTTATCACTATGAATAGGGTAGAATTGAGCATGATATTTCTCATTTTTGTTTGAGAAAGAAACTTGTTTATGCTTAACTAATTTATAGGTATCACAATGAAAGGATTCATTTTTTAAGACATCAGAAGATGAATATCCTAATCTAAAATGATGAAGCAAAATAGTAGATTTTTTTATTAGACAAGGATCACATAGAATTACTATTATTGATAATAGTGGATTTGCTCAATTCTTCCAGTTAGTATAGTCCATTTTTCTCATTAGCAAGTTCAATCTTCATCTTACATCTCTGATCCTAAAATAAACTACAATTAGGGTTAAATAGGACTTTGGCATTTATGATTATTGGTAAGTTTTTATATGGAGATAGGTTTATGGATAATTGAGGTACGTGGAGCATATTTTGAGAGTGAGAGAGGGAGATAAAGATATATCTCCTTTGCGTGCTACTATAGTAAGAAAACTATCAGCAATGATGATTTTCTTTTCACTTGGGTAAGAAGTGTAGTTTATGAAGTGCAATAGAGTGTGTCATGCTATATGTGTCTCTTGAGTCAAGATCCATAAACCTTTCAAATGCTTTCTAAATATACTTAATCCGATGGATTTAGAAAACTTATCTGAAAGTACAAGAGAAAAAGATGTAAGTGAATTTTTAAGGGATATCAGGAGTTGTTTTAGCTTATCAATATCTTCTTTATTGAGCTCTCTGAAGCTTGACTATGTTTATAGGCTGAATTGACTTATTGTTGCGTTAGCTTGTGATGTCCCCTTTTTTGTCCACTTTTTTTTTATTTCATTTATTACTTGGAGGCTTTCCATGTAACTTCCAGCTGGTCTACTTTGTGTCTCTTGATTTCTTTCAATAGCTGCACTAAATGGAGTCTTTATTGTCTTTAGGTTTTGAGGAATCCTAACCTTTTTTCTTTCATAGTGCCTCTTTGGTTGTCACCATTGTTAAGTCTTCAACAACCTTTAGTTCCATCATTACCCCTTATCGGATTTCCCCAGCACGAATGAAAGAAATTGTCTCGTTTAGTGAATGTGTCTCATTTTTTCCTAGGATGTGAACTCTAACCTGGTCAAACTCCGCATTTAATCTTGCAAGAAAGGCATATACTTTATCTTTCTCAATAAAACTTTTGCTTGATAGCATCATCTTATGGACACTTGGTCTTTATGCAGATGTAGTAATCAAGTTCTTGTCACAAGCCTTGAAGCAGAGTCGCATATTCAGTCACGATCTTACTTTTGAGCTTTCCACCTTAATATTTATTTCAAAGACTTGAGCATCATCCCTAGCTTTTAAGAAGGTTTGCCTGACGACATCCCATATATCCTTTGCAGTAGATATGAACATGAAATTATCACTATTTTTTGGAGTCATGGAGTTTCACAACCATGACATAATCATGGAGTCCACTTTATCCCAATGAGTTGATTCATCTTTCTTTTTTTCCCTTCAAGTAGGTCTTCACAAATTGAGACCACTTGAAGTAATTCTTCTCATTTAAGCGATAGGAAGATCACATATTTTGGAGGTGTCTTCTTCCTTGTTGCACCATAGAGTCCTCCATTTGGTCAAAGCTTTTGGAGGAATTAGCTTCAGACACTAGCGACGACAAATGATAGCGATAAAGGCCATATCAATCAAGTCACTAAGATATAGGGCAGCAATGAAGGCTGCATTGGTTATAGATAGGATAGCAAGGGAGTATTAGTAACAACAAGGGAAGATCGACAATGGAGGCATGACCTAATTATGAAGACTGCCTAGAACAATAGCCTTCAAAATTCCGGCAACAACAATGAAGGTCGTTGGTGGGATCGTAAGGAAAGCAGATTATGTATCCTTAGGCTATGGTACCATGTTAAATTCAGAGAATTGGAGAGGGAAAAAGGCTTGTTTTTATTCCAAAAAATTATCCCTCTTTATAAATCTATACAATATATCTTAATAAGAAAATAAATAATTACATAATAATGTATAATTGCACTAATATTACTCTTCCTATATTAGCCACCCAAATATGGAAGGATATTGACGTGATCCAGGTGAGCCTCCCACAAATCCCGATGTTGGCCATGGGATCAAGAGGGAACAAACAGTGGGATGGCTGGGACAGTATTTGATAGATCCATTGGGGCTTCCACGGATCCCCATGTTGGCCATAGGATCAAGAGGGAAGAGACGACTTGGATGGCTGGAACAGTATTTGACAATGACATCTTGGAGGTCATTAGGATTCTTTTAGTTCAAAATTAAGTTCCGAAGAGTTAATAATGTCCGTATATCTCATCAATAGAAAACCCTCAAGAATGATTTTATTCAAAAATCCCCTAAACTATATTAATGAATTTTTCTTCCAAAAAATTTTGATTGTGTAGCTTATATTCACAGTCATAAATAACATCGGGGTAGGTTTGATCCTAGAGTACTCAAGTGTATTTTTTAGGCATTCCTCCATGCAGAAGTTACAAATATTATTTTCTGACCACCAAATAAGTCTTTACTTCACATTTTAATGAAAAATAAAGTTTATTGACTTAAATTTATCTTTAGGGGGTGGACAACCATTTGGAAGAAAAGTTTAATGAAAGTGCTGTTTTCCATGTTGACATCACAACTTTGGAAATCACCATCACTAAATCTCTTTAGTTTTATACAAGGACGATAAAATCAAGCTGAAAGCCCCATCATGCTCAAGACTTGAAATTGTCGTCATATTGTAATGATCAACCCATTACAATACATTCTCCTCTTTACCCTATAACCCAGGACATATTGTTTTAAAAAAAGTTTCTCTTACACATAAAAAATTAACTACAACTTCATTAAAATTCAACAAACCTTATTTAAAGTACTAAAAAATAAGAGTTGAAAGGATAACATCAGAAAGAGATGAAAACCCTGAAAAAATCTCACTTGAGAGATCTTTGAGTTACTAAAAGAAAAGAATTGTAATTTCGTTAAAATATGAAGCAGATGGAAGCTTGAAAAGGTAAAAAAGCAAGATTAGTAGCCAAAAGATATACTCAATACTATGAAATTGATTATCAAGAAATTTTTGCTCTTATTATAAAAATAATTACAATTCTGTCTTCTAATTCTAATTTCTCTAGCTATTGGAGATGGTTCATGCAATACTATTGATGTGAATCGAAATGTGATAACCAAGAATTGCAATTAAGAGATTAATAAAGGTAGTAAACTTTGCGTTGCTTCCAAAAACTCTTGTTTACTCAAATGAAAGTTCAAGAAGATAACATGAGAGATTAAGCGATAGCAATAGGTTACACTTTGAGATTATTAGAACTTGCCAAAATAACAACCAACGATTACTAGGTGATGCAAATAGCAAATATAACAAAGCCTCAAGTTTAAAACCTAGATCTTCACTCAAATCTTGGAATTGGAGGCTAGCGGAGGAGGATTGCAAGCACGCATAAAGATGCCACTATCACACAAGTGATTCCGAGAGGACTAGTGGCCGGGGAAGAAGCCGGATTTGGGGAAGATGGTGGACGCCCGTTGATGATCCAATCGTCTGCCATAAGTTGCTCGTCGTTGATGTCCACGAGGGTGGGAAGAATATGGTTCAAGTAATACTCGACGGTGTGGTCGAAGCCGAACCCAACGTCAAAGAATGGCGAACGGATGACGTCGATGTCTCCTTGAAAGTCATATGCAAATCTGTGATCACGCTCCGGATCCGCCATGCATTCTTGCCGGGAGGGGAAGGAGCACCGATGGAAAGAAAGAGGTAGAGGAGTTGGCGGTTGGAGGGGGAAATTAGGTTTGAAAGAGCTTGGGTTAAGTTAAGGTGGAGGTGTTCTAATCTCAAAATCTGAAAATAATTTCAGGTTTTGAGTAAAAATGGAGGGAATTAATTTGAAATTTGGATTTCAAATTAATTGCAATTAAGAACCTTGAATGAGCATTAATTGGGGGGGGGGGGGGCAAAGCATGGGGCCGGCGGCATGGAGTGAGAGGGAGAGGGATTTTATGCCAAACCTGAAATTAATTTCAGGATTTGAGTGGATTTGGAGGGAAATTAATTTGAAATTTCAAGTTAATTCATTAATGGCTAGGGGTGTTAATTGAGGAGATAATTAGGGGCTGATTTGGTGGAGTTTTGAATTTAAATTTGGAGAGAGAAAAGGCCAAAGAGGGGGCCAGCCAAATAAGAGAAGAGGGAGGGGAATAAGTGTTAATTAGGTGGGGCCCACACACTAATCAAAGATTTGAGGAAAATCTGAAATAAATTTCAGATTTTTTTTTTAATGAAGGGAAAGTTTCCAAATTTAAGGCAATTAATTGGAATCTATTTGAATTTCAAATTTGGTTTGAAATTCAATTATGAAGATTGCCTAAAATCATGGAGTTGTTTAAGGAAAGTTATCAATGCCCTTGGAGAATTTGAATTTCAAATTTGTGATCCCAAGAGGGGCCGGCGGCTGGAGAGGTGGAGAGGGGAGGATGGGGGAGGGGAGGCCGGCAATTGGGTGGTTGGCGGATGGGGGCCGACGACTTGGGTGGCCTAAGGAGGCCGGCGGCAAGGGGATTTTTGGGAGGGGAAAACAAAAGCTCGAAGAAAGAGAAAGTCTTGAAAAAAAAAATCAAGGAAACTACTAACCTCAAGTATCTCTTTCTCAAGAACTCACAAAGAGATTTTGGGAATATCGGAACTCATGAAGAGATCCTTCTCCTCTCATGAACTCACTAAGTGATCAAATAAAGAAAACAAAATTTCATTCAATATTCATCATCTCATACAATGCATGAGGCCTCCTATAAATAGGCCAAAATGAAATAAAAACTAAAAGACTTAAATGCGCTCGGGGCTACAATATCAAATGACCATCCATAAGGGTAAAACAGTAAAAATTGAAAAATAAAATAAACTACTACATAAAATGACTCAAAATATAAACTCCTAATCGTGGCCGTCGATTTCTGGTGTCTCCGATGGTACACGTGTCGAAATCACTGACGATGTCCTCATCAACTATGATGCGAAAAATGCTTATATATAGATTCTCAGCCAAAATTTGATAGCTCTTTTGCTAAAAGAATCTCACCTTTAAGTTGCTTATAGAGTTCTCAGGTACCTAAAATTGAATCCCAGAAAAGGACTCTCTCCTACAAAATAAGGATATATTATTGTTGATTATGCAAAATGTAAGTGGATGGAAAATCTACAAAGGGTACTGTAAACTTTCAGGGAGAATCTCATAACACGAAGAAGGAAGAAACAAATTGTGTTATCCAGAGATTGAGCATGCAATTTGAATTCATTACAATTTCTCAAGGTATTTGTGAACTTCTGTGGATTAAAATTATCTTAGAAAATTTAAAAACCAAATATGAAGAGCCTATGAATATATATTTTGACAATATATCCTCCATCAGCATTGCTCATAGTATAATATAACATGATTGAAACAAGCATGTATAAGCGGCTAGACATTTCATAAAAGGGAAATTATAGAGTAGATTAATTTGTACTTCCTATATTCCAACAGGAAGTTAACTTGCCGACATATTTACTGGAGGGCTTTGCAATATTGTATTTAAAAATATTGTAAGCAAATTTAGAACAATAGATCTATATCATCCAATTTTAGAGGGGAGTGTTGAAAGATTGATGGGACCAATGGTTAGGTCCATAATTGAGGGGTTAGCGAGATTGATCAAGCAAGAAAAGGAAAGAGGAAGCCACATATCTATAAGGTCACATTGACTAAATAAGGAAATAGATGTGTCACAGATCCAAGTGCAAGAAAGGAAAATAGAGAGCCTCTGATTGCTCCCTTGGCATAAAACTTAAAGCAAAAGGAGGGGATAGATAATAAATCTTGTATTTTTTTTTTAATTTAATGTAATTAAAGATTATATTATTTTCGTTTATTCTTTAGATCTAGGTAACTTTATGTATAATTACCCATTGGAAAAAAAAAATAATCCCAGCTTTCCTAGTCACTTTTTTTTTACAATATGTTGAAGATATTATCGTGATAAATAGTGATCTGAAAGGAATAAAAAAATCAAATAAATTGGTCTAAGAATTTATATTCAAAGAATTAGGCAAGCTAAAGTATTTTCTTGGCATTAAATTTGCACTCTCTTGATATGAAATCATCATATCGAATAAAAATATATAACATGTTGAAAGGAACCGGTAAGTTAAGATGTAAATCTATTGAGAGTCTTAAAAAATTTAATCATAAATATAGAGTCGTAGAGATGTTTTAAAAGACAACAATAAAAAAAGCTTTTTATAAGAGATTAGTGGGAGGATTTATTATTTATCACATATTAGACCTAACATTGCTTAAATTATTGATATTGGCGAGTCAATTTATGCACAATACTAAAGATGCACAATACTAAAGAATCTATATATTTATACAATATTTGAAGGAAACCTCAGGCAAAGGAATTCTATTTAAAAAGGGGGACGATCTGACATTATTCTGACTCTTGAAGCATACACATACATAGATTATGTGGTTTTATGATTGACATGAGGTCAACTTCAAGATATTACACATTCATATAAGGCAACCTAGTGAATTGGAGATGTAAAAAATAAAATTTGGAGCATGATCTAGTATATAAGTGGAATTTAAGTCTATGACATTGGGAATCTTTGAATTTTTATAGTACAAATTATCTTGAAAGATTTAAAGGTTGATGGAAAGATTCTGTAAGGCTATATTGTGATATCAAGTCAGCCATCTATCTTGCATATAATTAATTCCATTCACTAGGAAAGGGTATTGAAGTTGATAGATATTTTGTAAAGGAGAAGCTTACCTTTTTTGTAACCATATATACACAACTTCCTAGCATTCTCACCAAGGGATTATCAAAGGTAGTCTTTCAAAAATTATCAAACAAGCTTGAAAATAGATGACATCTGTTCGTTTGTGTGAGGGATATGGTGAAATTTCTACCAGTTGAGACCCAACACTCATCAAGACTTCTGCCCTCGTTGCTTTCTCTTCCGTTGCCAGTTCATTGATCTGTAGGATCCATACTTCTACTTCCCAATTCGCGTATTATTATAATTATTATTCAACCTATTTATCTATCTATAGACTATTATAATTATTTTGCAATTATTATTCTATGATTTTGCATGTTTCTTATTAGATTTTTTTTTTAGATTGTATAAATACCACACAAATATTGAAATAAAATACTCGCCATGATTTTATCACTTAAGTGACTGCTTAAGCGTAACAGGCCCGAGGTTATCGTGTGGAGCTTTACTTCATCTAAATAGGGGCTACGATGCCTCAAAATGTCATTTTGTGGATTATATCTTCATTTTTATTATGTAGATAGTTTAAATGCAGTAAGTTTTACTTTTGTTGCTCTTATGGGTTTGGAATCATCTCCACCTATTCACTGTAAGTTGGTCACCCATTCAACAGATTACTGCACGAAATGTAGTTGAAATAGATGATCAGACTATGTTATTTTTTTGAGCTAGATTTCAAGTACTGAGAGGACTACTGCCAAATAGTGAACAGAAAAGAGATAAAGCATCGTTTCTTCTTGAGGTATTTTTTTTTTCATCCAGGATGGCTAGCGTTGGATAAATTTCTTATTAGTATTTTAAGAATTAAAATTACTTTGCAGGTCATTGAATATATCCGGTTCTTGCATGAGAAGGTACAAAAGTACGAGTCAATTTACCCTGGATGGATTGATGAAAATACCAAATTGTTGGCCTGGGTAATTTTTGAACCATCCCAACACCCAAACGTTCTCTCCCTTCCTCTTCTGTCTGTTTTTTGAAGACTTGTATGTTGCTCAGATTGCGTGATCTTTAACATATGTTGCAGAAGAAAAAAATAAGAGGGCATATTATATGTTTGTACTTGCAGTATCATAATCTCTTTTCCACTTCTTGGAAGCCGTGCGTCATTTTACCAACCTGCAGCCATCTCAAGCACGCCTGCATGTTTTAATAACCTTCTACTTTAGGAATTTAAGTACAACCCGATTGCTGATCCATCTGTCTTGTAATTAGGTGTGAGGTATCATATCTTTTTACCCCTTCATGTTTTAATAACCTTCCACTTTAGTTCTCCAAACTACAACCCACCTAAAGCAAATCAGTTAAACGTGTTTAACTTATCTCTGCATCCTATCTTAGTTTAATATTTCTTGTAGGTCTGCTCTAGGAAGTTTGGAGTCGGATATAAGCCTGCTTTAAAAGCTAACCATGTTACATTTCTTCTCAAGATTCTGTCTATCATGTCACTCTTGCATCTTTCTTCTGGTGGCTAAATGCTACCATATTTCATCATCATTAGCCTTCTCCCACTATTTGGGATCTCAGCCTTATAAATCCCTGTTCTCAGTATATCAACTTTATCGTGTAGCTCCTTTTATTTTGATGTAATGATGTATGTTATTGACGATTAAGATAATTGCCTTGACCATGTGGTTCTGCCTTGTGCTTTTCACTTTCATTTCCTATATGTTTTTCTGATGTAGCAGGCAGCCAGGGATCATATTGTTGCCGAATCTACAGAGATCTAGGTTGATATGGGTAGAAAAAAATTAAACAATTCCTAAATGCTTTTATTAATGGCGGAATGCAGCACATAACGAGTTGGAATGCAAATTCTAATATTCTTGATGATATCCTGCACATTGTAGATCAACTTCACCAACCTATAGATGCTATATTGTTGAAATTAAAAGAAGGTATTTATTTTGTTAAAAAAGAATTTAATTGAGAATCAAGGGGCTCAGAAAATAGCCTCTATTAGGTTTATGATCGTTCATGCAATATCCATCAAAACAAACAATCATTAATTTGAGTAAGAACCATGAAGATGGCAAGGAAATTGCCTTGATGTAAACAGGGTTGGTGATGGAAACGTTAACCCTGCTATAGCGTAAGTTTCAAGAGATGAGATTGCCCAATCCATTATGTTCGCTTTAGCACACATACATGATTGTATCCTAGTGTATACTCTAACAATCACTGCTTCACATGCAACTGTAATCACAGCTGACAAAGATTAAAAAGAGGGGCAAAGAGAAGATGGTAGAAATGAAACCGAACAAGATTATAGAACCAAATTGGCATGTTAGCGTACCCTTGTAATTCCATCTTATGTTCATCCATGATAGAGAGTGCTCATTCCATAAGAAATCATAATTTAAGTTCATATAATCACAAGCCTTTTGTAGTCTTCAGACTGCATAAAAAAACTAAAAAAAGAAACTAACATTCCAAATGATTAACTGAAATAAACAGAATTAAACTCATAAAATGTCATCAGGTTGGGGTTAATACTGGTCACTGGTCAGTTTTTTTTTTTAATTGAACAGATTGCACACAAATATTTTCCATTTCTTATTTTTAACAAAAGAAAATATTTCTCTCATATAGAAGATTTTTGGCAAAAAAAAGTTTAAGCTCTAGTACATAGATTTCTCACTAACAAAAAAAAAAAAGGACTTTGAAATCTTCATTATATATGCTTTGATTTTGGAATTGGCATGCATCTAAATGTTGACTAATGAATTCTTAAATCATTGCTCTTTATATATATATATATATATATATATTTCATCATAGTTCTATTTTTTTAAGAGAGAACCATCATAATGGTCCATTGACTTTTTACGAAGGGTCGAAATGATCCTTGATTATTTAAAATTTTCATTTTAGTTGTTTGACTTTTTAAATAGGGATCTAAATTATGTCACAGGACTAATTTGGTCTCTATTTAAAGAGTTAAGGGACCAAATTGATACTTTTATACAGTTGGGAATTATTTTGGTCCTTTAAAAAAGATTAGGGGACATATACAATCATTTTCTCATTTTTATAATAAGTTGTAGGCTTTGAACTTAGTTTTTTGTTTCTTTTTCTTGTTTATTAATAACATATAAATTTAAATTTATCCGTTTGTAATTTTCTGTTTATTCATTTCCACAATTTTGGAGCTCTTAAGGTGCTCTGAAAGTTTTGGGTATCATTGTCCTTTTTCATGGAAAGTTTTATTACTTCTACTCCTGGTTTTAGGTAGGTCAGTCTATGTGAGATTGGATAAGTTATTGGCATCTGTTATTTTAAGTTCGCAAAAGGAATTATGCTAATCATGCATCTGAATGCATGTTTGCTGCTCTGCTATGCATGCTTAATTCTTGCTTGACCTGTTAAATTATCTACATTTATTTATGTGGGACAGAACAATCACCAAGATTCTGGCGATAACATAGGTGATGCATCAATCATCAAGAATGGCTCTGCTCCTGGATTTGTCTTATCTGGTAATGGAATTCCCGTTGCACCAGCAATGCTATCCGCTTCACTAAATCCATTAGAGCCCCACTTAATTGCTTGTTTCTCTTTCAAGTCCTTGAAAGATCCCTCTGGTTTCACAAATAAGACTGACTAAATGCTGATTACAGAAGCTGACAACTTAGCTTCCCATTTTCAATGGATGAGAGCATCAAACCCGGGAGATTGTGCCATTAGCAATGACATGTTAGATGAACAAGATGAACTAACAATTGATGAAGGAACAATTAGCGTGTCCTGTGCATATTCTCAAGGGTATGTGCTAATCAAGATAGTCCCCCTTCCTTATTTTAGTAGCAAAGTGCACCCGTAATTTTCTCTGTTATAATTTCATGGTTTCTTTTGCAAAGAACTGTAAAAGCTTGTCTTTGTTTTTAGCGACATACACTGACCTTTCTATGGACTCAATGTTTCAAGTAGACAGAAGTTGTATTGTAGGGACTTTGGATGTTCTCTCTCTCTCTCTCTCTCTCTCTCTCTCTCTCTCTCTCTCTCTCTCTCTCTCTCTTTCTCTCTGTGTTTTTCATTTAATTTTTCACATATTCTATCATCTTGTGGATTAATGCTTGTTATGAATTATTAACATATGTTCAACGTCTTGCAGACTTTTGAATAATTTAAGCGAAGCGTTACAGAACTCTGGTATAGACCTTTCACGGGCAAGCGTATCTGTGCAAATTAATTTGGGGAGGAAATCAGGTGGTAGGAGTTCTAAGCCTTCCTTAAGTTCTAAGGTATATATTAGTTTTCATTTATTAAATTTGTTTTACATTTTTCTAGATGTCAAATGATCTCTTTGATATGTTTACTTTTCTTCCTAGATCGGGTGGAGATATTACTGTTTTAGCACATTATACAAGGTGCTTTCCTTAAAAATATAACGCTTGCCTTAAAAAAAAAGAGCACTTGCCTTGGCAGTGCCTTTTTGAGTGCGAGAGCTTTGCCTCACCTCGCGGGGGCATTCAGGCAAAAGCACTCAGAATGCCGTAGTTAACAATGGCTCATTCTCAAGTCAAACCAAATAAGGCTTCGTTTGTGACGGCTTTTTTTATGCTTCTTAATACAGAAATTAAAATTTTTGTATAGAAAGTTGCTTTAAGAAGCAACAAGAAAGCTATCCCCAACAAAGCTTAAATATAGGCACTGACAATGCTAGTACTTAACACAACTTTCGACTCGATGTGTCTAACTATTACATGCATTATTTATGTACCAAAGTGGGAGAGGATACATTGGGTATTTAGACAAACATCTTGGTCACACTTGTCTAAATTGCTCATACCATGGTTATATTTACCCCTTCTTTGTCTGAAGCTCTTTTGCTTATAAAATGTAAGGAAACTTTCACTTCTCTCACTTCCGCAGAAATGGTTAGGTGCGGAGTGCAGACGGTTCTCTCGTCCGCACTCACATCATTGGTGGTATCCAGCTCGGTATCGTTGGGTGCCGCTGCGTATCCAATACTTGTGCATACGGTTCTCCGTCCGCACTCCGCACCTAATAATTTCTCCTCTTAGTGGCTACCCTCATGTCCTCTTCTTCTCTACTCCATTCTTTCTTTTCTCTCATCCTTCTCATCTTCTGCTCTCTTCCACTTTCCCTCCAAAACAGCCCTTGTCCTATAGACCATCTCTCTTCACTGCATTGAAAGGAGGTGAGAGATGGTCTATTATTATTTGGGCTTTTTAGAAAATTTGCTGCTTTCATGATTTTGCTATACCCTGACAGAAATTTTGGTCTATTTATTCGTCGGTATAAAAAACCATTTTGCCTGTATTGTTCACTTTTACAATATATCTCGCTAACTTATAAATCCATGTTTAATGGACTTATAAACATTCAAAACTATTCAACTCTGTCCACAGTAATCACAAACCATTTTGCCTGTATTGTACGGCAAATTATTGGGTCAGGTGACCGAAGCCATCTCTCCGTTCGGTCGCCAATAAAAATGCGCCATCTGTCAGTCGTTTTTTTAATTTAATATTAACGCTTTATGTCTTGTCAGAGTTAGCGACCCGACCCGATAACGCTATTCATTTGAACTTTTAAGCTTTTGCCGCCCTATTTTTTCATTTTGAGACCCGCGAAAGACGCAAATATGTGCTGCTGTAGAAGAAAAAACGAGCCAGAAAATTGCAGAGAAGAAATGGACTGCTCAGTGAAGAGGGAGGTGGAAGAGGGAGTGCATGAATCGGAAAGGATGCATGAATCGGAAGGGCTGGTGCATGAATCGGAATCGGAACATGTGCATGAATCGGAATCGGAACCTAACTTAGCCGGAAATTCCTCTGGTTTCAACATATCGGTAAGTATCTTGGAAAAACGAGTTAGAAAGTTGTTTGTGAGCAGAATAAATTTCTTAAGCAGAAAGTTGACGTAGGTTTCAGCTCATTATTCTTAAGATTTTTGATTTTGCGATTTTTTAGCAGAATAAATTTCTTTTGTCGAAAAAGTAAAAAATAAAAAAATCTAATGTTGTTGTTGTTGCTTAGCATTCATTATTGATTTCTAGGATGAAGATGATAAATAAAAGAATGCGCTATAGTTGCGCTATAGTTGCGCTATAGTTGCGCTATAGTTGCGCTATAGTTGCGCTATACTTGCGCTATACTTGCCCTTTACTTGCGCTATACTTGCCCTTTCAGGCTGTATACAAAGATGAGACAGAAGCATATGAATGTTTTTGCACTTATGCTCACGATAATGGCTTTAGTGTCCGAAAGGATCATCACAGTTTTTGGCCAAATTCTAGGAAGATAAAATCGAAGGACTTTGTTTGTTCAAAAGCTGGTTTCAAAAAAAGTGATGATCATAATTCAGGGAAGAGGAAGAGATTCATTAGACCAGTTGTCAGAACTGGTTGTCCAGCCATGGTGAGGTTTGTCACTGATGAAGACGGTTACTGGCATGTCAAAAGATTTATTGAATCCCACAACCATGAATTAGCTAGCCCAGCCGACCGACACCTTTTAAGATCATGTAGGAATGTTATTGAGGAAAAAGCTTCCGTCCTAAAATCGATGACAAATGCAGGGATTAGAACCGTTGATGCATATGCCTACCTTGCAGAGGAAGTTGGTGGATGTGAGAATGTCGGATTCTCTAAGAGGGACGCCTACAATTTGATTCAGAAGGAGAAAAGAGCAAGGATTGAAATTGGTGACACTAATTCTTTGATTCAATTATTTAAAGATCGACAAGTTGAGGACCACATGTTTGCATGGGATGTTCAATATGATGATCAGGATAGATTGTTAAATTTTTTCTGGGTTGATGGCAGAAGCAGGATAGATTATGAATGTTTTGGAGATGTGTTAATTTTTGATACTAGTTACAGGCTGAACAAGTATAATTTTGTTTGTGCGCCATTTGTTGGTGTTAACAATCATTGGCAGAATATTTTGTTTGGGGTTGCTTTTTTGTCAGAAGAAACAATTGAAAGTTTTACATGGTTGTTTAAAGTATTTGTACGAATAATGGGTAATAAATATCCAACAACAATATTCACTGATCAGGACCAAGCTATGGCCAGGGCCATAGAAGCTGCATTACCTCACACTCGTCATAGATTATGCCAATGGCACATATTTAAAAAGGTTCCATCAAAAGTTTCCATCTACAATAGCAATAATAAAGTTAGAGGACTCTTCCATAAGTGTATGAGGTGGTGTGATTCTGAGGAAGTGTTTGAGGAAGCGTGGAATGAAATGATCAAGGAAGGGAATCTTCATAATCATGAATGGTTGCAGGATCTTTATAAGATAAGGAGAAAGTGGTCAACTGCTTTCAACAAGGATTCCTTTTGCATGGGCATTTTATCAACGCAGCGTAGTGAGTGTACTAATAATGTGTGTCATGGCATTTCAAAGCCAACAAGTTCATTAACTGATTGCTTTCTTGGCTTGGAAAAGGTACTGATGAATTGGCGGCGAAATGAGCAAGATGAGGATTACAAATGCAGTCAATCTGAAATTGTTCCCGTGATAAAGAACAACTCAATATTAAAACAAGCTGCTAGATATTACTCAAGAAGAATATATTCAATTTTTGAGGAAGAATTTATAAAGGCTGTGGGAGAAATGAGTATAGATTTTGTCTCGACTGATTCTTCAAAGTATATAGTCAACTACATAGAGAAAAAGAATCAAAACCATCCTTGGGTTGTTCACTTTGATGCAACAGAAGGTAACATTCAATGCAGCTGTAAGAAGTATGAAACCATGGGATTGCTGTGTTCTCATTGTTTGAGGGTTTTTAAACAGTTGGATATGGCTAAATTCCCTGAGAAGTACTTATTACTTCGTTGGTCAGCAAGGGCTCGACAAGTTTTTTATTCAGGTTACTTCCTTAATTCTCAAAGAAGTAATAATTTCCAAAGTGGTAGGGGATTCATATTCAGAAATCAGGTGAGCAGGTTTGCATATCAAATGAGCACGGAAAGCCATTGGGAGAAGAAGAAACGGCCTAAAAGTAAGTTTTTAATAATTTGTTAATTATTTAATTCATAATCCTAATACTAAAGCTCTAGTTTCTTACAGATAAGAAACCTTTGGTGGGGGATAATCCATTGGAGGAACCTTCTTCAACACAACCTTCTTCAACACAGATGAACTTTTCAAGCATGCCTGAATGTTTCAGTGAGGAATATATAACCGGCATACCATCATGCCAACCTGGAGCTGAATACACCAAGTTGATGATGGATTTTCTTTCTTCGGAGTTGGAATTTAATGAATTTGCAATGTAATAATATTTATTTGGACTTAATGATTTCATTTATTGGTTGTAATAAAAAATTTTTTATAAATCATCTATTTGGACTTATGTAATTTGGTTTTTTTTTATTTTAAACTTTTTTAAGCTAAATAATTACGAAATATATGGTTGCCTATAGCGCTATACTTGCGCTACGGTTGCGCTATGGCTGCGCTATACTTGCCCTAAGGTTGCGCTATACTTGCGCTACGGTTGCGCTATGGTTGCGCTATACTTGCGCTATGGTTGCGCTATACTTGCGCTATGGTTGCGCTATGGTTGCGCTATACTTGCGCTATAGTTTAGCTATTGTTGCGCTTTACGGAATATAACAGATTTTAGAGAATGCTCATTAATAAACAGAATATAACAGTATGTGCACATTTTATACAACAATCAAAAAGTATATAAAAATATAATAAAATGTACATTTATAAATCATGGACAATATTTACAACAAGTTACAGATTGTTTACTTCTTTGTTTGTAGAAAAAGAAAAAATGCAAACTCTGCCCTAAATTTAGGCATATGCTTTTGCCAATCTTTAAGAGCATTCCAGTCTGGTTTTTTTCTTCGCACGGCCTTTTCCATATATTTACAAACGAAGATTCCGCAATCGTAGTCGTTTGATTGTGTTGGAATTCCACGAACCGCCTGGACATTCCATTTCGTAATATCGCTTGAAAAGCATCCTGTGGTGTCCTCGTGCAAATACTTTATCTGTACGAATAAAACATTATAAAAATTTATATTATGTATATAAACATAGTAATCTGGATATAACTTGAAATATGAATTTGAACTTACAACTGTATGACAAATATTCTTGTGTTCAGGATTTGGTAATGAATCATACATTTTCCAGACCTTCTCCTTCAATTTTCCAACAAGAAGAACCCAATGCTTCTCGTGAATTATGGGAAGTACAATAAGTTTGCTTTCTTGAATTGAAACAGGATTAATGTGATTGATAAAAATTTGATAATCCATACTGTATGACTTGTAAACCTGCAATAACTTAGTTCTATAAGGAAAAACTAAAGTGAAAAAAAGGATTAAAATATTATTTATACTTACCCTGTACAATGGAGAAATGTACAAGTAAGGATGAAATTTCTCCGCCATTAACCTACTCTGCTCAAGTAAAAAGAAAGCAAAAGCATCTACATGGTTATCTGCTAACCAATCATTTGTAAGCAGCATGTCAATATCTGATCTTTTTATTTCGATATTTCCAGATTGAAAAATTACGTGTTCCCTACAAAAACAAAGAAAAATTTAATGTTAACACGCAACCTTTAAAAAACCTTAGCGCAACCTTCAAAAAACCATTTCAAAAAACCATAGCGCAAGTATAGCGCAAGTATAGCGCAACCATAGCGCAACCATAGCGCAACCATAGCGCAACCATAGCGCAACCATAGTGCAACCATAGCGCAACCATAGCGCAACCATAGCGCAAGTATAGCGCAAGTATAGCTTACTTTGTATTAAATTTCTTGAAAAATTCATCCATCATTCGTTGGTTTTCCTCAGTCAGAAATTGCTTCCCTGGATAATCCATTTTTTCCAATGCTGGTCTTGTCTCAACTATTATATTTTCTACAGAAATAACCTCTTTATTCTTCTTTACGTATGGTATGACTGGTTTTGATGATCTCTCTTCTTTTTCATCATTTTCTCTTTTTCTCTTTTGAGGTGGAGGTGGAGTTGGAAGTATTGGTTGTTGTGGGGGTATTGGTGATTGTGGAAGAATTTCTTCGGCCAATGGTGGAGGTGGAGGTGGAGGTGGAGGTATTGGTGGTTGTGGAAGAATTTCTTCGGCCAATGGTGGAGGTGGAGGTGGAGGTGGAGGATGATCTTGTATTGGTGCCTGTCCTGAAGGATTTTTGTTGTGGAAGTTCACGGATTGGAAAGTGGAGGCAGATGTAGATACATGCGGCTTATCTGGATTGTGATCACACTGCATTTGAAATTCAATGAATTTGTACTTCAGTGAGTCTTGATCAGCCTGCAGTTTCTCCAAAATATCTTCAACTCTGTCCAATCTTGCTCCCACATTATCTTGAATTTTACTTAACATCTTCTCAAACATTTCAAAACATTTATTCTGAACAGCCTCTAAATCTGCCCTTCTAATGGGTGGCTGTTCAGCAAAAGGTTGACTTGTGGAAATTTTTTCTGTAGGTGGGCGAGTAGAAGGCTGAGTTGGCGGCAGAGACTCAGTTTCTGGTGGTTCATTATGAGGAGAATCAGGGGGAGGGAGAGGAGGAGAGGGAGGTGGGGAGGGAGGTGGGGTGGTGTCAATTTTCTTTTTTGCGGAAGCCTTATTTTTCTGTGGTGAATGCAATTTTTGTGGTTCATGACCTGAACGGGTATCCAAGTTTTGTATGGCAGTAATGTCGGCCCCGTATTTTTCGGACTCCTCATTGGTAACATTGTCAAGACAAATAAATATCTGCAAAAACCAAAAAAAAATTATTAAAAATCATAGCGCAACCATAGCGCAACCATAGCGCAACCATAGCGCAACCATAGCGCAACCATAGCGCAACCATAGCGCAACCATAGCGCAACCATAGCGCAAGTATAGCGCAACCTTAGGGCAACCATAAAATAATTTGCATCAATAAAATGAAAAAATTACCTCACTTTTCTTTAAAAATTTAAATAATTTGGCTGCATTTTCTTGAGTAAAGTATAATTCTGTATACCCCTGCCATCTAAGAAAACGTGGTCTTATTTCTGAATCGGTTGGTTTATTCAAAGAAAAATGTTCCAAAAACCAAATCTGTATAATGCCAAAAAAAAAAAATTTAATGTTAACATTTAAAAACATTAAACATTTAGAAAAACCAATAGGAGTGGAAACTTACCAGTAGAAGAGGAAAGAAGCCATTGATGTAACCCAATGGTCTTTGTTGTTGAAACTTCTCAAAAATTGTATTGAACTCCCCAACCATGAAGTTCCTTAAGGAAGAAGCCCAATTAATGGAACTAAACTCACTTAAATTATTTGCAACAGTTGTGAGCCTTCTAGGGGTTTTATGACTATTTAGTGGAAAGAAAAGGTTGGATAACAAAAACATAATAAAGGTCTTTATTTTTGTTGCATTATCAGTTAATCTGTCTAATATTGACATTTCATTTTTTATTTCAGTTGACAGAGGTCCATTTAGAGGATCAATCCTCCATTTGATATCAATGCCTCTGTTGGGCAAACCTGTCAGAAAATTTCAGCTGTTAAAAAGTTCAAAAAACATATAGCTATAAAAAATTCCAAATTCAAAATATTACCTGTCAACAAAGAAACCTCGTCAGTAGTGAATTTCAGAACATGTCCAAGGACGATGAAGCCCTCATCAGCAGGACTCCAGAATTTAAGAATCTCAAACAGAAGTGGTATACACTGCTGGAATGCGGGGAACATCAAAAATTGATGAATGTTCAAATTCTTTAATGTTTGTTCCACTTCATCATCTATGATCTCGGCAAAAGCATCACAATGTTTCCGGAAAGCAGTAACATAACATCTAGATGTTACTGGCCTTTGATAGGGAGTCCTCATCTATAACAAAAAGAAAAATCAGAACTATATAAATAGCGCAACCATAGCGCAACCATAGCGCAACCATAGCGCAACCATAGCGCAACCATAGCGCAACCTTATATTTCGTAATTATTTAGCTTAAAAAAGTTTAAAATAAAAAAAAACCAAAAAATTGAAAACCACATTGAACATATATTCTAGTTTTACAACTATTACTAAACCCTAAAACTTAGAAGATAGCGTAAACCTTTCGTATCATTTGCTTCATCCATTTACGAAGAGAAGAAGCGTGAAAAATCAGAAAATAAATATTTGAAAGGAAACATTGGTAAAATTATAAGTAAACCAAACCCTAAAATTTAACGGCAATATAACTTTAACGCAACGAAAGCGCAAGTAAAGCGCAAGTTAGGCGCAACCATACCTCTTCCTGATTGCTGGTCTTCTACAGTATCGTCGTCTACCTCCGGCAGGAATAAGCAAATGCAGAACCGAAGGTAATGGAGGAATCCGAGAGCTCGAGTAACAGTGAAAATGTCGCTCGAAAATAAAATGCGCGGCGTTTCCATTCTTTCTTCGCCAATAGAATAGCGTTATCGGGTCGGGTCGCTAACTCTGACAAGACATAAAGCGTTAATATTAAATTAAAAAAACGACTGACAGATGGCGCATTTTTATTGGCGACCGAACGGAGAGATGGCTTCGGTCACCTGACCCAATAATTTCTTATTAGTATTTTAAGAATTAAAATTACTTTGCAGGTCATTGAATATATCCGGTTCTTGCATGAGAAGGTACAAAAGTACGAGTCAATTTACCCTGGATGGATTGATGAAAATACCAAATTGTTGGCCTGGGTAATTTTTGAACCATCCCAACACCCAAACGTTCTCTCCCTTCCTCTTCTGTCTGTTTTTTGAAGACTTGTATGTTGCTCAGATTGCGTGATCTTTAACATATGTTGCAGAAGAAAAAAATAAGAGGGCATATTATATGTTTGTACTTGCAGTATCATAATCTCTTTTCCACTTCTTGGAAGCCGTGCGTCATTTTACCAACCTGCAGCCATCTCAAGCACGCCTGCATGTTTTAATAACCTTCTACTTTAGGAATTTAAGTACAACCCGATTGCTGATCCATCTGTCTTGTAATTAGGTGTGAGGTATCATATCTTTTTACCCCTTCATGTTTTAATAACCTTCCACTTTAGTTCTCCAAACTACAACCCACCTAAAGCAAATCAGTTAAACGTGTTTAACTTATCTCTGCATCCTATCTTAGTTTAATATTTCTTGTAGGTCTGCTCTAGGAAGTTTGGAGTCGGATATAAGCCTGCTTTAAAAGCTAACCATGTTACATTTCTTCTCAAGATTCTGTCTATCATGTCACTCTTGCATCTTTCTTCTGGTGGCTAAATGCTACCATATTTCATCATCATTAGCCTTCTCCCACTATTTGGGATCTCAGCCTTATAAATCCCTGTTCTCAGTATATCAACTTTATCGTGTAGCTCCTTTTATTTTGATGTAATGATGTATGTTATTGACGATTAAGATAATTGCCTTGACCATGTGGTTCTGCCTTGTGCTTTTCACTTTCATTTCCTATATGTTTTTCTGATGTAGCAGGCAGCCAGGGATCATATTGTTGCCGAATCTACAGAGATCTAGGTTGATATGGGTAGAAAAAAATTAAACAATTCCTAAATGCTTTTATTAATGGCGGAATGCAGCACATAACGAGTTGGAATGCAAATTCTAATATTCTTGATGATATCCTGCACATTGTAGATCAACTTCACCAACCTATAGATGCTATATTGTTGAAATTAAAAGAAGGTATTTATTTTGTTAAAAAAGAATTTAATTGAGAATCAAGGGGCTCAGAAAATAGCCTCTATTAGGTTTATGATCGTTCATGCAATATCCATCAAAACAAACAATCATTAATTTGAGTAAGAACCATGAAGATGGCAAGGAAATTGCCTTGATGTAAACAGGGTTGGTGATGGAAACGTTAACCCTGCTATAGCGTAAGTTTCAAGAGATGAGATTGCCCAATCCATTATGTTCGCTTTAGCACACATACATGATTGTATCCTAGTGTATACTCTAACAATCACTGCTTCACATGCAACTGTAATCACAGCTGACAAAGATTAAAAAGAGGGGCAAAGAGAAGATGGTAGAAATGAAACCGAACAAGATTATAGAACCAAATTGGCATGTTAGCGTACCCTTGTAATTCCATCTTATGTTCATCCATGATAGAGAGTGCTCATTCCATAAGAAATCATAATTTAAGTTCATATAATCACAAGCCTTTTGTAGTCTTCAGACTGCATAAAAAAACTAAAAAAAGAAACTAACATTCCAAATGATTAACTGAAATAAACAGAATTAAACTCATAAAATGTCATCAGGTTGGGGTTAATACTGGTCACTGGTCAGTTTTTTTTTTTAATTGAACAGATTGCACACAAATATTTTCCATTTCTTATTTTTAACAAAAGAAAATATTTCTCTCATATAGAAGATTTTTGGCAAAAAAAAGTTTAGCTCTAGTACATAGATTTCTCACTAACAAAAAAAAAAAAGGACTTTGAAATCTTCATTATATATGCTTTGATTTTGGAATTGGCATGCATCTAAATGTTGACTAATGAATTCTTAAATCATTGCTCTTTATATATATATATATATATATATTTCATCATAGTTCTATTTTTTAAGAGAGAACCATCATAATGGTCCATTGACTTTTTACGAAGGGTCGAAATGATCCTTGATTATTTAAAATTTTCATTTTAGTTGTTTGACTTTTTAAATAGGGATCTAAATTATGTCACAGGACTAATTTGGTCTCTATTTAAAGAGTTAAGGGACCAAATTGATACTTTTATACAGTTGGGAGCTATTTTGGTCCTTTAAAAAAGATTAGGGACATATACAATCATTTTCTCATTTTTATAATAAGTTGTAGGCTTTGAACTTAGTTTTTTGTTTCTTTTTCTTGTTTATTAATAACATATAAATTTAAATTTATCCGTTTGTAATTTTCTGTTTATTCATTTCCACAATTTTGGAGCTCTTAAGGTGCTCTGAAAGTTTTGGGTATCATTGTCCTTTTTCATGGAAAGTTTTATTACTTCTACTCCTGGTTTTAGGTAGGTCAGTCTATGTGAGATTGGATAAGTTATTGGCATCTGTTATTTTAAGTTCGCAAAAGGAATTATGCTAATCATGCATCTGAATGCATGTTTGCTGCTCTGCTATGCATGCTTAATTCTTGCTTGACCTGTTAAATTATCTACATTTATTTATGTGGGACAGAACAATCACCAAGATTCTGGCGATAACATAGGTGATGCATCAATCATCAAGAATGGCTCTGCTCCTGGATTTGTCTTATCTGGTAATGGAATTCCCGTTGCACCAGCAATGCTATCCGCTTCACTAAATCCATTAGAGCCCCACTTAATTGCTTGTTTCTCTTTCAAGTCCTTGAAAGATCCCTCTGGTTTCACAAATAAGACTGACTAAATGCTGATTACAGAAGCTGACAACTTAGCTTCCCATTTTCAATGGATGAGAGCATCAAACCCGGGAGATTGTGCCATTAGCAATGACATGTTAGATGAACAAGATGAACTAACAATTGATGAAGGAACAATTAGCGTGTCCTGTGCATATTCTCAAGGGTATGTGCTAATCAAGATAGTCCCCCTTCCTTATTTTAGTAGCAAAGTGCACCCGTAATTTTCTCTGTTATAATTTCATGGTTTCTTTTGCAAAGAACTGTAAAAGCTTGTCTTTGTTTTTAGCGACATACACTGACCTTTCTATGGACTCAATGTTTCAAGTAGACAGAAGTTGTATTGTAGGGACTTTGGATGTTCTCTCTCTCTCTCTCTCTCTCTCTCTCTCTCTCTCTCTCTCTCTCTCTCTCTCTCTCTCTTTCTCTCTGTGTTTTTCATTTAATTTTTCACATATTCTATCATCTTGTGGATTAATGCTTGTTATGAATTATTAACATATGTTCAACGTCTTGCAGACTTTTGAATAATTTAAGCGAAGCGTTACAGAACTCTGGTATAGACCTTTCACGGGCAAGCGTATCTGTGCAAATTAATTTGGGGAGGAAATCAGGTGGTAGGAGTTCTAAGCCTTCCTTAAGTTCTAAGGTATATATTAGTTTTCATTTATTAAATTTGTTTTACATTTTTCTAGATGTCAAATGATCTCTTTGATATGTTTACTTTTCTTCCTAGATCGGTGGAGATATTACTGTTTTAGCACATTATACAAGGTGCTTTCCTTAAAAATATAACGCTTGCCTTAAAAAAAAAGAGCACTTGCCTTGGCAGTGCCTTTTTGAGTGCGAGAGCTTTGCCTCACCTCGCGGGGGCATTCAGGCAAAAGCACTCAGAATGCCGTAGTTAACAATGGCTCATTCTCAAGTCAAACCAAATAAGGCTTCGTTTGTGACGGCTTTTTTTATGCTTCTTAATACAGAAATTAAAATTTTTGTATAGAAAGTTGCTTTAAGAAGCAACAAGAAAGCTATCCCCAACAAAGCTTAAATATAGGCACTGACAATGCTAGTACTTAACACAACTTTCGACTCGATGTGTCTAACTATTACATGCATTATTTATGTACCAAAGTGGGAGAGGATACATTGGGTATTTAGACAAACATCTTGGTCACACTTGTCTAAATTGCTCATACCATGGTTATATTTACCCCTTCTTTGTCTGAAGCTCTTTTGCTTATAAAATGTAAGGAAACTTTCACTTCTCTCACTTCCGCAGAAATGGTTAGGTGCGGAGTGCAGACGGTTCTCTCGTCCGCACTCACATCATTGGTGGTATCCAGCTCGGTATCGTTGGTGCCGCTGCGTATCCAATACTTGTGCATACGGTTCTCCGTCCGCACTCCGCACCTAATAATTTCTCCTCTTAGTGGCTACCCTCATGTCCTCTTCTTCTCTACTCCATTCTTTCTTTTCTCTCATCCTTCTCATCTTCTGCTCTCTTCCACTTTCCCTCCAAAACAGCCCTTGTCCTATAGACCATCTCTCTTCACTGCATTGAAAGGAGGTGAGAGATGGTCTATTATTATTTGGGCTTTTTAGAAAATTTGCTGCTTTCATGATTTTGCTATACCCTGACAGAAATTTTGGTCTATTTATTCGTCGGTATAAAAAACCATTTTGCCTGTATTGTTCACTTTTACAATATATCTCGCTAACTTATAAATCCATGTTTAATGGACTTATAAACATTCAAAACTATTCAACTCTGTCCACAGTAATCACAAACCATTTTGCCTGTATTGTACGGACTTTCTGATTTCTATTTCAGGATCTTCATCTTTTATCTGGTTACTTTGTGTTGGTACAGGAATGTTTAGAGAGTAGGGGTGGTGATGAATCTGAGGGAGGAAAGCGGCAGAAATCTAATCGCCGTTAACGCTGCTGCGCTTGTTTGGTTTATGTGGCTGAACACCAGACGGAACACTTTTAAAGAGACTTGGGCTTTGTTTGGGACAGCTTTCTTACTATTTCTTAAAGAAAAATTAAAATTTTAATACTAGTAAGCAATTTTAAGAAGCAATAAGAAAGCCGTCCCAAACGAAGCCTTACACTTGGAAGCAATCAAAGGCTACTTTTTTGAGAATTTTATACATATGAGAAGCCTCTCCTCTTATCTTAGGCATCCTTTGGGACAACTTTCTTATTGTTTTCTAAAACAGTACTTGTATTAAAAAGTTACTTTAAAAAATAATAAAAAATTATTTCAAATGAAGTTTTAGGCTTTGTTTGGGATTTTTTTTTGCTTTTTAAAACAGCTTTTAAATACATTCAAAAAAATTTTGTATAAAAAAGTTATTTTAGAAAACAATAATAAGAAAGTTGTTCCAAACGAAACCTTAGTTTACTATTCTTTGTAGTTGTCATGTAATGTTGATGTTTTCTCCGCTGTATTTACAGCTCCTGTAGCTTCATTTCTACCTAAATTTTTTATTATGCTTATACAACTAATTTATAAATTAATTTTTAAATTTGTATTAAAATTAATGTAATACATAGATATCATATTTATTATTACTTTATAAAATAAATTTAAAATTTTTAAACATTAAAGGGATTAAAATATTCTCATCCAGTTGTTTTTTTGCCTTCTTCCTTAAATTTCCTTTAGATTGAGCAGGTCCAGTAAATGGTGAGGTTAGAACCAAGATTTTCTATGTCTATGATTTCAATTAGGTGTTGAAAATTATTTTAGATAAATTTAGCTGAAAATGAACCAAAATCAACTTTTATTATTATTTTTTTTGTTTTTCTTTTTAAATGTTTGGCCAAAATTCCCAAATGCTATAACTATTATGAGAGCTGTTTTTTTATTTTTTATTTTTTATTTTTATGTGTCATAAATTTTTTTCCTTTTTGAAATTCGGACAACAATTTTTTTATCATTATAGGCTAAATATAAGCATTAAAACTCTATAAAAAAATATTATTGTGAAATAATTATTTCAAAAAGTCATAACAAGAACATCAAATACTTATTCCATTACATGAGATTAGTTACATGAATCACTTTTTTTCAGTCTTGTTAAGTGTTAAATTCTCATTTAAATTTAATTTAAAAAAATCAATTCTAATGTTTTTTAATCAATACTTGATCCCCAAAAGTTATTACTAGTAAAAGTATATTCCATATATTTGATTTTAAATCTACTCAAACGAAAACCTTTAGATTTTAAAGTTAGACCTTCATAATTCAAGTTTACCTTCAACTCCCTCTTTAGTTTTATCACCAAGAAGAATATCATTTGAAAAAAAGTATAAATCATTGTACATCCTCTTGCAAAATAAAGTAAAAGGATATGAAAGTAAAGTTGATCATTGATGTAATCCAACTGAAATAAGAAATACTTGGTCAAACCACTTTGTGTTTGAACATCAGTAACAACTCTAGCATGCATACCCTTAATGACTTGAGTGTAAGCATTATTAATCATTTTCTTTTCTATAACTCTCCTTACCACTTCTTTTGAAACTATCATAAGCTTCCTCTATATCAATAAATATCATATGTACATCCTCCTTATTCTTTTTTTACTTCTCCATCAAATCTCTTAATAAATTTATAGCTCCATAGTAGACCTATTCAACATGAATCCAAATTAATTTTGAGAAAAATTAGTATCACGTTATAATCTATACTCAATAACTTTCTCCCATAGTTTCAAAGTATAAAACATTAACTTAATTCCTCTATAATTTACACACTTTTGTGCATCACCTTTAATCTTAAAAATAGGAATCAACAAACTCTAGACACCACTCATTTCACATCTTTTTAGTTTTCTAAATAACATTGAAAAAATTCACAAGCCAATAAATTCCTTTTTCTCCAAAGTACTTTCGCACCTTAATTAAAATATCATGAGGTCCAACAGTTTTTCCACACTTCATTTTCTTTAAAATTTTTAAAACTTCGATTTTACTAATATGTCGATAAAACAAAATGATCTTTTTTCATTTAAAGTGCTAATGTCACTAAAGTCAATCGTATTCTTACAATCTTCATTGAAAAATTTATCAAAATATTTCATCCATCTTTATTGAATATACTCTTCTAATAAAAATATATTTTTTATCTTCATTCTTAATGCAATTCACTTGAATTAAATCTTTACTTTTTTTATCTCTTTGCTTGACTAACTTATGCATACATCTTTCACACTCCTCAATATCTAATATATTATATAAATCACTAAAAGTTAGGAACCGATGCAATGGAGAAAATAAAGATGATTGTGAAGTTATTATAGAGAGACTAAATTTTTAAAATATTACTATAAAAAGTAACTTCATAGTACAAAAATATATTAAAATCAATGGCCTAACCAAAAACTACAGCTGCAGTCTCAAAAGCAAAGCAGTACGAAAGCTATCATAAACTAAACCTAAATTTAAATGGTGATAAATAGCAAAATTGTTAGATTTAATTTAAAATGAGCGCAAAATATGAGAAATCAATTAAAATTTAAAATGCACTCATCTTAGAGCAAATCCGAAAAATTTAAGACCCTTGATGACAACAAGTTTAAGCAAAATATCCTAAGTTAATTTTTTTTTCCTTTTTTCTCTCTTTATGAAAAAAATCATATTAGGATATCCTAATCAATTTCTTGGTTATGATGGGTCTTAGAGCCCTTGAATCTTCTCTGAGATGAGTGAAAATAAGGCAAACAAAGCATCTTTCAATAGGGTGAGCAAAGTTTTAAATAATTAAATAAATATAATAATAATAATTTAATAAATAAAAAATACAAAAAAGTAATAATTCCACTCAAAAAATACGAAGTACTAATAAGATATCACCACATATCTCAGAGAAAAGTATAAATAGACTATAATGTAAAAGTCCTAGGCTTTGTTTTAACTAATCAACCAATTGGACAGAATATGGTTAGTTTGCAAAGCCCTACACGGGGTCCTAGTTGGGTACCCATTAGGTACCCACACTCTGCTTGGGTAGGCCCCGCCCACCCATGGTGACTTTTGGGATGCTGTATCCACCCATACCCACCCACACCCACCCACTTCCATGCTTTTTGAACGCAGTCGCCACATATTGATGGCCTTAAGGCTTGTTATGCTCTGCTTTGACTGCAAAATTTCAAGTCGCATATCAAAATTTATCGTGGTTGCAGCACAGATCAGTGTTGCATGTTGTATAATGAGGATTACAGTAATATATGGTATACAATGATTAGCAATGTAAATCATTTTATCCTCAGATAATTAGTAACCACCCATATCCACCATGAGGCCATGGGCATACCCATACCCACAGTATGGGTGGGTGTGGGTGTGGGCGCCTAATATAGGGCTCTGTTAGTTTGGGCATTTTTTTTATCAGTGATTTGACAAAATTGTAAATTGAGGGTTGGCAAACTCCTAGAGAGTGGGCATGGACTTACTCACCCTAGAACCAACATGATTTCACCCCAAAAGTAAAACACGTAAGTAATTTACATAACACTAATTTTAAAGCAGATCCAAAGACTTTGAGGTCAATCCTTATCACCTTCTATTCGGGATATTCATATGCAATTTCTTTTTTCTCACAATGTTCTCAACAAATAATGATTGCATGTCTGCAAATACCACTCAAGAAGCATTTAACATAACCAAAATTAGACTGCAACTCAAAATGTTCGCCTTTAACTCATTCTAAGCAGCCTAACAAGGTTGCACAATAATCAAGACATCGATTTAGGCTTCGTTCGAAATGGCTTTCGTACTGCTTCTTAAAGCACCTTTTTAATATAAAAATTTTAATTTTTATATTTAAAAGTTGTTTTAAGAAGCAGTAAGAAAGCAGTCCCAAACGAAACCTTAATGCCAAAGTAGCAGCCTAATCAGCTAAACAACCCGTGCTCCTCTAATCACTCTATCCAATCTTTTAGTCTTGAGACAATAAATAAACAGGATTCAATTTGATTTTGGAAGAAAACAGATCAAATGCTTTCTATTTAACAAACTTACATCAACCATTTTTATGAGAAACCAAAATTAACGTCATATGAAGATTGAAAATTTATGAAAAAATGAGCTTTAGGAGCCATTAATTTGATAATTGCAAGGGATGTCACTAATAATATTAGAATAAAGCAATCCTCTGCCTTCATGCATTGTTAAAAACCCAAGCAGTAAAATGAATGAAAATAGAGAAAATAATCAGATATTTTGATAAGTAGGAAATTTTGGACTTCGTAAAATGTCAGAAATAGATTGAGGAAGAACAACCAGGTAGTTAGAAGATGCCCACAACTCTAATATGTATAGTATACCTATACTATGATATAATTATATTGCAATATATTTATATTATACTATATATAATATACATATACTACAGCATATCTACACATTACTATAATATATACATATTATTCAATACTTATATTATATTATGCCTTACTATATTATACTATAATATAACTATACTGTACTTTACTATCCTATAATATACCATATTATATATATATATACTATTATTATATTATACTATAATTATAATATACTATACTATAATATAACTATATTATACATATATTGTGCCTATAATACACGACACCTATATTATACATATATCTTATACTATATTATATTACACTATGCATATACTATAACTACAAATATATTATAATATACTTTATATATACCATATTGTCAAGGGCAAAATCAGCCTTAATATAATAGCGAACCCTATGCGTTCATATCCTTGATCGTCGTGCACTTCACATATATATATCGAGGGTCCAAAGAATTAGCAATTTGCCCTCCTGACCTAAAGAGAGTTCCGCCCCTGCATATTGTACTACACATATCCTATACACATAGTTTACTATACCTACACTATACATATATCATATTATACTATACTAAATTATATTTATACTATAACTATACTACACTAGACCTATGCTACACATATATGATACCTATATTATACCTATATTATAACTATACTACACATATATTATACATATATATACATATTATACTATATTATACAAACTGCATTATATGAGTTGAAGTGAGGGTTTTTCCATTCCTTCAATATTGATTTGCATGCATAAATTACTTGATATAAGGAGGTCGATCTAGGAGGTTCTTCTCTAATATAGATTAGTCGACTAAGACTATGACCTTAGGGTCGAGCTAATCCAAATTAACTGAACTAATGTGTTTGGTAGATTCAAGTTTCGTAATCTGTAAAATAATATTCAAAATTACATGGAAAACAACACCACATAAGAGATATGAGGAGGCTGTAAGTATAAATAGACGCCATTAACTAGACATTGTGAGATCACTTATTCTTAGATAAGCCTTATCCATTCACATTTTGCTCAGTTAAATGATGGGGCCGACCCTCATCCTTATTCATAGATATCTATATAATTTAATTTTTTATAAGATTTATTTATTCTTTTGACTATTTTATCAAAAGTTTGCTTAAAGATAATAAGTATTTTATTTTCCTAAATTAATTTCAGCGTCCAACAAACTCTTAAAATAGTTATTTTCTCCTATGAAAATAAATAAGAGAACATATAAGCTTTATTCTCAATGCCAGCATAGCCAATCTCTTTAACTTTAGAATTTAGATAGCAAACTCTCCCTCTCTAGCTTGGGATCAGAAGCAAGGAATAAGTAGAACGAAAAAAGAAAAAAGTTGATAGAGGCAACTTAACCTACATCAAAACCTAAACATAATATTTCATCTCCTCTTATCTAAATCTCACTAGAAGCTCATTTATGCCTTGAACAAAACGCTCATAGGATTCTCTCCTATGTAATCAATAAACGAAACCCTAAGACCAATTATCTCCAAATGGTCCTAGTTGGGTGCTTCTTCTTTTTTTATTCCACCCCCCTATAGGAAACACTTCAAGATTTCAAGTAAATCCTACCAATTTTAGAAAAACAACAAGAAAACTCTTCCAAACTCTAAAGGAAAAATCAGGAAAACATGAATTTTATTGTGATAATCAAACTAACGGAAGAAAAATAAGAATATAAAATTGATCCTTTATTCAAGAGGAAGATCTATCTCTCCCAAATCTCTAGACACTATTAGATCCCAAAAGAACCCAAGAGATCTCAAATTTCAGCCAAATTCAAGATGCCATAATCCTAGGAAAATAAATTATTTAATGCATACAATTCAAAAGGAAATATCTAAATAGTCCCTACATTCAAATTCCCCTCCCAACCCTCAAAAATCTTTCCAAAACCACTTCATGTATGGGATCTGGCGGTTCGGTAGGCAACATAGACAGGCGGAAAACCTCCGCCTCTGTTTCGCGTGATCTGGTTCATACGGGACCGATCTACCCCCCCCCCCCCCCCCCCCCCCCCCCCAAAAAAAAAATATATATATATAGTTAGATATATATTTTTGGTGAGATTTTTTAGATAAAACATAATAATTTGTTGCTAAAACATAATTTAGCTAATTTTATGATTACCTTGCATTTAGTACAACAATTTTATTAAAGACTAAAAATAGCATGAATAAATTGCAAAAAGACTTGCATAAACAAGAGTTATCATCTCCACTCAACAAGATTGAATATGTAGGTGGTGATAATGAAAACTTGAATGAAGCATACAGTTTTAGAACAAAAAAAGGGTTTTGAATATTTTAGCTCTTCAAAACCAAATTAATAGTATTATACTCTTTTGTACAAGTTCTAGAGCTTAAAGATTAATGCTTTTCACAGTAAGGTTTTAAAGCTTGACGTATATTATAATAAATGATTTAAACTAGCTTAAGGCCATAACCCTAGCCAAACAGCTCTTATGGAGGAGTAATGTAAGAAAATAAAGCTTAATCTAAAGAAAAGTCAAATCAAGCATAGTTATGCTTAAGCACCCCAACTTCTCTTTTTTTCGCCCTAAGACCATTTAGTCCTACCTTTAGCGATTTTCACATTGTCATCTCATGGCAAGTCTTTGTTCATTTCACTATCACCCCATATGCGCCATGCCTCTTATGACAGCTTTGAAATCGCTTGCCTTGCCCCCATGTGTACTCACTAACCATTAACTATTTACTAATTCTAATTTGGTTAATAGCTTGTTGGATTAGCCTGTAAAATGATGCAAGTTAACTTGATTTCACACATGGTTAGCTAAATGATAATCTAGTTAACTATTTGCTAACTTCATATGCAGGGCTAGGCAGTTAAAATGAAAGTCAACGTTTGTAATCAAATAGCCCCAAATGGACGTTAATCTTGTTAGCTAGGACTTAAGCCACTGAAGTCCAACTTTAAAGAGTTTTTACCAAAAAAAACATTTATGCTTATATTAGTATGTTTTCTTTCTACAACCAAATGGCTTAATTTCACCTAAGACTTAAATTACGAAACTTTTTGGTTGATTTATCCAAAATGAGCAAACAAATAGGCCCTTAGGCTTAGCTTCAATCTAAAAAAACCGAGCTTTGTCATTAAACAATCAACGTATACTATAATTCTCAAACAATAACAACATCAACCCTTTGTCCCACTACGTGGGGTCAGCTACATGAATCTTTTTTTCCATTGTGTCATATTAAAAGTCAAATTCTCATTTAATCTAATAAAGAAATTTCATTTATAATATTTTTTAACAAAGTCTTTTTAGGTCTATCTCTACCTTTCTTAACATACGTCAAATCTAATACCTCTATTTTTTAAACCGGGTCATTGGAAGGCCACCGTTTTATGTGCCCAAACCATCTAAGGCGACTCTCTCTAATCTTATCTTCCACTGGAGCTACTCCATCCTTTTCAAAACCACTAATTTTCATCATGCACTGTTTCAAAATAAAGAAGTTATTTGATTCTTGAAAAAAAAGGAGCAAAATAGGCCATTGCAGCACACATTCAAGACACAATTATGCAAGTTTCTCATTTTCATCCGCATTCTAGACAACAATTAAAAGCAAATATACGCATTCCAGATAAATAAAAGACTACCATCACAACAGTGCAATGAACCAAGTTCAATTGTTGAATGTAGCAAGAAAATAACAATATAGACTTGTATGTTCATAAAAAATTTTGATCAATACAAGAAAGAGCAAAATTTTACTTGTTCGCCAGTACAATAAAACTTTGAATCAGGTCAATCACATTACCTGCCTATCAGCAGCATCCGCAACGATGGGGAGACGAGGCACCTGGCCCAAAAGACAAGTGGTGGATCCGTATATCATGCTGACGAGGAGGAAGAGAAAGACGGTGCTGTCAATGGACATGACTATGTCGAGGCCGACGCCATCTCGTGGGGCGAAGAAGCGCTCTATGAGATCGGGGAAGATGAGGAGGACGTCGAGGACGATGGCCTGCATCGTGTTATAGCGAACGTAACGGCTGAAGGAAGAGGGGTTACGGACTACGGCGAAATAGAGGGTGAGAAAGATGAGGAAAGGGTTGAGAGGTGAAGCGCTGAAGAGGCGGATGGCAGGGGCGAAGGGGAAAATGATGAGTTGAATAGGCGGGAACTGGGCGAGAAGAAAGCGACCGAAATGGACGCCGTCGAGGAAAGGATAGAGGTAGCAGACGGCGGAAATGAGACGGTCGGGCGGCTCCGCAGAGTCGCCACCGCCACGGCCTTTTTTGGCGCGGGTAAGAAGGCGCCGGCGTCGGCGGTGGTGTTCGTGGCAGTGGGAGAGGAGGAAGAGGGGGGAGTGAGGGCGGAGGGGCTTATAAGAGAAATCGGATAGAGGTAGAGGCGAGAGGAGGAGGAGAGTTGACGAGGAAGAAGAAGCCATGGGTTCTGCTCTCCTCGGCCACTAACTGCTTTACTCTAATCGCTGGCTCTCTTTTTTTTTTTCTTCGATTTTTTTTTTCTAGCATACTTTTTCTACAATAGCACATGGTTTAGTTTATTTTTTTAAATAATTTGTGATGACTATTTTTTTAATTTGGTGTTCAAATACTCAATTAAGTTTAAGGGACTGTTTGCTAGGAAGAGAAGTGAATACATTGCATTTTTAATGTATGGGTTTTGAATTTTTGGGTGTTTGATTGGATGAAAAATAAATCAAAAGTAAAATAAAGTAAATTTAGTGTATTACTTCTGCGTGTTTAGGCCAAGGACAGTTTATACTGGTCATTCGCTTGCTTGATCACCACCGACGAACACTATCGTTGCCCGCTGCCTATGCCTCCATCAGCCCACTGCCGCCTCCAGTCACCTCCCACTGTTGGTCGCCGTCCACTACAGGCCGCTGCTGATCACCACTGACTACCAGCCTCCCGCCGGCTCCTACCATCAGCCACCCAAGCTGCCTGCCACAACCACCACCGTCAACCACTGCCCAATTCATCATCCCCACGGTAGCTATTCAACAAATAAATTTATTTCACATAATTACATCTCTTAAGCTCCTTTCGATATGGCAAAACTAGGTATACTCAAATAACATCGTAGATTGATCTTTATCATTGTTGCACGATAAAATATTTGCGGTTGTGAGAGAGTTTATAATCTTAGCATATAAAGATAAGATAGCAATAACTTATACATGACATGAAATTTTTGATGTAAAAAAAGTGTGAAGGGAAAATTGTCGGGCCTGATTCACATAAAATGATTTCATTAGATCGAGATGATATTATAAAGTATACATTTTATCATTGTTGAATAATATATTAATACAATGTAGCTGATATTATGGGTTTGCTTTCGATCGATTTAGATAAATTAGTTGACTGATTTGTTAAACTAAGGCTTCATTTGAGATGATTTTCGTACTGCTTTTTAAAGCAGTTTTTTAGTATACAAATTTATTTATTGTACTAAAGAGCTGCTTTAAAAAATAGTAAGAAAATAGTCTCAAACGAAACCTAAATGATCCAACTAAATCATCGGTAGAATCCAACCGAATTGAACAGCATTAATATAGTTCAGTTATTTCAAATCTATTTTGGTTTAAACAAAGTCGTAAAATATTAGATTATTTAGATATGGAGTTCTAAAGTTTAGGGTTTACTATTTTATTAATGAAATTTTGATTTTCTATTGAACCAAATTTTTTATTTTAAAACTTAATCATTAATGTAATCCAAATAAACCTTACTCCCAAATAAAAAATAGATTAATAGATGGAATCAACTTAGCCAATGGTGTAATTTGATTTTTTTTAGTTTAAACCAAGTAATGCACATCCTTATTGGCATGAACTGTGAAAATTACTACCATGTTGGAATTAGGAGTCTTGAGATGTTAGAGTTGCTATACAAAGACGAACAATTGCCAATTTTATTTTTCTCCTGAAAGAAGAGAGGAATGACAACCAAGAAGGCAAACATCGACTTTGATAGTGATTGCAAGTGACGGTCTTGTGGTCAACAACTCACATCAACATTGATTGGGATGATAGGTGTCGGTGTTAGTTTTGACAACATGTGTTAAATTTTTGCGGTAACGATGATATCTGCCTTAGTGGCAAACTCTATGAGTTCGTGAATTCTCTCTTATAAAATCTTTTTTGTGACCTCTTAGAATATGCAGAAAGCAGTATAAAGAAATAGACAAATAAAATTATAATTAACATATGAAAATAAACATGGCAAGAAAGCTCTAAGAAACATACCCTAAATCTTCATTATTTTAGCTCTTGCAACAAATTTGAGTACAAAAAAAAAATTCTTGGCAAAATAAGCCACCTTTTAAGGTGTATATGTATATAACAATGAGTAAAAAAGAATAAAATCTATAACAATGCCCATGTTACATTGTTATGATCGAGTTAGGCTTTGTTTAGAATAGCATTTTTGCTGCTTTCTAAAACAGCTTTCTAGTACACAAATTTATTAAATTAGAATTTTTTTTACTAGCTAGAAAGTCGTTTTAGAAAGACGCAAGAAAGTTGTCCCAAATATAGTCTAAATCACATTAAATTAATGAACAAGGTTGCCCATTATTAACCCCATACTAATTATGAAAAGGATAATAATATTTTGCTCAATTTGTTAGCCAAGAAATTCTATATTCAAGTTAATTATATATTTTTTTAATAAAAAACAACCACTAGTTGACTATAAAGAGAAAATATTTATAACACTTTATATCATGCTATTTATATATTGAACACTCAAAACTTTAAAATTTCATGTTTATCACCAATAGAAAACTTTAATATCAAATATGTAACTCTGATATTTCATTCATACCATCTATATCACCCTATAAACTTTTACATTTCATTCCCTGGGATGATAGACATGAAATATTAAAATTTTATATGTTAAATATGTAAATAATATGATATAAAGTGGTATATATGTAAATCCCCCATATTAAAATTAAAACACTACTATCCCCAAGAAATTCATTTTTGGATCCAACAATTCATGCATGGAAGTTTTTTATTTTGATATAAAATATTACAAAAAAATTTTAAAATATTCATAATAATTTTAAATACATAACAATAAAATTTGAAGATATATTTATACAAAATGATCACGAAGATAATTAATTATTGTTCAAACATGCGTCCAATATCATTCCATGATATTAAATAGTTGGGAGATTTACATACATACCACCTAATACTATTCTATTTACATATTTAACTCCTAAAACTTTAATATTACATACATACCACTTATAGTTCATTTTCATATCAAATAGGAGTAGTATAAATGAAATATATGAGTGGTATAAAAGAAATATAAGTGGTATATTTGATATTAAAATAATGTAGGGTGGTATGCATATAATATTAACGCTTTTGGTGTTATATATGTAAATAAGAAGTTATAAAGTGTCAAGTATGTAAATTTCCCTAAATAGTTTCATAAATACATCCAACATCCTGATATTATTTTTTTTTTCCTAAAACACATAAATATACATATAATAATTTCAAAATAAATTATTTTATTATACAAATTATCACTATAAATTATTTTCATTTATTATATGACAAAATTATATTGTTCTATCTCTAACATGCCAGCTGTGATCATCAGACGTCTGCAACAACTAAAGACACCGTGTCTGCGTTCAACGGTAACGGTATCAGCGGAGAAGTCGACGCCGTCAAATCTCAGACTCCCAATGAGAGGCGCAATCAGGACGCAATTCCACCGATAAGCGCGGCCATTCATATTCACATTCATAAGCTTTAAAGGAATTCGTGTACTATATTTATATAAAATAAAATATAAGTAATTTTTACCTACATAATCTTTAAAATTATTGAAATTATTATATTTACTGATATACCACATAAAACTCCTATTTTTCTCAATTCTACCGCTCCATTTAAGCCTGTAAAAAATCCCGCCTTGTTGCAACACTGAAGCTTACTTAACATTTCTCGAAACCCATCGTCTCCTGAATACTTCTTCCCATAATCCGGAATCTCTTGATTACTTCCTTCTCCTCCTGCGCTGCACCATAATCATTTTGCTCAAATTTACTGGCGATGGCGATGCTACTTTGATGCTCGAAAGAAGAAAAGATGCTTCTTCATCGATCACAAACCGGAATGATTGAACCATTTAACACTCAGTAGGTGGACGATACAAATCCTTTTCATCTGCCGCAAGTGATTGCCATAACGAGCGAAGGCGATGTCATGACAGTTGTTAAAGAGGCGGTTAGCGATGCTTGAAGGTGGTCGGGTTGAGAAGGTGAGGTCGTGGGTTTTGGTCACTTGTCCCGCTAAGTCGACCAAGGAGATGACGATGGCGGGGATTGATCCGAAGTAAAAGAGAAGGATGGGACCATACTTTTTGGAGAGAGAGAGAGAGAGAGAGTGGAAGGAGCGGTGAAGGTAAGGGCCGAGCTTATGGAGATTGTCGATTATGGGCAGCGCTGGGGGAGAAGGGATGAGGTTTCTAGTTTTCTTTAGATGGAGATTTGAAAAAATTGAGGGTGGGAGAGGAGGACGTAAGCGGTGGGGGAGAAGGGCGATGATGTGATCAAGGAGATGTTCTGGTAGTTGGCTCCAGCTTGCCGGAGACATCTCCACGGCCGCCGTTGCTCTTGTTCCACCGACCAACCCCATCTTCACGCGAATGAACATAGACGCGAAGCAGGATTTCTAACGGCACTTGAACGATGTGATAGAATTGAGGAAAAGGGGGTTTTTAGGTGGTATATCAGTAAATACAATAGTTTAATTGTTAAATATGTATTTCCAATAGTTTCATGTGTTATGTATGTAAAAATCTCATAAAATGTACGAAAATAATAATTATTAAACTTCAAAATTACAATCTGCACATCGAGACTTTACTCTGATAGAACACAAATCATAAACCAAAAGGTGTAAAAAAAAAAAAAAATTCCTTAATAATATTTTGTTTCTCTCTAAAAGTATTCAATAGCACAGAACAACTTGCTATCTCCCACATTCAAAATCCGCCATGCTTACAAAGCCTGAACTGAATTTTCTATACATAAATCAAATCTTATTTTCAAGAATATAAATTAATACAACGATATCAGCGTATGTACCAGCTGCTTGAAGAGATTGTTACCTGTTCAGAGATGCAGCAGCGCAATTGGAGTTCAAAGTCCTCTTGGCGAATGTGTAGAATTTTACACATTGAGGAGGAGGAGAACAGACACGTCGAATTCTAACGAAGATCATTGTGAACTGAAGTTTTGATTCTGAAAGGGAAGAATGAGACATTCCTGAGGGTTAGAATAGAAGTAGTCCTCTTCCTTTGGTCGCTCCATGATCACTCTTCTCCTTACAGGCTTCCCCATTCGGTCTTCATGGGCAGCCTTTACAGTAGAAGAGAACTCGCCCCAGTTAATATAATCATAGTTGTACTGGTCTATAAGCTCCACGAGAAGCTTACGATCCAAGAGAAGAGTCTTTCTGAAGCCCAGGTATCTGAGAGTTGGCTCACAGTCAAATAAGGCTATTAGAGTTCAATGAGTGAGTGAAAGAAAGGATTTTGAGTACCTCCTGTGACCTTCAACCACCTTGGCCATGTTGCCATCGTACGTGGGAATAAATATGTCACTCTCCAATGATACAAGATAGTCCAAGGCTGCCATTTGTGACGAGTGGTTCTGGAAAAATCTAAGGTCTGATGGCTCCAAAAGTGTCTCTTTCCTCACCTATTACACAGGAAGAAGAAATCAACAAAAGGAATATCACGTAGAGCTGCAAATGAACCGATCCGAGCCGAGTATGTTCGTGTTCATGTTTGAGTTCATTTATCATTAGCTTGTTCAATTTCGGTTCATGTTTGATTCAAGCTTTATTGTTTTTGTTCATGTTTGATTCATGTTTGGTTTATGTTCGGTTCGTTTAGTGCTCATCGAGCTTTAAACAAACAAGACTTAACGAGCTATGTTCATGAATATATTTAGCGAATTTTTTTATACTATCAAACAAGCACGTTCATGAACAAATCTAATGAACTTGTTCACGAATGGATGACCAAATTATAATATCACGAATCAAACTTTTAGTAAGCTTTTTATCGAGCTTAATGTCGAGCTTGTTCACGAGCTTCAAATGATGTTGTTCGTGAACATAAATGAACCAAACATATTAGTGTTCAAGCTTGTTTATTTAAGGATCGAATATTAAAAATGTTGTTCAAGTTTGTTTGTTTAACTAGTTAAACAAATAAACTAGCTTTAATCGAACCGAGCAACGAGTAGCTCGTCGAACGTTTGGTTCACTTGCAGCCCTAGGAATATGGTTCAGGAGCAAAGAGACATTTGAAGATACCAACCACATTTGGATAAGCTGCAGTTAGACTAGCCATTCTCCTAGCTCCACCGTATATTTCCCCTGCAGCAATGTATATAGTGGTGCTGGGATCAATGTCCAATGCCTTGAGCATCAGAGCTGTTTCCTCTGGTGTCAAAGGGCAGAGGCCATCTTTCCTTTTTAGTTCAGAATCTATAACTTTTTCCTTCCACCATGGGTATGCATATCTGTAAATGGCAAGTTATATGTTACTATCAAATGTATGTAACTTATCATGAATGATAATTAATTCCTTCACATTCAACCTCATTCTGGTCAACTCCTCAGCCTCCTCCACAGTGCAGCCATGAGTGCAGCCTGAGAAAGCTAACATGTCCATTTCGTAGCGGAGATGAAGGACGAGAAAAGGGCCATTTCGGCGAAGCATACCAATCACTCTCCGTCCTAATTCTTCGATCTGTGGAGTGAATCTAAGAGCGGCGTAGTTTGTTCTGCAACGCAACTTCTGAATCTCCATTGGCAAGCCATTGTTAGCAAGCCTGGAATCAGTTTTATTCAAATGAACAATCTTGTGCTTCTGGATCAATGGCAGAATCTGCTTGCAAACATAGAAATTTCAGCCATTATTACACTCTGCAGCATTCAACAACCTTGAATGGATTTAAAATGAATAAATAAACAACAAAGCAAACCTGATTTTTGTAGTAAGAAATGTCGGACCAACTGATAGGTGGCAAGGAATAGTACATTCCTAACTCAACTCTTTGCTTTAATCTAGGAGGAAGCTCTTTTAAAATCCTGACTTCATCCCTCAATGAAGTAATGAAATGTTCTACATCAAATATGTCTTGAAACTCACTGTCAAATTGAAATTTCTGTATGAATTACCACTGTTCAAAGTAAAAGATAAAGGAGAGGCAAAAAAAACTTTTATCACCCCTAACATACCTAGGATCACTCCAGAAAGATGTCTTATCCAATTCTGGGATAATCAGCGTCACATTTAAATATCTTGCAATAGCAACCATATCGCATATCTTCAATTTGATGTTAAAAGCAATTTAGAAACAGGCAGCCATTGATTTAGAATTGAACAAAAGAAAAGAAAATTTCAATATTTAATTTTCATAATTTAAATACTTACTGCAGCTCGCATTTGATTTAGGCCACCATTGCAGGAAACCATCAAATAACCATTATTCTTATAAACCCCTAAAAAAAAATCACCAAATGTTAGATTGAACAGTGTTGAAATGGAAGTAAACCAACCATAAGAAGAATCAATCTATACATAACAATTACATTTACATCTAAAGTTTCGTTTGGGATGACTTTCTTTCTGCTTCTTAAGACAGCTTTCTAGTACAATAATTTTAATTTTTGTACTAAAAAACTGCTTTAAGAAGCAGTAAGAAGGCTGTTCCAAACGAAACCTAAGGAAGAAAAAAGAATAGCAGTGAAGCTTGGGGGTGGCTGGAGTGGACCGTCGCCACCCTCGGAGTTGAAAGAAATCTTTTAATATTATATATTACATTATCAATCATAAATTATTTTTAAATATTAGTCTATTTATCATATTTTAATTATATATAAATATATTACTGCTTATTAATTCTAGAATTTTAATAAATTATTGAAGTTAATGACAACAAATAGTAAATTGCCAATTATAAATCATTATTAACAAACCTAATTCATAAAACCCTAATTTTTTCCCCTTATGCCGTTTGCCCATTCCACTCTACTCAAATTCTCAAAGCCCTCCCTTCTCCTACCCATCTTCTTCACTCTATGAAATCAGAAATCTTCTTTTCCATCATTTACCCATATAGTCCAGTCAAAGCTTTAAAATACCCCTCTCTTTGCCGCTGCTGAAAGGGAATAGGGCTAACACCAATTGTTCCCTTCATTAATGCCACCACAAAGTAAATGCAGCTAATGCGAACGCATTAAGAGCTTACGCGGCCGCATAAAGTGCTAACTTGGCCGCCTATTTCAAGTAACAATAGAGACAGGACAGGTTAGGAAGAGGACTAAAGGATTATGCAAACGTCTACTCTAATGGAAAAATCAAAGTTAAAACGTCTGTTAAACGAATACACAGATGGAAAATGTAAAGCTTCTCTGAAAAGGCAGGAAATAAGCACAATTTTCCTTTCCTAGAACAAGCAAAATAAGAAATCATAAACGCTGTTTCCATCACCGTCATAATGCCAATTATTAAAAACCATTCAGAAGAGCTTTATCAAGCCTTCAGCGATCAGCCCGGTGAGTGAAGAGACCATTATAAACAGCAATATCATAAAAACTTCCTTTTTTATCTTCCTTCTTATTTTTTATGAGGAAGGCACAATCAGGCGTATCATTCCCAAAAGAAACATAGAGAATTTGACCCTTAATTCTTGGAATAAAAATAATAACCATTTTAATGAGCCTTACACCAATTATAAACTGCCTATATCTTGGAAGGAAAAAAAAAATCCAACTTCCTAAGAAAATTCTTGTCATTTTCTGTTCCTACCAAACCAATCATCTCCCTCTCAAGGTAAAGTGCACCCAATCAAATTTAAAGAAACCACAGAAAAAAAAAATCTACAGAAAAGAAAAAATATCAAAAAGTGAAAAAAGAAATGAATACTCACTCTTGGGTGGTAGAACAATCTTCTGAGCAATAACTGGTGGATGATTCAGCGCCGGCGATGGCGGAGAATCCAACAGAGTGAAGCAGGAGGGCCAGCCCTTCAGAACCCTCGGACCCCACAACTCCCCCAGTGCAGTAAGCTGCACCACGCACGTCCACAGCAATATGGTGGTAGTCGCACGGATCATCCACAGCTTCATCCTCGACCTCGACACCATCGCACCCTTAAACCTCTGCACCGCTACAGATGCCTTCCCCTCGCGGCATGACTTCAAACACGTCGGCCTCTCTTCGTACTCAGATCCCGGCGCCGACCTCTCCAGCTTGCACATCCCCGGAACCCAAATGGCCCCGCCCCCATACATTAGCAACCCTAGTCTCCAATCTAAGTAATCCAACAAACAAAAGCTTCCCTCCCCCTGCTCTCAATTAACAGAACCCAAAAAAAAAAAAAGATACAAAATCAATTACTACACCTTCGTCACCTCGTCCTGTTTAATTCACAAACTGGCATACAATTAAACAGATTCAATGCAGCATCCTCGATTCCAATCAATGCAGCCTCGCTTAGCGAAGAAATCCCTTCAATTCAACAATCGAACAGAAACAATGCTAAAAAAAGAACGAATCCAACGAAAGACAAAACTTGGGTTTCCACACCGGTGAAAACCCCAAAATCCAACACCAAAATCAACCCGTCCTCCTCCCCACTCCACTAATCAGCTCACCACGCCTGCTTCAACCGGAAACCAGTTCCAGAAAATTTCGACAAACTACGGGGAAACTCTATAAACTCGCTTATTCAGGTAAATGGATTGGAATAAATGACCGCCCCAGCGAGACGGCGGCAGATCTCGGGGTAAACTGGCTGCGACGACAATACTCCGGTGACCGGAATCCAAAGGAAAGCCGCTCTATCGAATTTATGGAGCGCAGAGAGAGAGGGAGAGAGAACCTCTGTCGCTTTATGCGTCGGTGGGCCGGTGACATATTACGAGCCGACGCGATCCGTACTTCTCCGATCTTGCACTCCCCTACCATATTTTCCAATCCTGACCGTCCGTTCCAATTCCTTCGCGCTGTACATCGTGGACCAAAGTGGACCCATCCATCCGAACTGGACGCGTCGTGTCGGGACACATGGCTTTATCTCGAACGCCGACAGGATTCAGAGCGGAATACATGATGAACGGCCACGATCTCGCTGCTGGGCTTAATGCTAGTTCAAACAGCACCATGCACGATTTCACTGTCTCGTGACGGCAGTCGTCAATCTTTCGCGTCTCCTCGGTATACTTCCGTCGATTTCGCCGTTAATATCGTGACAGCCAACCGTTAAATTTGGCAATGGGAAAATTCACACTTACTAATTTTGGCAATCAGACAATGGCTAATACAGGCCTGTAATATATACGAGGAGTGTATACTTTCGCTGAAGACTTGAAGGTTCAAATCATGGTATTATTTTCTTGTTTATTTATTTTCTTATGATTTAAAGTTTAATAAAAATTGATTATTTTGCATTAAGTTTATTTATTTTAAAAAAATATTAAATTCTGAAATAAATTTAAAATTCAACTATGATTTGATAACTCAATGTGATTTTTTAGACAGTTGTAATTTTTTTAAAAGTGATTGCAAAATTGCTATAGGAAAAATAATTTTCTTAGAAGTTATTGTATAAAATAACTTTCTAGTACATAAATTACTTGAAATTAGTAATCAAATAAAATTATGATTATAGTCTTAAAAATAAAGCTGTAAGAAACTTGTCAGTGAAATTGTTATGAAAAAAATAATTTAGCTACTATGACTGCAAAAGGTTGCTTTTCAAATCAGAAATTTCTGAGAAGCAATAAGAAAATAATAGGCAAATAAAATTGTGATTGTTATGTAAAAAAAAAGTAGCTAGAAAATTATCCCAAATAAATCTTAAGTCTTATAAAATTTCATATGTATTATTATAGATTAAAATCTAATTAGATCATTTAATTTAATATTTTGCAGGACAAGAACAACATCGTCAAGCCTTTATTCTGCTACGTGGGGTTAGCTATATTAATCTTTTTTTTTTCTCCATTGTCCTATTAAGAGTCAAATGCTCATTTAAATTGAATAAAAATTATAATTTCTAATATTTTCTAAGTCTTTTTAAGTCTACCTCTGCCTTTATGAACATAGGCCAAATATAATACATCTACTCTCCAGACCGAGTCATATGAAGGATGTTGTTTTATGTGGCCAATTAAACCATCTACAGCGACTCTCTCTAATCTTGTTTGCCACTAGTGCTGCTCCAACATTTTCACGTGCATACTTGTTTCACATTTTTTATCTAAGAATGAAGCCACTCATCCACCTAAGCATCCTCATTCCTACAATACTTAAATTAATTTTATGCTTCTCTTTCAATGACCAACATTTTTTGTAATAAAAAAATTGCAGGTCTCACCAGTATCTTGTAGAATTTTCTCTTAAGTTTGAGAGGTAATTTTTTATTCACATAATAGGCCCAATGCGTCCCTCCACTTCAACCATCCAACTTGAATTATACTAATAATATCCACATCTATTTCATCATCACGTCGAACAATAGACCCGAGATATTTAAACATGTGCTCTTTTTAATGACTTGATCACCCAAAGTCATAATCATCCCACTATATCTATTGTCATTATAATTACACTTTCTTTATTTGGTTTTAGTTCAACTCAAACAAAAGCCTTCAGACTCTTAAGTTGACCTTCATAATTCAAATTTTCGTTATTAACAAGAAGAATATCATAAGAAAAAAAAACAAAATTTGGAAGATAATAAGAAGATTAGCATGACCAATGCGAAAGGACGAAATGCATAAATCGAGAAATGGTTTGCACACTACTGTCACTAGACCCCAAGCTTTTGATGAGAAAAATGGAGGGTTGTGTTAGGTTGTTGACAACTATCATAAAACTTGTCAAATAATCATGAAATAAAGATTTTAATGTATTTATGATAAAAAATCAAATCATAAAGAAACCTGATTTTTTTTTCCTTTTGGATTTTTTAGGCAATTACATCAAACTCACACATTCGTCACAAACTTCGAATCCAATACCTCTTAATGAGTAGCTAAAGTTTTCATCCAACATATCAAAATGAGCTCTGTATAAAGACTGAATTTCAGATATAATTTTTGATATACCGAAATTAAAATTAAAATATTAATCGAACTCCATGAGCTTAAAGAGCTAAAAGATGTTCAATGATCAATAAATGTTGTGAGTGACCCACCACTCCTTAGTCCATGTGGTGGAGAACCGGCGGGGCAAAGTCCATGTGCCGGGTTCGAATCTCCTCGACGATAGTGCCAGCCTTAATCGTCGGCTTGGATAAATTGGTATGGGTTGTACAGATCGACCGAGATTTTAACTGACTTTTGGACAGTGTTTCCTAGTCCAAAAAAATTAAATGTTGTGAGTGCGAAATTTGTTGTTAGAAAGTCATTTTTATGGAGGACGAAACGAATAATCAGTAATGTACGTTGTTTGCGAAAGAAACTTTACAACTTAAATAGTTAAATGTGATTATATATAAAAAAAAAATTTCTGTACGGTTTACGTAAAAATATTTTCTATATAGACAGTACGTACGTCTCAATATAACACGTGACCTTATTCGATAATTATTGGATCAAAATCGATAATTATTGCTCTCCACAAGCGGACAAATGAATTATAAAAATTGCGTAGAATTAATGATTAAAATATTAATTCGTATTTTTAGGAATACTAAAAAATAGTATTGATAAAAGATAAATTTGTGTTCCAATTAGTATTTTTAATGGGAAAAAGGTCGATATAACTCTATTAAGATTTCATCAATTGATGACTGACAAAAACATTTGACTAATTTTAGATTAATGGTGATGATTATTTGTGTTAGTTGATGATAATAATTAAAGAATTAGCACTAATTACTTGTAAGTTTTGTATGAGACGGTTTTTTACAGCTTTTTAATGAAATTTTTTAATGCAAAAATTACTTAAAATTTTTTTAAAAGCAAAGTATGTTGATTCGAATTGGCTAAACACAATCGAGATGAAATCTAATGATCGATTTCGAGATTAATCATCAATTTATTATATCAATTTTGTAAAATTTGACTAAAAAAAATTCAAGAGTAAAAAAAAAATTTATATTACCAAATGTTCAACGAGCTACTCGCTGCTCGGTTGGTTTAAGTTTGTTTGTGATCGTTTAATTAACGAAACAAACAAACTTTAACAATATTTTAAATACTCGATCCTTAAATAAACAAGTTTGAACACTAATGTGTTCAGCTCATTTAAGTTTATGAACAATAATATTTAAACCTCGTGAACAAACTCAACATTAAGCTTGATTCGTATTTGATTCAGAGCTCGTGAATAAGCTCGATAAAATTCAATTTTAATATAATATTATAAAATTAATAAATATACCTAATATAAATATTTTATATTTATTATAATATACTGATACAATTATTATTTAATATTAAAATTAAAGTAATTAAATATTATAACATATGCTAACTAAATTAAAATTTACATATTTTTAAAATTTTATTGAATAGGAAAGACAAAAGTAATGCGACAAACGTCGTACCCTTCCCTTGTCATTTTCTCTCGCCATTTTGCCTTAGTTTTAAAAAATTTGTTAAATATATTCACGAACATGCTCGATATAATTGTTTGTTATGAGGCTTGATAAAGCTCTTTTGTTAAGTTAATGAACATCTAGAAGTAGAGCTCGTTTATCGTTAAGGCTGTTTGTTTAAACCTCGATAAACAATAAACGAACTGAACATGAACAAAAAACGAACATTATTGACTTAAACGAACCAAACATGAACACAAATAATAAAACTCGAATCAAACACGAACCAAACTTGAACAAGTTGATAATAAATGAACTCAAACATGAATACTCACATACTCGGCTCGACTCGGGTCGTTTGCAACCCTAATTTAGAGTAGCCAAAGTATGAACAAATAGGGGATTCATAATTAATAAATGAGCAATGTGGACCTTACAATAATGCACTTTGATTTTCCTTTGCAAATTATCTCCTTAGTTAATTTTTTCATTTATTTTCTATAAAGAAAGCAGTTTGATATCAACCAATTAATACAATGATGGCTACTTAAATTAAAAAAGAAAGCCAACTTCATGAAAATAACATAAAGTCTGCTAAGGTATATTAAAATAAAGGGTATCTTTATAGTTGATTGAGAACTAAATGTGGTCCTTAAAATAGTAAAATATTTCTCATTTTTAAATAAATAAAAATATGTTTATAAAGATGAATGATGCTTGGCTTGACCCATTTTTAGAAATGATGTAAATATCAATTTTAGAGTATAATTAATGTTGATACGTTATAATAAAATTATCGTGATTGGGCACGAATCTCGATGCAAAATCCAATCCGAAAACTTCAAAAATTAAATCCGGAAGCACCTGAACTCCAATTTCAGTGAGCTTACAGTCAAACTGAGCGTCTCGGAAATACGAACCCAACGACACCAAATTCAACCCAATACGAGCCCAAATGGGTCAAAATCAAGGACCCGAAGCACTGTTGGAAGGTTCAAACCACAATTTGAGTTAACAAATGGTCTCCGATTTTAACGAGCTTATACTCGAATCGAACGGCTCGATGAGATGAATCCAACGAGCTCAAGATGGCCGAATTCCGACATCACTAAGTCCTTCAAATGTCCAATGAATGGTGCACGATCGAAGGGTTCAACATCAACCGTCCATTCGACCACTCCCTATTCGCCCTTGATCTCACACTTATTTACGAGCCATGCCACTCCAGAAAAACTATAAATAGAGCCCTCATTCTACACAATGGAGACTCAAGTGAAGAGAGAGAAGAAGGAAGAGAAGGAAGAAGCTCCTCCTCGACCACCGCCGGAGCTCTCCCCGCCGCCTGAAGACGCCGGAACTCTGCCGGATTTTCGGGAAACACCGAGAATTTGCATAACTTTGTAACTTTGTGAGAAGTTGATTGTAAACTGATCGTCTTGATTTGTAAGACGGATCAACTTTTGTACTTCAAACAAATACTAGTGAAACTTTACAACTGGGCGAGGCCCCGTGGTTTTTTCCCTCTTTCGGGTTTTCCAAGTAAAAACCTTGGTGTTCATTTCTCTTTTCTGTTTGTGTGTTGAATACTCGTACAACGCTCGGACGCGAATTTACAAACTCTACCGCCGCGTATATTCTAGCACGCAACAAATGTAATGTTTTTTAATGGAAGGACGAGCATTGAAATTAGGTCCAGTAGAATTCTCTAATTTGCTTAGAATCAGTATGCTATGAGTTCGAGCGCATTTGATGTAAATATTAGCGAATGTTTTATATATAACACTCAAATTTATGACTACTTTGATGACATTGTAATAAAGTGGACGTAACCCTCAACATATTAGTAGAGCAAGATAAATTATTGAAGATTATACACAAGATGATGTATATTGACATTTAGATAATCTCTCTAGCTATTAACATACGACTTATCAGCAATGCCCAGACTTATATTAAAATGACTCTGCACATTTTGAATATTTGGCTTTAGTTTTGGGATTCTTTTCGAACTTGCTGATGCTAAGCTCTTAGTTATTTTTTAGTGTTATTTTTGGTTTTTGCTCCATTGCTCCTAATAAAGATTTCTATGGGTGATTTAGCTTGTTTAGATTGTTTGTTTGGCATGCATGATGCAACTATGATTTGACTAAGACTAAGGCTTCGTTTGGGACGGCTTTTTTATTGCTTCCTAAAACAGAGTTTTAATACAAAAATAAAAAATTTTGTACTAAAACTTCGTTTTAGAAAGCAATAAAAAAGCCGTCCTAAACAAAGCCTAAATCTTCGTTCGAGACGGCTTTGTCACTGTTTTTTAAAGCAGGTTTTTAATATAAATCTTTCTAGTTCAAAAATATTTTATATAAAAAAATTGTTTTAAAAAATAGTAAGAAAGTCATCCCAAATGAACCATAATTCTATCACTTACATTAGGGGTGTCAATATTTGACACGACACAAAAACCCAATCCAGACCCGACCCGAAAAATCCGGGTTGAACCCGACCCAATTTCAAAACGGGTCGGGTTCGGGTTCCTGGATTAGACCCGTTTGAAAAATGGGTCGGGTTCGGTTGACCCGACTGGTTGCCAGGTCAACCCGTGAACCCGCTTAGAATGAGCTACTCGAGGCTGTCCCGGCTACCCACGGCTGCCCGCGACCCCGCACGCGCGCTCCTGCCCTCACGCTCGCCGCGGGCCCCCATCTGCCGCTCACCAACCCTGCCCCCTGCGCGCGCGAGTTCGTCGCAAGCCCCGCGTCCGCCCACCTGCGCTCCCCGCATCCGCTTGCCTGCTCCAGCTCGCTTCCCGTGTCGGGTCGGGTCAACCAGAAAACATGACGGGTCGAGTCCGGGTCTGTGTTTTCGACCCGTTTGCCTACCCGGGTCGGGTTAGGGTTGACTCGATTGAACCCGGGTTAGTTCCGGGTTCGACCTGAACCCAACCCATGACCCGAAATTAACACTCCTAACTTACATTTTGGTCTTCAAATTATTTAGGCATCATCTAAGTTGGTCCCTTTATTGTCTTATGCTATCTTAAATTTTCACAATATATCTTTGATATTAGGCTTTGTGGTCCTGATCATTTATGGTTTTTGGAATATATACATAAGTATAAATTTTTTTAGTACAAGAAGTTTTAAAAATTTATACTGTAACTCCTATATTTATTTATATAAATTTGCTCTAACTTCTATCTCTTACCACTTGATCTTTTATTTGTTTGGAGCATCTATTTTAGTGTTTTATTTAATTATGTAATTGAAAATTCCTCTTATATTTTAAATCTTATGTTATATAAAATATATATAGGCAATCAAATGAGTGGCCTTCTTTTTATTAAACTGCCAAAAAAAAAATATGTTAGTATATTATAATATAAAATCTAATATGATGGGCTTTAAATTGATTTGATTTAGTGATTTACATTTAAATTAATGCTATTTACTATACCATATATAATATTAATCTCATCATAAATTAAGATTTTGTTTGGGACAGCTTTCTTATTATTTTTAATTTTTTTAAAGCAATTTTCGGATAAAAAAAATTTATTTTTTGTACTGAAAAACTGCTTTAAGAAGTAATAAGAAATTCATCTCAAACGTCGACAGTGTTCTTACTGCTCTGTTTTTTCGATCACAATCATTTTCTTTGTTTACCTACTGCTTTTTTGTTGTTTTGAAAAAAAAAATTATGCTATAAAACTGCTTTTACAACAACGTTCAAAAAAGTTAATTTTTTTTATAACAAATTTATAATTAATCACATTTATAAAAAAATACATTTGTCACTAACAAATCCTAAATCACTTTAAAGTTCATCCTAATAGTTTTCTTTAATTAGAATAAAAAATAAAAATTAAAAAATTAAAAAATAGTTTTCTCGTTAAAATATATTAATATAACTTTTTTCTTTAATTTGAATTTATTAAGCAATGCTCTCAATTTCTTAAGAAGAAAAAAATTCTAAAGTGAGAGCCCATATGCATTTATGTTTTTTCCCAGATCCATAGCTGTAGGTTGGGCAGACCACATCAATCCAACTGATACCTAATACATTCATTGAACTATAATTTTAAAATCATATAAGAGCTTCTCTAGCCGTTTGGCAATGGAGTGCCTCGGACATCGCAATCGAACTCCATTTTTACCGGCATTCAGTCGCTGATGAACAGTGCGACATCAATATTGATCAATATTTGTGTCGCACTGTTCACTTTTGCCATTTCTTTCTCTCTACCGAACTCAGTCTTAAAAAGGCACGAAAGAAACGACTATGATTTCGAGCCAAAATGGCATTCTAATGGAGATGAATCACGGCATTTTTTTTATTTTACTGCATTTTGCAGTGAAAAATGAGAGTTTCGGTTGGAGCCTTAACCCCTTAAATTCCTCTAATTTGGATTTCAATTTACTATTTTATATTATTTTTAACTTTTTTATCCTTTTAATTTCTATCAAAATTATGATCATTCAACGCTTTGCAACCAAATTAACGGCTCAGATTCAACGAAATAAAATAGTTTAAAATTTTAGGATTTAGTACCAAAAGTTTACTAATCGTTCAATTTCTTAAAATTGATTATATTATTTGTTTAATTTTTTTTATTTTTAGTAAAATTATTTAAATCATACAAAATATGTATAATAATTAAAATTACAGAACGCTCTGACTTTTATTATGACTAATGAAGAAATCAGTAAGAGGTTGGATTTGAAAAAAATAATTATATAATTATATATATAATGGAATTTTATTTTAAATTTTTTTATATAATTATGTATATTATAATGTTCTATTTTTTTAAAATTATTTTATTTGAAATTTAAAATTCACCGATATTAAAAATGATCCAAATAAAGGTGTGAGTGAGTCAAGATGCCTCATGAGCCAACTCGAACTTTGCTTGATGAGCTAACGAGATAAACTTGAGCCAACATTGACTCGACTCATTAGCTCACAATATGACCCATTTAAAAAAAAAATTAATCTAAAATACACTTAAAATCATGGTTTTAAAACCGGACCGGACCTGCCGGTTCAACCGTGAACCGGCTGCCCAACCGGTTATGTTATCCCTTATAACCGGCTTCAAATCGAACCGGACAAAAACCGTCCAACCGGCCGGTCAAACCGGCAAACCGGGAATCAGCGCCGATTTTAAAGAACTGTCCGGTTAAAACAAGAAGGATGTGAGCCGTTGATTTAGATACAGAGGCTAATGAGTAAACACAAAAGAAAAAAAAATCTAATAACTTTTGATTCCCTCCAGACTGTAATTCATTTCGCTTGCTCCTTGTGTCTCGTTCGTCTCCGACATTTTGTCTTCGACATAATATTATTATTTATTACGTCATCCGGTTCAACCCCGGTTGGACCGGTCAAACCGGTCGAATCGTGAACCTCTCCTTCATCCAGTTTGTTGTCCGGTCCGATTTTCACAACCTTGCTTAAATTATATTAACCTTCAAGATTTTAAAACTATATATCTCGCTTTCTAATATTATTATTTTTCTTTAAATTCTCATCACTTTTATCATTTTATTACAATAATTATTTGAATCATATTTATTTTTTCTATTTCATAATAAATGAGTCGATTTATGAGCGACTTGACCCGACTCATTTGCACGGCTTAGCCCAAATCATATGCGATAAAATCAAGCGAAAATGCTGGTGGATCTGCCCCAGCATACAATAAATCATCAATATTGTTTGTCGCTCATCCGAGGCCAGAGAAGATCAGAAAAGACAAGCTTTTTTTTTTTCTGCTTTTTTAGGTCAGCTTTATGGAGAGATCAGTGCAGCCGTCAGGAAGGGTCACATCACTTTCAGTCCCCCCCAAATCTATTTACAACTTTTTTAGGATTACTTTTAATTACTAATTAGCATAAATATTAAAAAAAACTAGATTTTGTTTTTGAGAAGTTTTTTTCAGATTAAAATACAGTTATTTTTTATTAAAAATTATTTTTTTAATCCATAGCGACTAAAATTATAAGTGAGAATTTTTTTCAATTTCTTAAGAAATATATTCAAATTATTACTCAAATTCACTTAAACAATAAGGCTTTGAGCATTATTTGGCAATATCCCAAGTATTTCTTTGATTTTCTTTGTTTATATATATCAACGAAGTCGAACATCAACAAAGTCGAACAACAACGAAGCAGAACAACAATGATTGAACTCCCGTCGTTGCTTCCAATTAAAATGCTGTAACTTTCGATCTGATGGGAGGGAAAATCATCAAAGGACTGATGTCGAACAACAACGAAGGAGCCGAACAACAACAAGCGAAGTCGAACAGCAACTAGTGAACTCCTGTCGTTGCTTCCGATCAAAATGTTCTAACTTCCAATCCGATGGGAAGGGAAAGTTGTCAAAAGAGCAATGTCGATCTGCCACGAAGTGACGTGTGCAATCTCTACACCTCCTGCGAAGCAACGAAGCCCAACAGCAACGAAGAAAATAGAAGATGAAAAGGCACTATTCAGGTCAGGTCGGGTTGACCCGAACCCGAAGTGGGTTTGGTTCGGGTCGAAAAAATCGACCCGTTTGCAAAAACGGGTCGGGTTGATCATGACTTAAACCCGAATAATGCCGAGTCAATTTCAGGTTCAACTCGAACCCGACCCGTGACCTGAAATTGACACCCCTACAAACTATCATTTCTACAGGGTGAACCTCAAAACTCTACCAAGATAGTCATTAGGTAGGAGCTTGCAATCTTAATAATATATTTGAAGCTATCTGAAATACTGATTTTCATCAAATCATATAAACTTTCAGGATAACAAATATGGGTCCATTGCTCAAAGCCAACTTCATTTCTTAGATAACATTGTATAGTATAGTACGTTCTCAATATGTATTTTATTAAAGTATTTTTAAGACTCAACTCTTATATATATCATAGAAGCCAAGTGATATTCCTCGTGATAATTATCATTTTAGAATTTCATTATGATATTCGTTGAGATATAATGAGTAAAATTTTCACTGAAAATGTTTATTGAAGTATTGGTGATATTATTATGCAAATCACAGGCAAACACTAAGTTCGCCACTGAATAAATCTGACTCACTTAGTCCAACTAGGAAATATATTCATGACTCATTATTTTTGAGTTAATTATTGTAAAAGCCATTGCATAAATTAATGAATTGGTGTCTTGCATTCCTATGATAAGCAAAATACCTCCATATTGTGTATTTAGAACTATTATATTTATAATTAATACATTTACTATCATGCTAAATTTTTTTTTCTTTATAACATAATTAAATAAGTTGATAACTTTTGAAAGTATACTTTGGGTATAATATTGCATAAGTAATAGATTGCTCCTAAGGGCATCTCCAATCGAACTCCAAACGCTTGAATGGCGTCGCTCGCGAGCTCCAGCCGAACGGTAAAACTTCCGATATTTGGTTGCGGCTGAACAGTGGGATGCAAATATTGGCGTTGCACTGTTCATCTTTGCCATTTTTCTGTCTTTACCGAACTTGTTGATGAAACGCGCGAAAGTAGAGAACGACCGTCACCTTCGCAAAAGAGGGCAAATTGGAGTTCGATTGGAGTTGAATCACAAAATTTTTTAGTTTCACGATATTTTGGAGTGAAAAATGAGATTTTCGGTTGGAGATGCCCTAATACTATTGATACGTACTCCAAAAATTATCTTGATCGGGCATGAATCCCGAGGCAAAAGCTAATTGGAAACTTCAAAAATTAATTTTGGGAGCACCCGAACTCCGATTTCAACAAACTTATAGTCAAACTGAGCGTCTCGGAAATACGAACCCAACGACACCAAGATCAACCCAAACCGAGCCCAAATGAGTCTGAATCAAGGGTTCAAAGCGCTGCTGGAAGATTCAAACCGCAATTTGAGTTACCAAACGGTCTTCGATTTTGACGAGCTTATACTCGAATCGAACGACTCGACGAGACGAATCCAACGAGCCCAAGATCATCGAATTCCGACATCATTAAGGCCTTCAAATGACCAACGAACGGTGCATGATCAAAGGATTCGATATCGGCCGTCCATTCAAACCACTCCCAATTCGCCCTTGATCTCACGCCTATTTACGGGCTATGCCACTCCAGAAAAACTATAAATAGAGCCCTCATTCTACACCAAGAGGACTCAAGTAAAGAGAGAGAAGAAGAAGAGAAGGAGAAGGAGAAAGGGGAATAGGAGATTCCTCACCTCTTCGACCACCACCGCCGGAGCTCTTCCTGCCGCCTGAAGACGCCGGAACTCTGCCAGATTTTCAGGAAATGCCAGGAATTCGCAGAAGAGAGAAGAAGAAGAGGAGAAAGGGGAAAAGGAGATTCTTCACCTCCTCGACCACCGCCAAAACTCTTCCTGCCGCCTGAAGACGCTGGAACTCTGCCAGATTTTCGAGAAACGCCAGAAATTCGCAGAATTTTGTAAACTTCCTGGGAGAAATAAATTGTATTCTGTTTATCCCAACTTGTGGGACGAATCAGCCATCTGTAATCTGCAAAATCACTAGTGAAACTTTACAACTGGGCGAGGCCCCGTGGTTTTTTCCCTTTTTGGGTTTTCCACGTAAAAACCTTGGTGTTCACTTTCTCTTTTCTGTTTGTGTGCGAAATACTCGTGCGACGCTAGGATGCGAATTTACAAACTCTACCGTCGCGTATATTCTCGCACGCAACAGTTTGGCGCCGTCTGTGGGAAACACAATCCCACTACTTCGAGTACTGCTACGATGGTGAATAGGCGCAGCAGTCGTTTAGTTGGAGCTTCTCGCTCCAACTCTCATCAGTCTAGAAATCCGTCTATTAACCATAGACGACCAATGTCATCATCTTTTCACCCTGGGGGGCAGAATGCTGCAGGAGAAGGGACTTTGGGACCTTCTTTAGAAGAAAGAATCCGGAAGATGGAATAATCGCAAAACGAGATCCTCCAACTCCTACGAGATGATCGACAGCCGACGTTGGAGGAGATCCTTCTCCCTCGGGATCCACCAAGGGATGAAGATGTTCAATTCGAGCATCTTCAAGAAGAGATTCACCTTCCTCCACCTAGGAGACATCCTCAATCACGACAGGAAGATGAACTTGCCGATACAGCGAGTTCAACACATCCTCGCATTTTTTTGGATCTCCCCGAAGGCTCTCCCCAACCACACATTGCGGAACTCCCTCAGAATGTCCTACGTCGCGAACTACGAAAATTGGTACGGGAAGAGTTCCCCCGAGGAGATGTGAGGCATGCTCTCCGATAGAAGAACTTCGAGAAGTCATCACCTCTAACTGAAGCCATTCTTCAGCACCCCATTCCGGTCGGATTCAAAGTGCCAAATGTTGAATCCTACGACGGGACGACCGACCCGTATGAACATGTTGACTACTATAGAACCATCATGCATATTCAACAAGCATCAGACGCGCTCCTCTGCCAGGTCTTTCCCGCCACCCTTAAAGGACAGGCCCGAACATGGTTCTACTCGCTTCCACCTGGAACGATCCCCTCTTTTGTCAAATTGGCCAAAGTATTCGTCGAACAATTTGTGGCCAATCGAAGAATTGCTAAGGATTCTTCCCACCTCTCCGGGATTCGCCAAAATGAGGGAGAATCGTTGAAGGAGTATTTTCAACAATTTTCCACTGAAGCACGACATATTCCCAGAGTAGACCCTGAATTACTCAGAGGGGTCTTTCTTGGAGGTCTTCGTCCTGGACCCTTCTATTCGGCCCTTATGCGAGACACCGTCCATTCATACGCTGACTTGATCCATCGCGTGAAGGCACAAATCTCTGCGAATGAAGCTATAAATGCTCACAGGAAACAGTTTGAGCAAATCAGCGGGAAGCACAAAGGTGCACTTGGGATAGATAATTCTTTCTCACAGCAAAAAAAGCATGGGAAGAATAATCTACCTCATAGGTCTCCGTCACCACGACGAGAACCTCGCCAAGAAAAGGAGTACACACCACTTAATACATCCCAAGCAAATGTATTAATGGCCATCCGGGATCAGGAGAATGTGAAATGGCCACACCCTTTGAAGCCCAATGTCGAAAACCAGGAGCAATATTGCCACTTCCACCGTAGCCGTGGGCACACTATTGAAGCATGTTGGCAGCTCAAGGAAGAAGTTGAGAGACTGATCCGACAGGGATATCTCCGACAATTCATCAAGAATACACCAACCCGAGATGAAGATGGTCCGACCGGGGGGCAGAATCAACAACAAAGACAACCATTAAATGCTATTCAAATGGTTGGAGAGATTGAATGATCACGCACTTTGTGTATTTGTATTAGCAAATATTACTTGTCTTGTTGTCACTTTTATGTTGAGTTGAGTGTCACTTTGATATCTCTAATATCTTCTCCCAAGTTAAATATTATTGTATTATCACCGTGCGTAGATCTTGCGTGTTGAGTACTTTGTAATTTGTAAGTCGTACTAGGGAACTATTGTACTATCTTACGTAATGCAGTAATAGAATGTTCATGTTGTTGTGATACGATTTTTCCTCTTATGAAAGATAAGAAAAAACTTCTCAAACTCTTTCTCCGTGATTCGAGAAATACACAATCCATATTGTATCTCAATCACCGGACGATAAATCCCAGGGGGATTTGATCCTGGCCTCATCCACACAGGTTAATGTCATTGAACAAATATTCTGACATACAACCTCGGATAAGTCTTACATCATTGGTGGATTCTCCTGACCTCATCCACACAGGTTAACGTCGTCGAGCAGGGCTCCGACATACAACCTCGGATAGGTCTTACATCCTTGGTGGATTCTCCTGACCTCATCCACACAGGTTAACGTCGTCGAGCAGGGCTCCGACATACAACCTCGGATAGGTTTCACATCCTTGGTGGATTCTCTTGACCTCTTCCACAATGGTTAATGTCGTCGAGTAATGGCTCCGACATACAACCTCGGAAAGGTTTCACATCTTTGGTGGATTCTCCCGACCTCTTCCACACAGGTTAACGTCGTCGAGCAAAAGCTCCGACATACAACCTTGGATAGGTCTAACGTCTTTGGTGGATTCTCTCGACCTCTTCCATACAGGTTAATGTCGTCGAGAAAAAGCTCCGACATACAACCTCGGATAGGTCTCACATCCTTGATGGATTCTCTTGACCTCTTCCACAATGGTTAACGTCGCCGAGTAATGGCTCCGACATACAACCTCGGAAAGGTTTCACATCTTTGGTGGATTCTCCCGACCTCTTCCACACAGGTTAACGTCATCGAGCAAAGGCTCCGACATACAACCTTGGATAGGTCTAACGTCCTTGGTGGATTCTCTCGACCTCTTCCATACAGGTTAATGTCATCGAGAAAAAGCTCCGACATACAACCTCGGATAAGTCTCACATCATTGGTGGATCCAATATCGGACTTTCAACGAACTTCTACCCGACGTCGGACTTGTCCGTATCGTCAAACTTCTGCTCGTCAGCGGACTCCTACTCGTCGTCGGACTTCTGCTTGTCGACGAACTTTCGTCATTCTTCTAGCCGACGTTGAACTTCTATCGGACGTCGGACTTCTACTCGTCGTCGGACTTCTGCTCGTCGACGAACTTTCGTCGGTCTTCTACCCGACGTTGAACTTCTACCTGACGTCGGACTTTTCCTTGTCGTCGGACTTCTGCTCGTTAGCAGACTTCTACTGGTCGTCGGACTTCTGCTCGTCGATGAACTTTTGTCGGTCTTCTACCCGACGTTGAACTTCTACCGGACGTCGGACTTCTACTCGTTGTCGGACTTCTGCTCATCAACGAACTTTCATCGGTCTTCTGTCCAAGGCCGTACTTCTACCCGACGTCGGACTTTTCCTTGTCGTCGGACTTCTGCTCGTCAGCAGACTTCTACTCGTCGTCGGACTTTTGCTCGTCGACGAACTTTCATCGGTCTTCTACCCGATGCTGTATTTCTACCCGACGTCGTACTTCTCCTTGTCTTCGGACTTCTGCTTGTCAGCAGACTACTACTCATCATCGGCTTCTCGCTCGACTGCTACTTACAACGCACCCTCGAACTCTCTCCTTTGGCTCCACACTCGATCGTTGACTGCTAATGGGCTTCAACTAGATCGTCCATCGCCAGCAAACCTCCGCTCAAATGGCAAAGAAATCCCGTAGGCTTCTGCACGCGAGGAGAGGCGCTAATCTGAGCAGGAAAAAATTCCAACTCGCAAATAACGGAAGCCTCAACCGTCAGTAAGCCGGAGGGAGAAGAAGAAATCCCGTAGGCTTCTGCACGCGAGGAGGGGCGCTAATTCGAGTAGGAAAAAATTCCCACTGGCAAATAACGAAAGCCTCAACCGTCAGTAAGCCGGAGGGAGAAGAAGAAATCCCGTAGGCTTCTGCACGCGAGGAGGGGCGCTAATTCGAGTAGGAAAAAATTCCCACTCGCCAATAAAGGAAGCCTCAACCGTCAGTAAGCCGGAGGGAGAAGAAGAAATCCCGTAGGCTTCTGCACGCGAGGAGGGGCGCTAATTCGAGTAGGAAAAAATTCCCACTCGCCAATAGCGGAAGCCTCAACCGTCAGTAAGCCGGAGGGAGAGGAAGAAATCCTGTAGGCTTCTGCACGCGAGGAGGAGCGCTAATCTGAGCAGGAAAAAATTCCAACTCGCAAATAACGGAAGCCTCAACCGTTAGTAAGCCGGAGGGAGAAGAAGGAAAATCCCGTAACTCTTGCGCACGAAGAGGGCGCTAATTCGAGCAGGGGAAGTTTCCCGCTCGTAAATAGCATAGGCCTCAGCCGCCAGAGAGTCGTGGGGGAAAGAAGGGAAAACCCGTAACTCCTGTGCACGAAGAGGGCGCTAATTCGAGCAGGGGAAGTTTCCCGCTCGCAAATAGCGAATGCCTCAGCCGCCAGAGAGCCAGAGGGAAAAAGAAAGAGAAAATGCAAATTTTCTAAAGGCCTAGGAGGTCTATTTATAGGTTTTGGAGAGAATTGGGGGGAGTTATCTCAATTTTTGGATTCCCCTATTTTTCTAAATTTTTTCGAGTTTTTTGGGATTTTTGGGAATTTTTTGGACCCAAAAATGACAAACATAGCAAATTTCGCGCTTGTGGGGCCCACTTAGGTCGGTGGCAGCAAACCGCCACCCAAAACACGCGACGATCTGCGAAAATTCCACGCGGATCGCGCAAGAGATGCGGCCAGCCGCCCGCTGGCAGCAGCCGCGGCATCCGACGGCGGAAAGCCCCCTGCGGCAACGCCCTGCGCGGGCGCGGGCGCGCGGTTCAGCTCCACCGGCGGCGGCGGCGCGCGGGGGGGGGGGGGGGGGGGTTCGGTCACCCGGTCTGTTTCGGGCCCAATTTTCGCCCAGAAAAGGCCAAATTCGACGTTTTTGGGGTCCCCGGACATGTTTTTCGACGTTCCGGACTCAATTTTAGAACTTTCGGGGCTCAACGATGCCTCTATGATCATGTTTTGAGAAAAACTTAATCTTCAGAACACAATTTTTGGTGTCGGCCGATACAAATTTTTGAAGCATATATTTTCGGACTCTTGGAACTTCGACGTCCGAAAATAGGGGGGCAACTAATACGTACTCCAAAAATTATCTTGATAGGGCACGAATCCCGAGGCAAAAGCTAATTGGAAACTTCAAAAATTAATTTTGGGAGCCCCGAACTCCGATTTCAACAAACTTATAGTCAAATTGAGCGTCTCGGAAATACGAACCCAACGACACCAAGATCAACCAAACCGAGCCCAAATGAGTCCGAATCAAGGGTTCAAAGCGCTGCTGGAAGATTCAAACCGCAATTTGAGTTACCAAACGATCTCCGATTTTGACGAGCTTATACTCGAATCGAACGGCTCGACGAGATGAATCCAACGAGCCCAAGATCATTGAATTCCGACATCATTAAGGCCTTCAAATGACCAACGAACGGTGCATGATCAAAGGATTCGATATCGGCCGTCCATTCAAACCACTCCCAATTCGCCCTTGATCTCACGCCTATTTATGGGCTATGCCACTCCAGAAAAACTATAAATAGTGCCCTCATTCTACACCAAGAGGACTCAAGTAAAGAGAGAGAAGAAGAAGAGAAGGAGAAGGAGAAAGGGGAATAGGAGATTCCTCACCTCCTCGACCACCGCCGCTGGAGCTCTTCCTGCCGCCTGAAGACGCCGGAACTCTATCGGATTTTCAGGAAACGCCAGGAATTCGCAGAAGAGAGAAGAAGAAGTGGAGAAAGGGGAAAAGGAAATTCCTCACCTCCTCGACCACCGCCGAAACTCTTCCTGCCGCCTGAAGACGCCGGAACCTTGCCAGATTTTCGAGAAACGCCAGAAATTCGCAGAATTTTGTAAACTTCCTGGGAGAAATAAATTGTATTCTGATTATCCCAACTTGTGGGACGAATCAGCCATCTGTAATATGCAAAATCACTAGTGGAACTTTACAACTGGGCGAGGCCCCGTGGTTTTTTCCCTTTTTGGGTTTTCCACGTGAAAACCTTGGTGTTCACTTTCTCTTTTCTGTTTGTGTGCGAAATACTCGTGCGATGCTAGGACGCGAATTTACAAACTCTACCGCCGCGTATATTCTCGCACGCAACAACTATCAAATTTTCTCATAGAATAAATCAATATTATAATCCTTTATCACATCTAATATGACTATCTTTAGCTTCATGTTAGGTTTTGTTTGAGATAACTTTCTTATTGCTTTCTAAAATAGCTTTTTAATACAAAAATTTCTTGAACTAATTTGTACTAAAAAACTACTTTAAAAAATAGTAAGAAACTCGTCCCAAAAGAAGCCTTAGGATTAGCCGCAACAAGCATATCCTTGACTATATGTTTAATGAGCCATAATTGAGCTTATTTGTGGTCTTTTGATAAAATATATAAAGTCAATTTCTTAGTTTGTAAGTGATATGAGCATTTTTATGAAGCATAATAAATCATACGTTTTTATATAATTTTTTCAAGTCCACAACATAAGCCCGAAGAGGAGAGTTGCATTTGGAAGAACATTCCTTAATCAACTAATTAAAATGGAGTTAAAAAATTATGAATTTATTTAGAAGTTATTTGAAATAATTTTTTTAAATGATTTTTTAAATATATTAGCTACTTAAAAATTTTTCAAAATTACTTAATTTTTTTTTGTTTTTTCTTTAATGGCAACTATCACAAATAATAACTTACCACCATTGTCGACAGTCATAGCTTTCACCGACGGCCAACTGGCCATCATCGCTGCCAACTAGTCACCATCATCGCTAGTTGTCATTGCCACTATTGTCATTAGATCTCACGTTGTTGTATAAATTGCTTTATGTCATATTCAATTAAAATATAAAATATTTAAATTATTAAATATATTAAAAAAGCAAAACATCAATAAAATAAAATAATAAATAAATAAATAAGAAAAAGCCGGCATTCACCGCCATCATAAGTTGTCATCATGGGCTGATCCACCTTAAGCCCGGGGGGGAGGGATAATTGCCCCTCACCCCCTAAAATTTTTAAAATATTATGATCTTTAGGCAATTGCCCCAACATAATCAACACATTGTATAGAGGTGTTATTGTTAGAAAACGATGAACCAAATACAAAGAGAAATAGTAAATAAAATATAAAAAAAAACCTTACAATCCAAATTTGTTGACCCCGCCAAGAGGCGTTGCCCTTTTGGACCGCTGACATATCCGCGAAGTTTACAATGATCAAGGATATGAACAAATAGGGGTCTAGCCAACTTCAATACAAAAAAAAAATCTCTTCAATTTTTATTAAAATTATTAAATATATATTTGGAAATCAAAACATCAATAAAACAAAGTAAAAAAAATAAATAAATAAAAGAAAATGATAGGCCCCTTAAAAATAGAAAATTTACTCTTTTAAAAAGCTCCAGAGAATTTGTGATAGCACAGAACTTTGACCTGTCACATGAATTTCTATGATTATTTCTTCATCCTCCGATTTCCGAAATAGTCCATCACACTAAAATAATTAATTGTCATATGAATAGCAGAAAATTACGCCTAAAATGGTAAAACCGTTATTTCCTCCGCCAAGTCTATATCACGAATAAGTCCTTTAAAATATTCATCTTAGTTAGGCAAAATTTTTAAAAAGAGCAAAGTTTATAATTCTATTAGGAATAGGAGTATGAAATTAATTAAATTTAAAAAGGAGCAAAAATGTGATCCTACTTTGCGTTTTCTGAAGAAAACGCAAAGCAGGCCTGCGTTTTGCATGAAAATGCAAATGAGCTTCCCGTTTTCTTCCTAAACCAGACCCCCACACCCAAACGTGGCACTTGTTTTCTTCCTTGGCGGACCCAGACCTGCGTGAATTCAGCGGAAATTGCTCACGGGTTTGGAATCCCGTGATTGCTGCTGTTTAGCCCGTGAAGCTTTTAGCTGAAATGGGAAAAAAATTTAAATGGTTAATTTTGCCTATAAATATCAGCTGATAGCGAGAAGGGTTTTGCTGTTCGAAGTTGAGGTTAAGGTCAGGGTTGTATACATTAAGGTATGTATTTACATTTATTTTTAAGAGCTTATATTGTTAAAGTAGTAATGTTGTTTACAGTTAAAATTTTTTTGCAAGTTGTTAGTATAAATTATGCTGAATTTTTTTTTGTATTATTTTACATCATGTTTGTAAAGTGTTGCTTTTTTTTTCAAATATTGTTGAGAAGTTGTTGTTGAGAGGAAATAATGTTGAAATATGGACTTGAAAATATTTGACAGCATCGTTGGGTCAAATAATATTGTTAATTAGAACATAAAATCTTATTTATGTGCTTATTATGTTGTTATTATATATATTTTAATTTGTGTTAATTTTTTTCCATGTTGCATATTTATATAAATAGGGTATTGTAGTTGTGAAAATTGTTGCCACAGAAAAATAAAAATTTGAGTAAATAATTCATTGAGAAAAGGGCATTTCGTAGGCAAACAGAGAGGCTGATAATTTTTTTTTGTTGCATAATACGATAGTTTTTGTAATTAACTTAATTTAAAAATATTTAAATTAAAATAAATTTAATTTATGTAGGATTAATGGTGAAATTTTAAATGATGAATTTAAAATAATACGATAGTTAATGTAATTAAAATATTTATAAATGATGAATTTTTATTATTATAAAAAAATAATAATAGTTTTATTGTTTATGTTGTAAAGAAAAAATTATGTAATTAATAATATTAAATATTAAAGTTATATATTAAACTTAAACGTTAAATTAATAAATAAAAATCTTATATAATATTTATATAAACTTTAAATATTTTGAGAGGCGGCCATATATAAAGTTTTAATATTTTGTTGATCACGCATAAGATTCATATGAAATATTTTCTATTATTATGACATTTATATGATTTAAATAAACTTATAGTAGTCGGAAAATATTGTGATTATATGAAATATTTTAAATTGAGGCTGCAAGCCCTTAATGCATTATGAGGTCGACACAAACAAGGCTTAACCCCTAGGTTCATTTATCTACCTAGAGTAAATAACATTGGATGCCTATGTTGCTTACTAACTTCTTTTATAAACACAAATTTAACATAAAATTAACAAAAGAAAATTTATATAAATAAAAATATTATAATTTTTTTATAAATATTTGTCTTAAAGTAAGTTTATTGAAATTTTATAACTAAACTAAAAAATTCTATCTGACATTATAACTAAATTAAATATTTTAAATATTTATAAATATTTATTTAAGCATAAAATTAATATAAAATTACTAACATTCAATATATAATATATATCATTAATCTTAATATAAATTTTAAATTTTGAAGTCTGTAATAATATATTTTGTATAAAAGAATTTGGTTCAATTAGTAATACATAGTGAGTTGTAATTAGTTTGATTGATGTAGTATTTTAAATTTATTATTGACATACTGAATTAAGAAAATATGTGTTTTGTGTTTGAAAAACTAACGTTATTTTTTAATTATTTAATTCCCTGTTATTTTTTAAAGAAAATTTATGATTGAAAACGATTTTATGTTTGCTTACTCAACTTCTTATGATTACGTCCACTTCCAAGAATATATAGATTTTTACGAAAAATATATAAAAAAAATATTGTGTCAGGACTTTCTATGTTAAATATTTGCAGAATTAGATTTACTTTTTTTAGGCTTATTTTGAGATGAATATAATATATTAATAATTAATATAATAATAAACTTAAAGCTATTGTAAGGAGTTTAAAGACCATTTTAATTACTGTAAATTTGATAATATATATTGTTATAATTTTTTTCTTAATTTGCGTGCTCTAGAATATATATTTGCAAATTTGATTTTGTATCACTCATGAAAATTATGACTGAAAAAATATTTCTATTATTTGTTTTTGTAGAAAAATATGTACAAAAGTTAATTTTTATGAAATTAATCCCTAATAGGGTTAACATATATATTTATGGATTGTGTTTTAAATTTATGATAGCACATATTTAAAACATCCAAGCTTACAAGTATATGTATTTCTTTTTTCGGTTGAGAGAGATTTTAATATAATTAGATATTCATACTTATTTAATATAATTAATCATTTTAGAAAGATGGATAGAGTAACACATAAGGAAGAAAGAGTTAAATATGTGAAGTGGTTGTGAGAGATTAAGAGTGGGAGATAGAGTATATGAGGGAGAGATAGTTGATGCATAAGATATTTGAATAAGATGTCATACAGATTTATTATTTTTTCATTGATTAAAAAAAGTATTTTAATGTGATTTACGTATCTTATCATTGATCATCAAAAACTATGTCACGACTCATATTGTTCTTTGACGGGGCCCTACAACTAGCGGAAGATTTCACACCAACTTATATTGGTGGAAGAAATAGACCTCTGCAGATTAACGACATTATTACCCTAGAGGACCTTAATATTAGGATCCTTAGAGCATTACATCGTGATTACACCACGCACACGGTGAATCTCGCATGTCGACTGCGGAATAATGGCGGTCACACTGCAGTTGAAATTACAGATGATGAAGTTTGTACCTTCGTTCTAACAGAAGGACGACGAAGAACTGTGATCGTGTACGTTGAGTTTGAAGAATTACTCGCGCCAGTGCTCCGGACTCATTCTCCACCAAACATAGTATTTGATAACCCTCGCAACTCCACCTACATACCTAGGTAAAATTCAATGTTAATACTTTAGTGAATTTATGCTAACCAATCGCATACTTATAATATAATTATAAATCCATGGTCAAAATTTCGTTGTAGGCGAACACCCATAGAAACCGAGCCTTCATCTTCACGTCGGATGAGCATGAGCTCACGACCGACATTCGACCTCAACATACCAACATGTATATTAGGCTCACCTTCGATGGGGCATAATATAGGGGAGTGCAGTGCACCAGCTGAAGGACAGTCAACACATCCTAACAGCGAAGCAATACTACCCGATTATGAGACGATGTATAACGGTTCTAGCGAAAACTCGAGCGGGGAGCCAGAAGCACCGCCTATTGAGGATGTGGAGGTAACAATGGGTGCAGATCAAATTATTCAGCAACATACTGCACAAAATGTACAAAATCTAGATGAAATGATGGTAAGTAATGAGTTCCAAGCAAAATTACGCACTGCACAAGAGTGGGACGCAAGTGATGGTATTGATGTTCCGGTGAATAATCATCAAGAAAACTTTGATGCCAACATTCCAGATCATCTGTATGAGGGTCTGACATTTGGTAGCAAGAAAACACTTCAATGTGCTTTATCTGGGTGGTCCATAATTAAAAATGTAGAGTTCAAGAAATCAACCTCAAATAAGACACGTCTAACAGTAGTATGTGTCCAACACGATAACCAAACTCGTCCTTGTCTTTGACGTCTCCATGCAGCAAAGAGTAAACGCCTCGGAGGGGTATGGAAGATTTCAAACATAACCGGACGACATACAAGCACCAACCCGATATTGTCTGCAAGTCATCGGAACTGTACTTCGAAGTTCATCTGCCAATTTATAACAGGAACCTTAAGACAACAACTAGATTTAAAACCAAAAGAAACCATTACCCGAATCAGCTCAAAATTTGATGTTCAAGTATCGTATATGAAAGCTTGGGATGCACGAAGAAAAGCAATAAGAACAGTAATTGGTAGTTACGAAGAATCATACAATTCATTATACCGGATGATGGAAGCAATACGTTTAGCAGTGCTTGGATCTGTTTATAATATTCAAGTCACACAAGGTATGCGATTCAAGAGCATTTTCTGGTCCTTTGGGCTTTTGGGATGGCAACATTGTCGTCCAATTCTTTGTCTAGATGGTACTTTCCTATTAGGAAAATATCGAGGAATATTACTTGCTGCTGTTGGTGTCGATGGAAACGGTGGTTTATACCCTCTTGCATTTGCAGTGGTTGAATCCGAATCCATAGAATCATGGATATGGTTCTTGCAGATGCTGCATGATCTGATTCTGAGTACGCATTCCCGGCCTGATTTATGTATTATATCCGACAAACATGCCGGCTTGATACGCGGTTGTTCTGAGGTTTTCCCATGGGCTGCACATCGACACTGTCTGCGTCACCTGCGAGAAAATTTTAAGAAAGTTTTGCGACGTTTAGCCGTCGCTGATTGTGATGCTGTTTGTGATAAAATGTATTGGACAGGAAATACAAATGATATTAAAATCCACGAAAGACACATGAAAGACATACAAAACATAAAGAAAGAGGCTTACGATTGGTTGATGGAGAGGGATCGCACAAAGTGGGCCCTAACTTACGATGGTGGATTTCGGTATGGAGTAATGACAACAAATGCCTCTGAATGCTTTAATGACGTCCTACGAAGAGCCCGCGGATTACCTATACAAGGCCTAATCATGAGTATATATTACAATCTTGTCTCATTATTCATAAAGCGAATAGTCAAGGTTGAACAATGGATTTCTTCTGATAGCTCAGCATTTGTTCCACGCACAAAGGCAGTTCTAGAATTGGCTGAACGACAGGCACGTAGAAGTCCACAACCAACCCAAATTAATAACCATGAGTTCGAGGTATTTGGCATGTCATGTAGGTCATTTCGCTTTATTATTACATCTCCAAAAACATGCACTTGTTCGTGTGGTCACCCACAAATTTATCATATGCCATGCAAACATGCAGTAATTGCTTTGAGTTCACGACGTTGGGATCACAATGCTTTTGTATCGACCTACTACAGCTTAGTCTGTTACAAAGAAAGTTATTCAGGAATTTTTCATGTAATCCCGGAGAGGACACTATGGCCACCATATAATGAAGATCTTGGCATTATACCATTATTAGCTCCTACAATCCGACGTCGTTCAGGGAGACCTAGAACTAACCGTTATCGTAACAGTATGGATGAAACCCGTGCATCCTCAAGTAGAACATGCTCCTTCTGTCATAACAAGGGTCACAACATTGCTACCTACCCTACTAATCCAAGGAAAACAACGAGGAGAGATTAAGGTTATTGAGAAATTGTAATGGATATGTTATTTCAAATGTCATTTTGCTTGTACTTGAATATTTAATTAATGTAATGCTGTTAAATAGGCTTCACATTTTTTTTTTGCATATTAGTAAATATTGTAAAGACTTTAATCTTGCTTCTACTCGTCTCAATAAGATTCTTTATATTTCCAATTAGACGATATGGAAGGTAGAGGAGAAAGAGGTCGGGCACGACGATCTAGACGAGGTAGTCGTGCACAAGTAGATGTGTTCGAGGTAGAAGAGCTTCCTAGCATAAGATTATTGGGGGATGCTCATAGAGCTTCATGCATTAATGAGGTAATTTTTCTCCCAATATATCAATTATAATGCAAATTTTTCATCAACTCATAATTTATTATTCCACAGGGTGTGCATCTTGTGGGTTCAACCCATCTACATATGGCACGTGAGTGGCCAATTCGTTGAAGATGAATGCTTCATGCACTTCAGATCACAGGCTTGGACTCAATTAAGCACCAACAGTTCATACAATTGTACCACACTTTAATAGGTGCATTGGTTGAAAGGTGGTGTCCACTAACAAACACCTTTCACTTACCGGTGGGGGAGATGACGATAACATTACAGGATGTTTAGTTGCTCTTGGGCATCAGGATAGATGATGCGCCAATTATTGGTAGTTCAGTGGTCGGAGACGGGTTACATTGGGATACATGGATAGAGTGCTATAATGAGCTATTGGGGTCCCACGCAGACCCAAATGTTACGTCCCATGATCCTGACGATAACGATGTAGAGGTTATCTTCAGAATGGGGCATTCACAAGCGTACTCAATTATACCGCTTTGATGGTTACGATGGACCTTTTATCGGGAGTCATATGAAGATTTACCCCGACATGTGTTCCTTCGACATGTTAGGGCATACATTATGTATATGCTTGGTTGTTATTTATTGCCTGATACATCCGGATCCCACGTGCATATGCAATATCTCCCATTACTTGAGCACATAGAGAATTTTGTCCATTACTCTCTAGGTTCGGCGGTATTGGCACATCTGTATAGAGAGTTGAACCTAGCGACACGACCTTCGAGAATGTACATAGCTGGATGCCTACCTCTGTTGCAGGTATGGGCTTGGGAGCGGATACTTGTTGGCAGGCCAACACTTCGAGTTCCATACCCACGAGATATCATTGGAAAGCCCTTAGCTTTGAGGTAATTTGGCATTCACTAAAACTCTTATGATGTATTTTTGTTAAAATGATTAATTTGACAAACATAAAATTATTATAGGTGGGCTGAAGAAAGAGTGCGAGAAGTTCCACTTGGGAACATGATGACATACAGAGATGAGCTCGATGGACTTCAACTTAGCCAGGTAGCTCTAATTTAAATCTACCATATCATCCTAGTAAATATTAATTAGTAATTTTATCTCTCAACGCAGGCAATATTTATGCCTTACTCGGATGCTATAATGGGCATGATGCCTGCAATATGCCATGAAGCGAACAACCTATGGATGGCTCGTGTCCCATTGATTAGCTGGAAACGGGTAGAGTGGCATTTGCCTGACAGGGTGATGCGACAATTTGGAGGCATTCAACCTCGAACGATTGAGCCCATGGAGCGTGAATTTCGACGGGTTGATGGGAGAGGCCGAGCTGAGGTTGATTGGCTTCATTATCATAGAGGATATATTGAGTTATGGAATAACAAATTAACACTAATTACAACCATCACGCATCCATTGGGAGATGGTCAGAAGGAGTTATCAGATTATTTACAATGGTACAAATCTTGGGCGTCCATCTACCTACTTAAAGCGGCGACAAATCCACCAGAAACAATTTATCCTAGGTCACCGGGGGAGAGAATAGTGGTAAGTGATTTTGTACATATTTAAATGTTCCGTCATATACAAGTTGATAATATTATAATTATTAATAAATTTCCATTTATAGGTTGATTACTTCTTACGGAGCAAAGAAATTGCTGAATCATATGCTACGGGTCAGATGGAGAGTGGGGGTCTATAAATCAAGGATATGCTGATATTGTCGAACTTGCAAGACAAGTGGAGCAATCTGTATATATTGATACCACTGGCCGGCAACCTCGACGAGGAGGACGAACTTCAGTAATGGAGCAGCCTGCAAGGAGATCTACATCTCATAATTCAGGATTACGTTCAAATCCTATAGATCCGCCAAGACACTCTATGTACGTAGGATCAGATGATTCTGGCCGACCTTTAGGGATGACGGGAGCAGGGCCTTCTATAATACGTGGTGAAGGGAGTTCATCTCAGGGCAGAGGAGGAAGCCATTGGACAATTCCAGAATCACAATGGCCTGGTACAACATCTTCGTATGGGCCAGACGCTCCATATGACTTGAACAATCCCATGTGGACGACCCTATTTGGTTGGCCAGGAACTCCATCACAGTATGGCATAGTTATTGAAGAAGACCAACCTGACATGAACACTGCAGAAGAGGAGGTGCATCATGAAGAAGAAGAACAACCACAACTCCAGAGGAGGAGTAGGCGGGTACCCTCAAGATACACCCCCGGTACAGATGCTCTCAAACCTAGAAAGAAGCGGTAGTAGAAATTTAGGTAACCTCAAAGATACACCCCCGATTGTAAATATTTATTCGTATGATGAAATTTGCTTATCAAAAATGCTGGTTAATTCATAACTATTGTTACAAGCTTTTTTTTTTTCCTACTGGTCATTTCTTTCTTCGTTAGTTAGTGTTACATAATAAAGAGAAATTCTACAATAGTCAATGATGGATGAAAATTTTTCTTTTCAGCTACATTAATCAAGAATGTACTCCCACAATTTGGATGCTACCAGCAGTGATGAAACCAAACAATTGATTACAGAGGGTACTATCCGGGTGCGTAAAAGCTTATCTTATTCTATCAATGAGGACCTTGAAGCCAGAGTATTATCAAATGAACTATTCAGGTGTGTAATACATACTTGGGATGAAGATGAAGATGAGTTACTGTGGAACGTACACGATGATATGAAGAAAGCTAAGGAATTTAAAGGTAACCCTGCACGTCGAGAGTTAGGCTGGAATTATGTACAAGAAGGATTCCCCCTTTTTAAGCACCACCTTGTGGCAAAAGATTTCTTAAAAGGTCGAATTCTAGAACTTAGTTGTGATAAAGACAATACAGTTGCACAAGGTATGGGAAGGTCCATGATGGATATAGATAACTGTATTTTATACTCTAAATGGGATCAGTATCATGATAAGCACATATTAGATTCATATCAACAGTTGTTACAAAATTCTAAAAATTCAAAACCGAAGGATTTTCTTAATGGAGAAGATTGACAGCAATTACAACTTCAATTTCAGATCAACTTCAAATGTTGTCCTACACAAACACAGCTCCAGAATCGTCTACGATATCTACTTAACAACATGAATCAGTAACTGAACTCATCATATGTATTTTATTTTCTTATTGACCTCATCATGTATTTTCATTAATTTGTGTTAATTACTTTTCGCATTACTCTCATTCCAATATTTCTATTCAAAAATTATGCGTTCATATTTTCTTAATAATAATATATATACAAATACAAATAATTTTAAATTCAATCATATCTTTTAAAGTAAATTCTAGATTATATACAACTTATTTTAAATTATATTTTTTAAAATTTTTTTAACTAATCTTAAAAATATATTTTGCCTTTTTTATTCTAATCTCTCAATTAACAAAACTTTAATTATATATAATAATATTATTAACATGTTTATAAATAACAAAACAAAATACTAACTCAAGCTTTTAAAATTATTGACTTTGAGGCAATCTGGGAACCGTAGCAACTAACTATTTATTCCAAGTGCAAAAAATCATAAAAAATTTATTGAATTTGAGGCAACAATCCGCCTGCCAATGGCCTATTAATTATGTATTATTAATCAAATTTTCACCACTACTTGAAACAACGCTGCCACCTTTGCATGCATTTTGCTAAATTTCGCAGGTTTGGGAAGAAAACGGGAAGCTCATTTGCATTTTCATGCAAAACGCAGGCCTGCTTTGCGTTTTCTGAAGAAAACGCAAAGTAGGATCGCATTTTTGCTCCTTTTTAAATTTAATTAATTTCATGCTCCTATTCCTAATAGAATTATAAACTTTGCTCCTTTTAAAAATTTGCCCTCTTAGTTAATCATACTAAAAAAATTGTAACATTATCTTTGTTAGGTCTCAAGTTTTAGAGAGATAATTCTATGCTGAAACCGGATCAAAATAACGTCCAGAGACCATTCGTAACACGCCACATCAGTAATATCGAGCGAAGGGGTGACATGACGTATTCTGATTGGTCTCCGGACGGCGTTCGACATCCATACAAAATACTTAATCGAAGTAATGATTGATGAAAATGAAGAGTCGTACAGTAAGTCGACAACCAACGTAAAATTTATCACAACCATGACTTGAATTTTTTAATACAAAAAAGGCAACTTGCTCAAATTATTTTTAGTAAAATAAATAAAAGTTTTGTATTTTAAATTATTAAGAATTTATTTATTTGGAAGGGGTATCTTTGAATGCTCATAAAATTTCTTATGAATAAAGATTCTTATTTGGATTAGTATGGATGCTCTCTATTTTTTATTGAGATTAGTGCACATCTTTAACATCATATGTTGCACTAATCTCAACATGAAGTAGACGACATGGAAACCTGTTCTAATGCTATTTACGTTCGAATATTTTGACATAATTTGTTTTGGTAAATAAAATAATTTTTAAAACATCAAAGAACATATTCAAATATCATCATTTTTTTTTTGCATCATAAAATTAAAATATTAAAAATAGTTGAGAAATTTTATTAAGATTCAATTTGGTTTGAAGGAATTTAGGAAAATAAAAATGTATTTAATTTACTTCACATATTGAGCATTTAATTTCAATATAATTAGTAAGAAATAAATACATATTTTCATTTTTATTTTCCTATCCAACCATTATGCCAAATGAATCAAAACGGGAAATAAAAAAAACTCACTTTCTCTTAAATTAAACAAAATAAGCAGCATAAATAAGATGGGAAAAAAATTGTGTGGAAATTTTTTGATGCAAACTGTGTAGGATAGTCTCAAAATTAATGAATTTTCTTTGAGATTAGTGAACGAATAATTCTTCATTTAGATCACAGATCTCAAAGCAAATATACTAATTTCAAAGCTCATTAGAATTTTCTTCAATAATGAAAAAAAAATTGTGTGGGAATATATTCATACAAATTGTATGAGATAGTTTTAAAATTAATGATTTTGCTTTGAGATTAGTATAATACTAACTCTTCATTTATATATAACACAAATCTCAAAGCAAATTCACTTATTTTAAGGCTCGTTAGGATTTTCTTCAATAATGGAACAAAAATTGTGTGGGAATATTTTCATAGGAATTGTATGAGATAGTTTTAAAATTAATGAATTTGCTTTGAGATTAGTGCAATGCTAACTCTTCATTTATATATATATCACAAATCTCAAAGGGAGCAAATATACTTATTTTAAACCTCATTAGAATTTTCCTCAATAATGAAATAAAATTGTGTGGGAATATTTTCAATTTTTCATACAAATTGTATGAGATAGTTTTAAAATTAATGAATTTGCTTTGAAATTAGTGCAATACTAACTCTTCATTTATATACAGCACAAATCTCAAAGCAAATATACTTATTTTAAAGCTCATTAGGATTTTCCTTAATAAAATTGTTCAAGAGAGCATAATCTTCAAGTGGCAGCTTATAAGTATTTTCATGGAAATTTCTGAAGAAAATTTATAAAAATATTTAATGATTATAAAATTCGAATCACATATTTTATTTCAAATGCATTTTTATGCAATTTTGTAATTATAATTTTACACTTATTTTAAAAGCCTAATGCTGCATTATCAAATAAATGCGCATTAAAAAAAAAGGAGGAGGAGAAGAAAAGATTGGCTTCAAATTATTAGAGTAAACAAAGCTAGAAGAGAATTTCGTTTGGAAGATTGTTCATTAATCAATTAATTTAAATAGAGTAGTCAATTTATTTCCGTGGAAATGGTCCATCACATGTGCTGAATAATACAAAATACAGAGAGATTTTTACATGTAACGATATCTTGGTTGTCATTCATATAAATGACAGAATACGCATAAAGATTTTATAAACATTTTGTCCTCCGTCATATATATATACCATAAAAAAATTAACTTGATCGGGTACGAATCTCAAGGCAAAATTAAGTTGAAAAATTCTAAAATTATATTAGGGACCATTCGAACGATGATTTCAGCAAAGTTACAGTCGAACTGAACGTCTCGAAAAGACGAACCTAACGTCACCAAATTTGATCCGATATGAGCTTGGATGGGACCAAATCGAAGACTCAAAGCGCATTTGGAAGGTTTAAACTATGAATTGGATGACCAAAATATTTCCAAATGTGACTTGCTTATAGTCAAATCGAGTGGCTTGACGTGACGAATCCAATGACTCTAAGATCGTCAAATCCAGACATCATTAAGCACTCAAAGACTCGATAAACGGTGCATAATCAAGTAAATCTATATCGGGCCGTCCATTGGAAACACTCCCAACTTACCCTTAATCTTCTTCCTATTTAATGGCCATGTCATTCCTAAAAATTTATAAAATAATCTAATTCTTCACATGAAGGGGGAGGGGGGGAGGGAGGGAAAGGAGAAAGGAAAGGAAGAGAAATCTGAAATCTCACTTTGCCACCAAGTTACTCCTTGACCACCACCCAACCATCGACTGTCATCGGGCTTTCGTCTTGCCACTAATTGTCATCGGACTTATATCCAGCCATTGATTGTCATCGGACTTACAATCGGCTACCAACTGACACTGAATTTATGCTTGACCACCAATTATCGCCCGACTTATGCACAGCCACCAACTGACGATAGATTTATGCCCGGCCACTGACTATCATTGGACTTTCACTAGACTTCTGCCCAGCCACCAACTATCGCAGGACTTAAGCCCAACCACCGATTGTCGCCGGATTTCCTCCTTAACTGTTGTCGACTACAATCTTTCTGACTTATGTTACCTGCCAATAACGATCCTTTCGCCCACCTTTGTCCGACTAAGGTCACCGCATGACTACGATCTTTCTAACATCTGTCTCCCACCGACTACAATCCTTACGAGTTCTGTCGCTTGACAACAGCCTTTTTGACCTTTGTCACTTGCTGACTACGATCATTCCAACCTCCATCACCCAATTATGGTCCTCCCAACAACTTTCATCTGACAACGATCTTTCTGACCACAGTCATCCGCCAACTACGGTCTTTCTAACCATCGTTGCCAGTCGATTACGTTCCTTCTGACCTCCATTGCTGACAACATTCTTTCTGACCATAGTTGCATTCCGACTATGGTCTTTCTGACCTCCATCCCCCGCCGACTACGGTCCTTCTAATCTCCGTCGTCTAACAAATATTTTTTCGACTTCCGTTGCTCGCCGACTTTGGTCCTGTTGACCAAACAAACATGTCAATACAGATTCTTCAAATTCCCACAATGTAATGCACTCTATATGCTAGATCAACCCAAGGCCTTCACCCCAAGGAAGGCCTCATTTGTAATCGAGTACAAACACAGTGATTTTCCCCCTTTTTTAAGGGGTTTCTATGTAAAAACTCAGGTATCTCTTTCAAACAAAATACCCCTCTTTTTTATCTGTATTCATGCTGGATCTTCGTATATAGCTAAGACACTAAACTTTATATTTCTTTACTGTCGCGAATATTCCAGGATGCTATATATATATATATATATATATATATATATATATATTATATTATATATATATATATAAATATATATTATATATATATATATATATATATATATAATATATATATATATATATACACACACAAGAAATTTCTATATTCCCTTTAAGAAAAATGACCTTAATAAAAGATTAATTTTATAGAAATTTATCCCGAAGCCTCAAAAAATTGATTGGAAACTGAGTTATAATAAAGTAATAACACATTCGTATGCACGTGCATCAATCATATTTTTGTAATGTATGTTTAAATGCGTATTTGTAATTAAAATAACTCAAATTAAAATGAAATGTGAAGAAATTAAAAAGATGCAGCGAGAGGCTTCGAGCAACATTTGTATAGCTGCGTTGGATTAGAGGGAGAATCGCTAGATACAGAAGGATTCGGCGAGCGAAACCCGAACGAAAGCGAGGTAAGAGCAAAAAAAAATTCGACAAGAACTATTTTAAGAAATTAAAAAGAGCCGTGAAGAAAAAAAAACAGTAAGAATTTTACCTTTTGAAACGGGATTTTCGGTGAGTTCGGTGAGCAGGCAGGAAGCGACAATGGGGGAGAAGTGCGAGATACAGCAGGCTTCGGAGTCGAGAGAGGATATATGAAAGCGTCATTTCGTGCAGGGATGTTTTTTTTGATAAGAATGAAGAGTGTAGGGATGCGAAGAGGAGGGATGCCTTGAAAGAGAAAACGCAGCTTAGGATAAAGCTTTAATAAAATCAACGACTGATAACCTTTATTTAAATTTTTAATGGCCAGGATGACGTATGGGAAGATGCACAAGCGGCACTTTAATAGTAGTATAGATATATATAGAATTAGGGTATCTGTGATAATTTTGTTAAGGAATATATTGCGGACCACATAATGTACCGTTGAGAGAGAGAGAGAGTTTAATATTTTAATATTACGGAAAGATTTGTGATATGTAAATATAAAATAGGAGTTATATGAGTCATATGAGTTTTTATTTGGAAAATTATAGTATTGAAAAATTTATGGATATACTTAAGGGGCGGAACCAACCTTAATTTTCAGAGGGGGGGGGGGGGGGTGGCAAACTTATAAGTAGAAGTATAGAAAAAAATTTTCCCATAAATGGAGTTGCCTATAATTTGGCTTGACTCCTATTTATTCATATCCTTGATCGTCATATGCTTCGCAGATATGCCGAGGGTTCAAAGGGGCAGTGCCTCCGGAACAAATTTTGGTTGTAAGGATATTTTTGGAATTCAAATTAATAAATAAAATAACGAATTCTCTTTACTATTTCTCTTTGTGTTTGGTTCATCGTTCCCTAACACTAACACCTCTACACAAAGTGTTTAATAATGCTAGGAAAAATTGTCTAAAGGCCACAGTATTTTAAAACTTTTAGGGGGCAATTATATAAAAAAAAAACTTATAATAAGGTCAAAAAAATAGATGGATGGGAACAAATTACCTAAAGAATCATATAATAAAAAATTTTTAAGGGGGGCACCAACTCCCCCCCCCCCCCACGAGTTTAAGGAGGATCTGCCGCTGATATAGTTGAAATAATTCTATTAGTGAAGACTCCAATTAGAGAAGGGGGTGATACAGTATAGGGGATCCAAATCCTATAGAACAAAATTTCTAGTTGAAGTTGGAGGATTGAATGGCTTGGGAGTTGTATTCAACAAATTGTTTATTGTATTTTTTATCATCATCTTTTGAGTCTAAGTTGATATTGATGGCATTCGTCAACGCTATTGGTGATAACAAGTAATGAAGTGAACAAGCATCGATATAGTCTTGTGATAATAGTCCAGAGGTTGTAGAGGGATGATAGTGGCTAGGAGAACATTGTTAGGCAATGATAAATAAGATATCATAATCAGACAATAGTGGTGCGAACTATAATTGGCAAACAATGGTGGTGGTTCAATGATGTTTCCTTGTATTTTTGAACGTCGAAGCCATGTTGTCCAAAAATATACATTTGGTCGTTGAAAAATCTCACAATGTAAATTTAAGATTTTCAAAAAATTATGAGACATGCCCGCTCCTTATATGTCAGTGAGGACCTTCTTTTAGGGCTATAAACCAAGTAAAATCTTCTTGATTATAATTTAAATTTTATTGAGGTCAATATATCAATTAGAGCAAAGGTTGCCTAAAAATTTTACTTCCAACTCTTAAAAAATACTTGAAATAATTTGTAGGGCTTTTATGGCTACGAATATGTCAAAATTGAGTCTAGAACAACATTAAATGATCCTAGATCGTCTTACTCTGTCTGCCTGCCACCAATGACTCTTACAGATAATCAGTGCACCTTTTGATGTGTGGATGCATTGAAGGAAATTTTTTTAATAAACTTATTCATTTTTATTTCCTTTTGAGAACGAAAATTTAATACATAAAAAATTCAAAAATTAATTTATGAAATTATTATATATATGAAATTCTTCAATTTTCTCTCTTTCCTAATCTATAAATACCTCCTTTGAGGCTAGGGAAGAGCCATGAGCTTTTTTCATTAGACAAATTATGTTTGAAGGCCGTCAACGCTTGTAATCCAAATTATTTAATGGTTGAAATTATATATATACACACACACACATAAAGGCAAAAGTAAGTTGTCAATTTAAAAGGGCCAGCCCATTGGCCCACAAGCCTAGCTTATAATGGGCTATATCAAAAGCTTCTTCCTCATAAGAGTTCAATTTTAAGCATTTGGTCAATAGACTCGATACAGTTAGAAGTTTGCAAACAAATAGTAAGCACAGCTAATTAAGGAAGTTTGCTTAACTCCGCAAACAATTAGATTTCTAGCAAGCATTAGAACCTCCTACCTTTATCTTTGAAATCTAAAGGAGAGAGATAAATTTCTAAATAACTGGACCATTAGGGTCATACGGTGAAAAAAAAAAGACCTGATTTGAACCTGAGCAGAAAAATTTGTGTTCAGGTTGAACCGTTTGAGGTTCGGATTTTGATTTAGAATTTCAACCTATTTATTAAACAGGTCGGATTCAAGTTAACTCGCAACCTCAATATTGACACAAAATGACCCGTTTAAATAAAATTTTTCTTATTTTTTGGTATGATTGTCTAATTTTTATTAATTAATATATTGTTGAAAAGTTATAATTTAAAAAATTAAAGCAGTTATCTAATATTGGTTCATTTTTTTATGTAAAAGATATATAATGGCAAGCATCTTATGCTTCCCATAGTTCTTTTCTAATGAGATCACCTCTATCTAAAAATGCTTCCTTTACCTATGCTATCAAAATTATTGAATAAATAATATGAGATACATAATTTTTATGTTGAGTAGTGTGCTCTGGTATTGATTGATGGAATTCTGCACACACCTATGGATGACCAAAAATGAAATGCTTTAGTGCTGACCAATCTATACTCTATAAAGTATGAATATTAGCCTAATAGGCTACTTAAATGTGTAAGTGAGTTGAGCAGGCTAGCAAGCTGAATTGAGCTTGACTCGTTCACGAGCTAGATTAAGATTGACTCGTTAATGAGCTCACGAATCGAACTTATCGAGCCACAAGTACGTGTTAGTACTACCCAATTATGTATTTACACGTGTATATGTCCGTTACATTTCTTGTAATTAGTTTTCTATATATAGTCTCTGTACAAACACTTTAATGAATATCAAAATACTATTTTCCTTTCCTCTGTCTCCTTCCTCTTGCCGTGTTTTGTTCTGTCTCTATCTTCTTGTTTCTCTCTCTCTTCACATGGTATCAGAGCCCAGGCATGGCAGAACAAGATTCAGCGGCTTCTTCCCACCCACCCACCTCTACCAACACCGGAGCTTCCTCCGAACATCTTATTCCACCTTCCCTCAAATTTCTCATCTCAAATCTTAAAACCTTGGTTCCAACTCAGCTCTCCGCCGACTCGTACCCATTTGGCGCTTTCAACTCTTGCAGCATTTCTCGGCAAAACGGTTTCGCCGGACATCTCACTGGTGAATCACTGTGTCCGCCGACCTCCTCTACCGCCGACTACAATCAATGGCAGCTCATTGATCGTAACCTTATAACGGCTCTTCTATCAACTAAACTCTGCAATCATACCTTACGTTCTCAGCGCTGCCACTGCTAAAGAAGTATGGCAGATTCTTGAACGCCGATTACAACCCTCCAATAGATCTCGGGTAATTCAGCTCAAGAATGAGCTTCACAACATCCAAATGAAAAATTCTACCATGCAACAGTATCTTGCAAACGTCAAGAATCTGGTAGACAACATTGCGGCATCCGGGTCTACGATCGACACCGAAGATATTCTCATCTTCATCTTGAATGGTTTGCCACCCACGTACAACGCGTTCAGATCGGCCATTCGCACCTCCTTACAACCAATCGATCTTGATACTCTATACTCCCTTCTCTGCAGTGAAGAAATTAATCTTCAAACTCAGCAACAGAAAGAGCAAAGTTCTTCTGCAGATACTGTGGCATTGTTCTCCAACCGAAACAGTAACTCTCGTAGTAAGACCTTCTACCGCAACAACAAAGGAAAGAAAACTTCTGGTACACCTGCAACTCCGTCTTTTCCCCAATCAACGCCCCAGCAGTCAGCGTCCGACCGACCCACATGTCAGATCTGTGGTAAAATCGGACACTCCGCCTTAAACTGCTAGCATCGCTGCAATCTCAAGTACGCGCCCACAACTACCTCCACACCAAGGGCCATACTCTCGTACAACAACAACACGCAGACGTCCGACTGGGTTCTTGATTCCGGTGCTTCTTCGCATCTTACACCCGACCTTGCAAATTTCAATTCCTCCGCTCCCTACAATGGTTCGGACATGGTCTCGATCGCCAACGGCACTAATCTACCGATTCAACACTCGGTCAAGGTATCTTGCCATTGCCGACAATGCACGTAATCTCCGACTCTCAAATCTCTTACACGTTCCTGCTCTATCTCACAATCTTATTTCAATTTCTAAACTAACCGCTGACAACAATGTTTCAATATGTTTTGACTCACACGGCTTTATTATCAAGGACATTCAGGATCAGCGCCCCCTTCTTCGTGGTCATCTTCATGATGGCCTGTACCAACTTCAGACTATCTCCTCTCCTCCATCCCGCGCCCTGCAGACTCGCATCTCCTCAGCTCAAATGTGGCACAACCGTCTCGGGCACCCGCATATCCGTCTGCTCCAATCTCTTCTTCCGCATATACCAGCATCATCTAGTCTACCTTCTGCACCATTTATTTGTATTTCTTGTAATTCGGCTAAAAGCCACAAAATGTCATTTAATAAAAATCTTTCTAGTTCAGATACTCCATTCCATCTCATTCACTCTGACGTTTGGGGACCAGCCCCGCAAACTTCGTTTAACGGGTTTAAATACTACGTAGTATTCATAGACGATTATACGCGATTTTCTTGGATTTACATGATGCATTCCAAAGACGAAACAATAAATAAATTCAAGAATTTCTGCTCACTTATTCATAATCAATTTAAAACTAAACTCGTTTTCTTACGATCGGACGGCGGCGGCGAATTCACAAGCTCATCCTTCAAATCCTTTCTCACCGAACAAGGCATCACCCACCAATTTAGTTGCCCTCATACGCCTGAGCAGAACGGTCTTGCGGAACGCAAGCACCATCACCTTCTTGAACTCACCAGAACGCTTCTTCACACGGCTCATCTCCCACATCTCTTCTGGGCAGAAGCTTTGGCCACTGCGAACTACCTTATAAACAGACTTCCGTCCACTGCCATCTCACTTCAAACGCCTTACCTCAAGCTAATGGGAAAATCTCCAAGCTACGAACACTTACGCACTTTTGGTTGCCTTTGTTTCCCATGGTTAAAACCTTATGCCCAGGACAAGTTGTCTCCTCGTTCACAAGAATGTGTGTTTCTTGGATATTCCTCAGCACACAAAGGCTATCGGTGTCTTAACTTACACACGAACAAATTACACATTTCTCGTCACGTAGTTTTTCACGAGCAAAACCTTTCCCTTTCAAACCTCTACGCCCACCTCTTCTACACATACGCACAGTCCTACCACATCTCCACTCCTTTTAACTCCTACATCTATTCTTCCAACCATCAACTCCAAACCCAGTCAAACTGCTCAAAGCAAGCCTCAATCACCGCCTCAGTCCACTCAGACGTTATCCGTTCCTCTCAGTAATTCACCTACTTCTTTATCTCCTACTGTCATGAATCCAATCTCTCAGTCTACGACACACTCCCACACTCAAATTCCTCCGACACACCCCATGCAAACAAGACTAAAATCCGGTATTTCTAAACCCAATAAAATTCTTAATCTATTAGCCATCACTGATATAGCAACCAATCCTACCACGTACAAACAAGCTGTTCAGCATCCTCACTGGCAAACTGCTATGGCTGAAGAAATACAGGCTCTCAAGCAACAGGGAACTTGGTCCTTAGTTCCACCTCCTTCCAACAAACCGGTTCTCGGCTGTCGCTGGACGTACAAAACTAAAATGCTTCCAAACGGGTCTATTGATCGGTACAAGGCACGCCTTGTGGCTCAAGGTTTTACTCAAGAACAGGGAATCAACTACACCGAGACCTTTAGTCCGGTTGCAAAGATTGCTACTATTCGGGTGCTTCTCTCCATTGCATTAACTCGGAATTGGCCGGTCTCCCAATTAGACATTTCCAATGCCTTTCTCCACGGCGACTTACCAGACGATGTCTACATGAAACAACCGCCGGGCTACTCAGACACTCATCATCCGGACTTCATCTGCAAGCTACACAAATCTATTTATGGACTCAAACAGGCTCCGCGTCTCTGGTTTCAAAACTAACTACCTTTCTTCAAACGCTAGGCTTCCGGTTCAGTCGCTCCGATCCCTCTCTCCTTCTTTATCATCGTAAAAACATTCAACTCTACTTTCTAATTTACGTTGACGATATCTTACTTACAGGAAATGATCAATCCTGCATCAACAACTTACTAGCTCAACTACATTCTACGTTTCACGTAAAACAACTTGGAGCAGATTCCTTATTCCTCGGGATTCAATTACAGCGCAACTCCTCAGGTCTTTTCCTTTCTCAACATCATTATGCTACTAATCTTATTTCTTCTGCAGGATTTTCGGATTGCAAACCAGCTAGCACCCCAATGGCTCCGAAATCTGCAAGCCATTCTCGCTCCGATCAACTACACGACGACCCGCTACAGTACCGCAAACTTGCCGGTTCCCTACAGTATCTAACCATTACCGTCCAGATATAGCATTTGCTACAAACGCCGTCTGTCAACACATGCATACCCCAACTAAAGAAGATTTCACGGCTCTCAAAAGGGTGCTCAGATACGTCAAAGGGACAGCCCACTTCGGACTACCATTAATCACAGGTAATCTCCAACTTCAAACATTTGTTGATGCTGACTGGGCTTCTGACCCTACAGATCGAAAATCGACATCTGGTTTTTGCACATTTTTGGGCGGAAATCTCGTCTCATGGACGGTCAAGAAACAACCAACTGTCGCAAAATCTTCCACCGAAGTAGAATATCGATCTTTAGCATCCGCTACCTCCGATGTTATTTGGCTCCGCCGGCTACTCGAAGACTTTCAAGCAAAACAGCAAAATCCCACAATCATACACTGTGATAATACTTCCGCCATTGCTCTTGCCAACAATCCAGTCTTTCACGCCCGGACCAAGCACATTGAGATCGACTTCCACTTCATTCGGCAACATATAGACAACGACGATATCACTCTCTCACATATCAGCTCAACCGAACAAATTGCAGATATTTTAACAAAAGCCTTTTCTTCTCCACGGTTCTACACCCTTCGCAACAAATTAACCATTCGACCAAAAGAATGATCAATTTGCGGGGGAATGTTAGTACTACCCAATTATGTATTTACACGTGTATATGTCCGTTACATTTCTTGTAATTAGTTTTCTATATATAGTCTCTGTACAAACACTTTAATGAATATCAAAATACTATTTTCCTTTCCTCTGTCTCCTTCCTCTTGCTGTGTTTTGTTCTGTCTCTATCTTCTTGTTTCTCTCTCTCTTCACAGTACGAAGATTAGCCTAATAGGCTACCTAAGAGTGTAAGTGAGTTGAGTCGGCTCCAAGCAGGATTGAGCTTAACTCGTTCGCGAGCTAGATTAAGATTGACTCATCAACGAGGTCACGAGTCGAGTTTATTGAGCCACGAGTTCAAGCTCAAGCCTATACTTGAACTCATATATTGAATAAGATCTAGCTCAAGCTAAGCCTTTTGTGGCTCATAAGCTTAATTAATTTAAAATATATTTAAAAATTAATTTAAATAATAGTTATATAATATATTTTAATAATAATTTATATTAAAATAAAATAGAACTTGAACATTTCAGAAGAGTTGGAGGAATCAAACCGAGCTCTAAGTCAAGCCGAGTTTGATGGAGCTCACTATATAAACTTACCTGATGGATATTCGACTAGACTGGCCATCCAATTTAAAAGAAGACTTTTGATTCATTCAATAATCTCCCCGGGATCTCTGCTTCCCCACTTCTCTCTCTTCCCTCGCCATGGATCTGTGGACGAGGGCCAAGGTATTCGCCGAGGAGGCAGCGAAGCGGGCGGAGGAGGCGGCGAAACGATCGCAGGAGCTGACAAAGGGAGCGGCCAAATTCTCCCAGGAGTTCGTTTCCGAGACAGCGAAGAAGTCCAAGGAGTTGGCCGCCGAGGCCACCAAGGCCGCGGATCAATTCAAGACTGAAGCCCTGCGCCGTGCCGACCAGATCAAGACCCTTGCCGCTGAGATCCCTATTCCCGTTAACGCCCTTACGGCCACCGCCTCTGGATCCTTCATCTCCAGGGAGCCTTCACCGGATCTCGAGAAGTTTGGCATTACGGACGAGCTCAAGGAATTTGTTAGAGGACTCACCATCAGCACCTTCAAGGATTTTCCCATGGAAGGTATGCTCCTTATTCACTGTCGAGTTCTCCTTTTTTTGGTGTTCGTCCGATGGTGTTTTACTGGAATCTTCAGAGGAATGCTGACATTGGGAGTGCTGTTATTTTCTTTTTCATCATTTATCATCCTTGTTGTTCTTGTGAACATGTTAAGCTGGCATTCCTGAGATCATTGTTGCACGCACCCAGATTTTAATGTGTTATTCTGTTATTTTCTTCGTTATGGTTGGTGCGAGATACGTGGTTTTCACTGTTTCCTACTTCCTAATTGATCGAATATTTTCATCGCCTTATGGATTGCTTCTCGTCTTTTTCTTATTCGTTGGATTCTTCCTCTGAAATGCTTTATGATGGCATTTATTTACAGAGGAAACAGATATCGACGAAAGCACAACACCATCCAATGTACGAAAGGATCTCAATGAATGGCAAGCCAAGCATGCTACTCTCATTCTCTCCGCTGCAAAGGTACATGAGGTTTTTCGTTATCATTTTTCAAATTCATAAATGTTTTATGCGCTTTACTTCGTGTATAGTTCAACAAATGGGAAATGCTGTGGAGCCCGCCCCATGTTTCAGCCGAAAATTATGCTGAAATTAACTCTCCAAATTCCCATTAAACCATGTATTAGTGAGATTTTTCCATGCTGATTTCGGCATATTTTTTACTTCTTGTGGTGATTATGCTTTTCTTGTTTTCAAAGTTTATGCATCCCTTCCTTTAAAATAAATATTGTTGTCTATAAGAAACTTGGATGATACTTGGTGAAAACATATTTATTGTTTGTTTGTGTAACTTGTCCTTTCTGGCAAATGGCAATAAAGCTTACCCAAGTAATTCGAATTACGCTATTCATAATTCGCTATTCAAGATAGTTATTAATCTTTCGGTCATTTGATTGGTAGCTTTGGTAGCCTCAGTCAATGAAGTTGTGGCATTTCCGGCCTTTCTTTACCCCTTATTTTTCCTGTCAAAGTAATCTTTCATAACATATTGTATACAACCTTTCTCATTTTAGAAGAACAGCAACTTTGAATTATCTCTCCAATGCACCTTCAATTTTCTGTCACTCTTCTAATATCTGCTTTGTCCACATGATTTCCTTTGTTTGTTTCTGTATTTAATATGCAGTTAAGAATCCCTACTGTGCCACATTTTCTTGCAGCATATTATCTTAAACTAGACCTCTTGCATGTGAGTAAATGAGCCGTTAGAGAGAGAATTGATCTAGATTGCTTTAGTTCTTTTGATCTCACACACAAAAGCAGCCAAGTGGAGATTGAGTATGGAATTTTTATGCTGGCAACCCAAGAAGTGAAAAGCCACAGGATCTTTCCTAGTTGAATAACTTTCACTAGTATGTTTAAATACAAAATGTTCTAGTTCCTAATGATTGGGGAAGACATTAATACAATAGGTGTGTTCAACATCGTAGTTGTTTGCAAACTTGATGGTAGTTGTGGTATTAATTTTGTAGGATATAAGAATGGCACATGTCTTGTGGAAGATATTTGCGACAAAGGTGTTGGGGGAGATGATTCAATACAATTTTTAAGGGATTAACATGTTAGTCATAGATTTTAAGTTAATTGATAAAAAATATAAAGATTATTACCACAGCAATCATCACGTCTCCCTTAAAGATTGTATTGCAATCATTGTATTATTGATACACACTTAATTTCTCTCTAAAAAGAATGGTTGAGTCTCCTGTACAACTCTCCCTAAAAGAGGGGTTAATCATATCATATCATATATCTATTGGTGGTAGCATTCCCATGTACAATTCTTCTTAAAAATGGAAATCAAACATATCAGAGAGTTTATTCGACAATGTATCCCTCAATCTTTTGAGGTAAGTCGCCAAATTGTGTATTGATGCTTAGCTATTTTTTCCATACACAAAATGTAATACAACATCAGGCCTTCATACACAAAATGTAATATTACTTATAATTTTCATGCTTAAAGATATAATTTCATAATGCCAGCTAATCATGTAGGATCATTTGCAAAGTATGCTACACATGAAATTTTCAACTATTATGTCAAATGAAGCATGTAAAATGCTACAATATTTAATGTGTTATAAATTAGTTTGCCAACATAAAGAGTTCATCATACACACTACCATACATGATAAATAAAAAATCATTCTTGGATTAAACATAAAGTTCCATAAGCAATCCATATTGCATGTCTTTGTACAATTTGTAGGAACACGAAAATACTCAAATTTCTTCAACATAAAGTCATAAACACATAACAATTGCAAATTAATATGAATGAAGATCTCTATTCACATATGCTTAATCATTCATGGCCAATCATATGAATCTCAAATGCATATTTCAAGCATCATACAATAGAGAGAAACTATTTCCTAAGTTAGGATAAAGATTTTCTACCTGAAATCTTTTGATGGAACTCTGATCCATCTTTCAAAAGAAAAAACCTAAGCTCTTTCTCTCTTCTCCTGGGCTTTTCTCCACTTCTTCTAACCCTCCATGCTGACCTCCCTTAAAACACATAAAGGGTTTGAAATTGTGTTGGCCTTCTTTTAACCCCTTTAAACACAAGATATATCATTTAAGCTTTAAATGAATTAATTTTCATGGCTAAAGGATTTTTTTTTTTTAATTTGGTTTCTTAATGACAAGATGACTGTTGGATATTGATGGGGGCTGTGGAGTAACCTATATAATTGTGAAATGATTTATGGCTCTATCAATCCCTAACAATGCTTAGGTTTTCTTTGATATAAAAATTATAAAAATCCCACTTAATATATGTAAGTATACGTTCTGAATCAAGTAATATAGTGATAGAGTAGAGTATCGATTCCCGGAGGAAGATATGCTCACTTGCAAACACTAGTATTGTCTGCTAAAATTACAACAATTATCCCACTCGATAAAAATGGATGTTGTGGAGATTCAATTACTTAAATAAAATTAGATTAATATAATGAATACACTATGTGAATATAATGTTTTGGATTGATGAGTATAAATAACATATTTTTCCTAATGATTTTCTTTTAATTGTGATGCTATTCAGAGCATATGTATCCTCAGATCTCTGTCGAGCTTGTAGGAACAAATGATGTCCACTGACTTCCTACGGTTATATAATCTCTTTAAGAATTTAGTACATTTCATATCATGTGCCTAGATATGACGCATACTAATTCAATATTCCTGATTATGCCTACTTCCCTCCATCGAGACCCCATATTACACCTAATTTTAACTATACATATGACTACTATGTGCATTAAATAAAAATATGGTAATATTGAAAACATCTCTTTAATCATTTAAGGAATAAGAGAATTCATTGGTACAACATATGATATTTACATCATCAATCCAAAATTAGAGAATTAGATAGACATGGAGTAGAATAAAGAAAACTCATTTTCATTAATAACATGATAGAAAGAAGATACAAGAGATAGATATCACCAGAGTGGTTCAACGGATCTTCTCTACACTCCTCTTTTCTTGCAAATTTGCTTCCATAAATACAAGCCAAATACTATAATGATGGTAACCAGTACTTCACTAAATTCCCTTAGTTGTCACCCTAAGGAAAATTCAGAGAATCACTTTAAATTGTGCTAAAATTATTTAAGTGACTAAACATAACACAATGACTATTTATAGGAAAACATAAAGTAGGCATCTAGCATTGCAGCGCTAGAAATATTGGAGCCGCTGCGCCCAACAAATAAACTAACGCCGTTGTGCTGCTTTTCTGGTTTCGTGACAACACTTGTTGACATGGATCAATTACTTAGTGAATAGTCGCGTTGCTTCACTGACATATCGTGACCTTTTGAAGTTACAACTACTACGCCGCAGCGCTGCTGATTTTCGAACACTGCGGCTCTAGAAGAGCAATTTTGGCGCCGAGGTTTTATAGAGTGTGCCGCTGCAGCGCTGTCCGACAGAGAACATGGCGCTATAAAGCTAAACTTTTGACACTGCAGCGTTGTCCGACAGAGAAGTTGGTGTTGGAATGTCGATATTTATGCGCTCTGACGGTGTCTTTGATGGCGCTGCAGCGTTGTTTGTTCGGACGCCGCGGCGCTATATGAAATTTAGAACTTTATGCCTTTTATGTATTTTTCCTGCACAATACAACTAAAATAACACATTTTCATTGAAATATAACACATAGAATAACACATTATTTAAACTTATCAAATGGCTTGCATGTCATCTTAAGTGGAATGTTGGGGGCAAAATGTTCTTTTGGTCATTTGGAAGTAAAGTTCATTCTATAGAAAAATGATGGTAATATTGAACATTTGCATAAAATCTTAGAAAAAATATTTTAAAAATTCATAAAATATGTGATAAATTATGTAAATTATAATTAGAAGTCATGAGATAGTTTAAGAAATTATTGGTGCATGAAATAGTCATATATATGGTGAGAGTCAAAATAAAATCTCTAAATAAATTATTGAGTAATTTATATTATCATATAAAATATGATATTATTTAAAAAAATGTCATGATTCACTTTTCATGAGGATCTTAAAATGTTCACATGTCATCATCATTGTAGATATTACAATCTTCCTTTATTTAAATATTGTTGTCCTTGACATTTACTAAAAATAAGAAAAGAAACATTTGCCTCATGTCCAATTCTTTCAATTGAGTGACTTCTCTTTATGAGTTATGCTTCCATCAAACTTTAACATATGTTATTATTCTATTTAGGAGCTTATTCATGACATATATAAGAAGCCATTATAGCTTTTCTGTATAAATTAGATCCCATTTCTCTACTACCTTGTCCTGTGGAATTTTATTGACCTCCTATGACATATGCTTTAGGAAGTTAATTAAGAGATTTGGAATATATTATGCCGTCACTCATATCAGTAATTAATTTTTATTTTATAGTCCTCTTTCCTAATTCTATGAGTATCTTGAATGGGCTTACAATCATGGTACTCGGTTTCCTAATTCTACTAAATCTTTCGACTCCCTTAAGAGGACTCATTTTAACATCCACAATACACAATTGAAAACTTCAATGGTTTGTGCTTGAGATCATAATACTTTCTCTATCCATCCTAAGGTACTTCTAATCTTTACCCGATAACACTGATCAACTAGATTTAACACAATTATCTCTCTCTTTTTAATCTCTACTCAACTCAGATATGTTTTGTAATTCCTACTATAGTGTCTCATAAAGAGTCATGCTAATGTTGGATAGATAGCTATTATTATATATAAAGTTTATCATTTTGATTTGATCTTTCTAGTTCCTTTCAAAGTCAAACATACTCAATCTTAATAAATTCTTCAAATTTTGAATCACCTTCAAAGACTTTCTTTCAATTTGTTGATGTAATATTCAATATTGTCGTCAAATCTTATTGAGTATTTTTCTATGATCTAGATGTAAACTGTTAGACAAGTCCAGCTGGTCCACATGGGACCGACCCAGCGCAACAGAGTTGGAACTTATCCACCTCCTGCGCATGCCGCGGATGCCGCGAGATCCATGGGAGCTATTTTGGAAGATTTTTTGAGGGAATTGGGAGGGAAATTTGAATGTAGGGACTGTTTAAGGATTTCTTTTTGATTTGTATGCATTAAATAGTTTGTTTTCCTAGGGTCAGGGAATCTTGAATTTGGCTGAAATTTGAGTTATCTTAGATTTATGTTTTCTTCGGGCTCTAGCGGCGTCTAGAGATTTGGGAGAGATCAATCCTCCTCTCAAATAGAGGATCAATTGTATCTTGCTGTTTTTTCTTCTACTAGTGAATTTCAAGTGTTTTCCCACAGATTTCCTACAGTTTTGTGAGAAAAACTGCTGTTTACTGCAGATTTTTGCTTTGTTTTCCATTATTTTTGGTTGTTTTCTATCAAATTGGTATCAGAGCTATTTTTGGGACCTTTGGTGGGCTGTTTTGGTGAATTTCAGCGGCTATTCTTGGGATTTCAAAGAAAAAAGTTGTTGTTTTTGAAGGTCGAAGTCCATATTTTTATTTCATTGCCTGACAACAGCCTTTCCGACTACCGTCGCCGACTGATTACGGTCCTCCAACCTCTGTCGCCTGACAACGGTCTTTTTGACCATCTTCGCTCGCCGACTATGGTCATTCTGACCTCCGTCGCCCAATTACGATATTTTCGCCAACCTTCGCTCGACTAAGGTTTTTCGGCGTCTGTTGTCCGACTACAGTCCTTCCAACCACCTTCGCCCGACTACAGATTTTTCAACCTCCCTCACCCGTCGACTACAATCTCTTCAACCTCCGTCGTCTGACTACGGTCCTTCCGACCACCTTCGCCCGACTACCACCTTTTCGACCTCCGTCGCCCGCCGACTAAGGTCTCTTCGACTACCATCTCCATAATATGGTCTTCCAGATCACCCAACTACGGTCTTTCCAAGCTCTATCGCCTGCCAACTACAGTCTTTCCGACCTCCATTGCCCGACTACGATTCTTCCGACCACCGTTGCCTGACTACGGTCCTTCCAACCACCGTCACTCGACTACAGTCATTCTGACTTATATCGCTTACCGACTATGATTCTGCTGACCAAACTAACATATCAACATTGATTCTTCTAACTTCCTCCATGTAATGCACTCTATATGATGTATATTTGCTTCATCGAACCAAACTATCATACTCAAGCCCGTTGTTGAGACTAAAATATCTGTTGTTGTTGCTTTTATTCATATGAAGAAATTGATTATTCAATTAATAATGTTATTCTCATAATATTCTTCTCCTAATGTACAAGTCTATCATCATGCTCTTAAATTGTTGGTCTTCCTTTAAAGAAGTTTTTTGTTGAGTTTGTGTCACCATTGTGTTATTGCTATATGGTTATGGGAACTTTTATAGTACTATTATAGGGGAAATATATGACACATTGTGACAAATGGATTTAAAACCTTCGAATCTTACTTCTTAAATACAACCTGCACATGATGAAAATTAAGAAATATTTGTCATCATGAATGACAGTTTTCCAAGAAAATTTAATTCTTCACAACTCTTTATGAGAATAGTTCAATCTTACCTAGAAGAATTGTAAACCTATGAAATATTATATCTAATATTACAGAATATTTTAAAATTTTTTCGTTAAATTCTTAGGATTGTCTTTATTTCAAATTAGATGATAAGATTATTTCGAGTTATCCAAGTTTGGGTTCTATTTAAATTCAAATGAATTTTTTCATATCTGTAATCATCTTTGTAGAAATAAAGAGTTTTATGTATTGTAAATAATTATTGAATTATTAATTGCAATTGAAAGATTCCCTCACCCTTATTCTCTCCTTAACATCTTATACTATCTATCCTCCAGATCAACTTGTTCTCTCTTTTTTATCTCCCTACTGAATTACTACAACATTATGCTACAGTAGTGGTCTTCCCTCTTTGTTCTTTCAAAATCTCTCCTTTATTCCCTTTTGTCTAAAACAGCCATTTTCAAGAGAAAGAAGAAGAAAATCAAGGAGATTTACAAAAAAATGGCTCATATTGAAATTGCTTTCAAAACCATCATCCTAAATAAATTGGCATCTGAGCATCCTTTATCCTATATCATTTTGACTTTTTGCTTCACAACATGTGCAGGATATATCAAAGTTCAGATATGAGCTATGCCCACGCTACATGAAGGAGAGAAAGTTTTGGCAGATATATTTTATTCTTGTGAACAGTCATGTTGCCCCGTAAGTCTCTCCTTGTAGTTGTACAAGTTGTTTTAGTTATAGTTTTCATCTAGATTGTATCATTGCTTTTTGTCCTAGAAAGGCACCAAAAAGTTTTTTTTTTGGGCACTTAACTTGAGTTCTTTTTATAAACTGCAATTTTATTTAACATAAAAAAAATGCTGTCATAAAGATATGCAGTACTCAGGAAAAGAAGTCATGAATATTTTAGTCTTGGAATATTTTATTTACTCTTGATGGCTGAGTGATATAGGAACACTTCAACAAAATAAAAAAATACTTAGGGCTTGTTCGACATCACTTTTTTTATTTTTATTTTTAAACTATGTTTGGTTTTTGTGTTTTATAATTTTTTTTATTTTATCTCTGAAAATGAAAAAAAAGTCATTTTTAAAAACACAATATATTTAAAAAACAACCAACACTGTTAGCAATCACCGCCACCCTCCTTGTTAACCCTACCTCCACATTACCGGCTGTCTCTATTGTCGACTAGATGGTGACTGCTGCCACTACTGCATAAATCAACTTAGTCAAAATTCAATAAAAAGAAAAAAAATCTATATTTATGTTATCAAGCATTTTTATTTTATGTCAAAATGAAAACAAAATAAAATTAAACTAAAAAAATTTAAAAACAGAAAACAGAAACTGATACTAAAATCCCTTCAAAGTTACCATAAATTTTAGCAAAAGCATTGGTGTAACACGCACATGATTTGGTGCGATAAAAATTTATGAGACGCCACAATCCAACCTGTGTTGATATGGTTTATTTTGTGAATGGAATGGATAGAATTGCAAAACTCAAGTCCTTCCATTTTATGACTGTAATGTTAACATGTTTGATTATCTAAAAATCATAACTTCCCCCCAAATTCAATAGGTCTGCCAATGTCAAATCTCTATGCTCATAGAATTTTAGAGCGTTTGCTGTTTGCATTTCACTGGCCCTTTGTTTTCTTTTCCCTTTTTAGACCTTAGACCTTATCTTTAATTCGAGTGAAAATAATAACCTAAACGATTTGAAATGCAAAGGGAAATTGCTAGCGTCTTTCCACAACAACTCAAGTTTCTTTTTGCAGTTGCTTCACTGCAGTTATAGTTTTTAATGATTTATCTATCAAATGTAATGCATTTTTTTTAGTACTATCTCATTTGAATAATGTAATATTTTTTAGAATGGTCAACATTGATTATGATTTTTTCAGTAATTTATTTTGGCCGATCTAAAGGTCATTTATAAAATTGCTTCTATAAATTGTCACCAAACAAATATCTGATCATGCTAATACCATAACGTTACATAAAATATATCACCTTATCAAACATTTCCTTTAACATGCATCTAGTGAGAGTTTCTTATTGCCTTCCCAGCCTTTTTCCAAGGCATTTGCATGAGCGGGGCAAAATTTGGTAATTACCAGCATCAGCTTAGCCTGAAAAACCTGAAGCGGCAACGTACAACCAACGGGCAGTTTATTTCCACAGCTTTTTGAAAAGTTAATTTTTGTGATTCTGATTTAGTTCATTATCTTCTGCCTTTAAAATCAGATATGAAAAGCAATATATGGAGGAAATAAATTTGAAAGCATTTGAACCATCACAACAGGACAACCAGGCTAAAGATACTTCAAGTAGCACTCCTGCTCTCAAGGAAGAGCTGAAAGAATCCAAGTTGCAAAGCAAGCCTTCAACGTCCTCCACTGCAGAGCAAGACCTGGATGTATTTCTTTTGGGAGATCTTGGAAGTAGTGACGAAGGACAAGGTACTATTAAACATTTTATTCTCATCTTTGCTTTCCCTATTCCACTTCAATGCCGATTCATCTGCTTTAACATATTATCTGAAATCTGCTTTTGAAATAGCTTGCTCTGTGCCTGAGCTGTTTTATATTCTAGTTGCTGCAAATCTTATTGAAAAGTTAATTGTGTGATGCATTTTCAGATGATCGTGATGATGCTTTTGATGATGACTTTGATAAACTAGGTGGCACTTCGGTAAGTGCATACCTTACACAATTTTCAGTATTCAAATCAAAATATATTTATTAATTTCAAATGATCTTTCCACTTTATCATTATGTTTTAAGGTTTAAAATTAATTGTACATGTAATTCTCAAAGGAGTGATGACATGATACCTGCTTGTTTATAATTAGCCAAGTTGAAAAAAAATTCTTGGAATTTGTGAAATATCTTCTTGAATTTCGTTTGAAAAGCTCTATCTTGCCATTAGAGAAGTTCAAGAATGCAAATTTTGTAACCAGTATTTAAAAGATTTTATGTTTTGCAGGGTTTGGACAGTGAGGAAGACGATGAGGCCAAATCAAACCAACACATCTAGACAGCTCAATAGTTGCCTCCCATGTATGGGATATGAGCTATGCTTGCATGATTTAGGCTGTCAGAGCTTCCCAAATTTTGGCGCTGCTGTCAAGAAGTTTTGAGGTGCTTTGTCCTGTGTAGATTTCTTTCACGTCTAGTTAATTCTATGGTAAATTTTTAAATTTTTTCCTCACTGCACGCTCTAAATCTTTCTGACTAGGTTAATTTGTTTTTTTCAAAAAGGTGAAGCTGTACGTGTTTCTTTTCAGTAGATTATAGTGATAGAATAAAACCATTCTTTTGAAGCGAAAAACATGCATTACATAATTGATATTTCTTTTCCAGTTTAAATTCTTTTTTAATGATTTTATTGCTTCAGAATGGATAAATCCTAATAAGTGTAAGGGATAGCATTGGAGAAACAATTCCTTAATTTGAGCAATGTTCTCTTAGCAAACAAAGGCGACAAGCTTTTAATAGAGTTCACCAACCTCAATAGAGATTTTTTTTTTTTTTTTACCAACCTCAATAGAGAATGATCCTAAAAGAGGTCACGAGTAGGTTAAGGGATAGCACAACCTGCTGTAGACAACCTAAAGAGCAACCATCATCTCCTTTCAGTACAGAAACCTTGTGTTGTGATGCGACAGCTTCAAGCGTAATGCGGGGAAACGTCTAGAAGAGGAAGAAGACATTCCGCCTTTTTATCAAAATCTTTCGAGTGATGAAGAGGCAAGAAGACGACATTTGAACCACGTTAGGTGAGGATTACAGGATGATGGAGGCATTAGGATTGATCTACCTAATTTTGATCGGACTACTTCCTACAAAGACATATTTGAAGGGCCACCCTGTAAGTCTTCCTCCTCACCTTCGATTGAATTTATCTTCGATAGGTTTAAATATTTGTTGCCGAAATCGTCGTGTTTGCCTGTCTATGATGAGCTTGTGTATGATAACACACTCTTTGGAGTTCTTTATTTTGATAAGCCTGTGTATGATGATGACAAGAGCAAGATGGATGTCCAGCCGGAACTACTCATTCATATCGTTTCGGATAAGGCAACAAATACGCATTCCATCATTGGTGGCGAAGTTGGTATGAGTGGGATGCATCCTCCCTCATTCATAGTTTTCTCTGGTTAGATCAAGCCTTCATTAATTAGAAATATCTATATGCATACCATTTAAAATTATCATAGTTATATATTTAACATCTGAAACTTCTTATTTACTAAACTACCATTACATTAACTATAGACACATGTGACTCATTGCTCCGCTTGCTCTTAATCAAAATCATGAAATCCTTGGCGAGAAAGAATAGGTGAGTAAGTCATAACAAGATCTTGTTGAGGGATAGGAATCAATGAGGCGGACTGCATATGAAGGACCATCGACACTAAAAAGTGATGAATAAGTTGCAATGAGATCTTGCTAAAGAAGACTGTCAATAGGACCAATGATGTTTGAAGGAGCAAAGGAATTTGTCTTATCCACCCTGATAGAAAGTCAATATTCCGCCGGAAAATCTGTCGGAAATAGAAGATTTTTCTGTAGTGAGTGAGGCTGATATATATATATATGTAAATATAAAATTTCGAGTGTTAAACATTTAAATAGAGTAGTTCTAAAGAGTTATGTTTGTAAATTCTCTATCAAGTAATCTTGATTACATAATCAAACATACTTGAGAACTTTGGAGTTGTCAAATTGGGTTTCTCAACCTCATTAAAAATCAGCTCCATCTCTCTTCAGGAGTTGCCATATGTAACTATGAATCTTGAAAAATGTTAAACTAGTCTAGTTAAGTCATCTTCAAGCTACATTACAAATACACTTTCATTAGTAGGCCTAGAGCTTTGACTATTATGTTACTAATAGACTAAAATCTCAATTTTATCATTTTTTCATCACACTCATTAATAACACCAACTTAATTATTTGTAAGAAATTTGATCAATCTATATTCAAAAACCTCAGGTGGTACCAATAATCAATATTATATCAATTTTTATTATTATTTAGTGATCGCTATTACTATATATTCAAATATTTAGAAAATTAGGTTCAAGCCAAGTTGGCCCAGTTGGAGCTTAGCCAATCTAGTTCAATCCAAGTTAAACTAATCTACTCGGGCTTAGCTCTAGAGGAGATTACCAATCTACAATAAATGCACCTCAAGTAAGCAATTACAATTTAAGAATTCGTCTAGCATATAAATATGACCTATCATTCGAGCCTAGCCAGTAGCCAGTACAATCTACGAAGTTGGTCCTAGCTCTCTTCAAAGGGTCGAATTCTTATAGAAAACTATTGATCAACTATCCAAATGTTCGACAATCAATACAAATCATGCTAGCAATTTCTTTGGAGCTTGCCGAACAATTTCATCAAATCATATTCTAATTGGCTACATAATTATTATATTTTTGTCTTATTTTATATATAGTTATGCATATAGCTAATTATGTCTCACTCAAATGCCAACTCAAGTCTATAAATGACCAAAGTCGAGGGAAAAACTTAATTTACGCAATTTTTTGTACTCAAGTTCAATTTTCGTAAATCTCATACCTTGTCACTCTAGAATTCTTCTTTTTAGCTCTATTTCTTTTCGCTCAATATTCTCCGTATAGTAGAATGTGATTCACAAACAAATTTGAATTCAACAATCACCATACTATAACAAATCTAACCAAAATTGAATATTATAGAAAGAGAAAGATAATTAAACAAAAAATATCAAACCATCATCATTTGTATTAATTCATCTTTTAACCATAATCAAATAGTCTATAAAATAATAAAAGATATTTATAGTGGGTTACATCACATACTCTCACTTATTGAAACACAAATGGCCTTATGCATTATACTATAAGTATACTTGCATATTTTCCATTCATTCAACAATAACCTTAGTTGAGTTAATACTTCACATTTATATGAGAATTGTCATGTCCATTGGTTTGTTCATCAAATATCGTGCACCTTATTCTCCTATGAGTGGTACAACATATAATTGATGTTGTTGGATTTGTTTGGCTGAGGAGGAATATGATGTAAAGCAACCATACTATTAATTAATATCCATAACATTTTGCTTCAAAAAATATAAGTAAGAATCAATTTGGGATAGCTCTCTAGCTATTGTTCTTTTCAGACAATCATCATAATTTGATCTTACTATTATTTTCTTACTGTTTTTTAGAAATTTCTTTAACGAAAATATGTTTTTTTTTCAATCATAATAGTTATGTCGTTTTCCCTCGTAACTTTACAATCAATTTTATAAAATACTATATTCCTCCCAAACAGACCCTAAATATATGGAAATTGACCACATTTCTTCTACACACATTTAATTTAAATGCATTAACTTTATCTAGTTTCAATTAAACAAATAATCAAATTTACTTTTATTTTATATATATATATATATATATATATATATATATATATATAAAGAGAGAGAGAGAGAGAGATTGTATTGCATTAAATTAAAAAAAATTACCTAATGTAATTTATATGACAATTTATTGACATAAATTTTTTCTATTGATAAAATATATTAAAATTTGTTATAAGAAATAATATTAGTTCATAAAGATCTTAATTCTAACATGATGTATAGAACATGGATAACAAGGCAAGTACATGCATGCAAGGGCTTGAGATACTTAGTTATTGTTGGCATCATGTTGTTGAAGGATGATAAATAATTAGTTGTTAGTTGTTAGTTTGGAGTTTGAAATTAAATCAAAGTTTCTTTATTAATTTTGAATAGTTGATGATGATGAAGTAATGGGTTTATGGCATTGATCATCTAACATGGAGTGCTGTATATTAATGGCCAATTTTGAATAGTTACAACTGTTAAGTAAAATAAGTTTAGAAATTTATATTATAAACGTAATTTTTTTAAAAAAAATTTGATGCGACATGAAAAATCGCCTTGATATGGCATGAATCTCGATGCAAAACTAAATTGGAAACTTCTAAAATTAAATTTGGGACCATCCAAACTCTAACTTCAGCAAGCCTATAGTCTAATTGGACATCTCAAGGAGACAAGCCCAATGACATCAAATTCAATCTAATTTGAGCCCAAATCTAAGGATTAAAGCCTACTTGAAAGCTTCAAAAGCACCAATTGGATGACTAAATGAAATCCAAATATAGCATGCTTATAGTTGGATCGAGTGGTTCGACGAGACGAATTCAACGAACCCAACTTCGTTCAATTCTAACATCACAAAGCCATTCAAATATAATACTTAGTAAACACTCTATAATTAAGGGAATAACTATGGGCTATTTGATGGAATGCTTCAAAATTGTCCTAAGTCTTCTCCATATTTACTGAGCAAGTCGCTCCCCAAAAAATTATAAATATACTTACATTCTTCGCATGAAGGGGTAGAGAGAGAGGAGGAACAAGAGCAGAGGTCTGGAGCTTGAAGAATCCCAAAGCTCCACCCCATCACTACCGCCAATGAATCTGTGCCACCAGGCTGTCGCTGCTAAGCCTTTGCCAACCAACGTTGTCGAACCTTCTTTCGGCAATCATCATCGGGCCCACTTCCGAACTTTGTCTCCCCTTACTACGGCCCTCCTACCATCGTCGCGCGCCGACTATAGTCCTTCCAACCTCTGTCGCCCAGCTATGGTTCTACCAAACAAACAAATATGAAAAAATTTCCTTAAGAACATCTCACATGTCGTCGGATCCTCCCAACTTCAACTATGTAATGTGCTTCATACAATGTATATTTGCTATATTGAGTTAACACCTTTCCCAAGGGAAGATAATCATTTGTAATCAACTACCAGCATTAGTGAAATTATTTCAACTAAGCAATGCCCTATGATTTTTCCCCTTTTCAAGAATTTTATGTAAAAACTTTGGTGTCTCTTATGCATATACCTTGCTCTTTTATTTGTTTGTGTATTGGATCTTCGTACAAAATTAGGATGCTAAACTTTATATTTTTCTATCACCGTGAATAGTCCAAGACACAACAAAATTATTGTGAAATTATAGATCTTTTTTTCTTTTTTTTTAAAGAGCAATATGTTATAAAATATATTTTAGTAAATTTAGTTGTGAAAAAAAAAATTACAATTTATAATTTTTTTGAAATAATAAAGTAAGTATTTATGATTTGTAAAATAAAGATGTGAAAAAGGTATCTCAAATATCTCTTAAGATTGTTTTGAAAAGTTTAAGGGTTTTTTTGGATAAGTTGTTTTTGAAAAGAAAATCGATTAAAACATATTTGATTATTTATTTTTATTTTTAAAAGTAATTTAACTAGGGATTTATATACATGCTATGGAATTCTTATAAGATATTTACATCTCTAGCATCTTAATTTTTATAACTATTTATTTAATATTCTAATATCTAAATTACATTAAAAGTTTGCTTGAGATAGCTATAGCGTTCTATAAAATTAGTTGTGAAGTTGCTATGGGTGAAAAAAGAACTTAATTACTATGATTGCAAAAAGCAGTTTTTCATCACTAAAATTTTTAAAAAATTGTGAAAAATAATAAGAAAATAATAACCAAATGAAATTATGGTTGCAGTCTGAAAAGCAAAACAGTTGAAAGTTGTCTAAAAAAAACCCTAAAACATATTCATGAACACGTGTATTCAACTTTAAATAAATTGTTATAAATAAAATTTTCATGTGATTTATAGATTAGAGCCTTATATAAATAATATAAAAAATTAGAATGCTAGATATGTAAATAACTACAATCCAATGGTATTTATGTAAATTACCTTTTAAAATACTCAAAAATGAGATTTAATTGTTTTTTTTTTAATATTTCAATATATTTTTTCGCCAACCACCGGGAAATTATGCCCATTCCAAACACCAATCGATTATATATCCAATATCTTTGATTCTTAATATTCATAACATGAAAAATTTATCGTGCACATGATAAGAAGTTATCAATATTGTATTTGCACCAAATATTTGAAGACACTACTAAGTAGAGTCAGACATGCAATTTTAAAACTAACATCTCATTCTTAAAAAACTTTTAAGTAAAATCATTATAATTAAATTGTCCATAACCTATTTGCTAATATATTTGTTGAGAAAAGAAAAATTGGATGATTTTATTTAGTGTGATGCTAATCAATACAATATGAGTAAAATAAATTTTAGAATAAATGTTTTTTTTTTCAAAATATATACTTATATATTGTAATTCCTATTCCTTCCTATCATTATTATATAACGAGCATCATATGCTAATATCCCCCTCAAGTTGGAGCATATTTATTTATTAGCTTTAGCTTGTCATATAACCGAGTAAATGAGAGGAGAGCCCTAAATTTTGGAACGAGAGCAGGCAGCTGTAAATTCGCATAATTAGACAGCCGAAAATTTGCGTAATTAGATATATGGCAGACAGGTCGGATTACCAACATAGGACTTTTTTCGGCGAAAATTCCGTTAGAAACTATTCGCCGGCTATCTTCAAACAAATATCCATTGCAAAATCCGCCGATATTTTCGTCGCTATTTACGGCGGCCTTTAGCCGCCAAAAATAACCGTTTTTCTTGTAATGTTTTTTAATTAGATTTAAATGGGAATTTGTCTCTTGATATGACACTGGAGAAAAAGATTCATATAGAAAAATATACATACTGGATAAAAGCTTGATGTTGTTGTTGTATCAAAATATAAAAATGAATAATTAATTAAAATTAGAAAAAATACAAGTGATTGTAGTTAGTAAATTAGGTTATCCACCATAGCATCTTTAATATGACACAGCTAACAAAATCGCTCAAGAATTTATGTGAAAGTTTAATTGTTCTAAAAATCCATCGACCAACTCGAATGAGGGAGTTAGTTGATTGTGTATCTTGAAGCTTTATGCGTTCTAAACCAATTTGGCTAATCAATTAAATCAAAAAAAGACCATACAAATAAAAAAATCTAAATTTGTTTTATCTCTCATAGTATGCATATTTTTAAAAATATTTTTAAAAATAAATATCTCAAATAAATGATAATATCTTATGTTCGCTTTAATAGAGTCTTAAATCATTAGGCGTGTCAATAAATGACTCAAAACTTCAACCTGATTTTGAATTGGAAAAAGATTCATTTAATATATTTTCTTTGAATTCTTTTATTTATTGATATAATTTTCTGTAAATTCAACTAAAAATATATCGTTAAAAAGTTAATAAAATTTTAATAAAAATAATTTTTTTAATTAAAATAGGATATTAGGTCGGAGTCTGGTTGCTAGCGGGTCAGGTTCGACTCCATTTTTTGACCCATTTATCAAACGGATCAAATAAGAATTAATTAAATTCAAGTTGGGTCAATTCTGGGTCGGAATCTGACACATTGACCTGTTTTTAACACCCCTGATCATTTAAAAGTGAAAAAAGTGATTTGGATTACTACAAATCTAAGTTCAAGTTGAAATTCTCCGGGTGACACGTTGTTTATTAACTATGTATTAGCTGTGCATTAGTGTGTATTAACCGTGTATTAATTATTACACATTGTGTATTATAATACACAACTAGTATATACCAATACACAACTAATATATAATTAGTACACATCAATACACAACTAGTACACATCAATATATAGCTAGTACACAGTGTGTACTAGCTAATACATAGCTAATATACACTAATTTACAGTGAATACACAACTAATATATAGTATGTATTAGTCATATGTTGTCATTTGATTAGAATCTTTTAGATTCTATCTGATGATGGAAATCTTGAACTCTCTAAAATCTATCTGCCTGAAGTTATAAGGGGCAAGAATCTTTAGATTATGTCTAAGAAAAGAAAAAAATTGTCGGTTAGGAGTTACAAGGGGCCAGAATCTTTGGATTCTATTTGAGAAAAGAAAAATCTATTATACTTTCTTCTATGATATGAAATTTCGTATGAGATTTCAATTTATTTATTTTTCTAACATTATAATTTAATTTTTTGGATAACTATCATGCTATAATGATCTTGCTCAATACAATGAATGGTTATATCACATTTAATAATTTTGGTAACTGCTTAATAAAAGAAATAAATGAAAATTTAGATCAACATATGTGATCTGTTGAGCCGTGTTAGCTCACTGTAATTTCAAGGTCTAATAAAGGAAAAGGTTTAGTTGACTAGCGTTTTCAAGTTTTGATCTGAGTCTATAGAGGTATTTACCTTTTTAAATTTTGTACAGCCATGGTTACTATTTTTTTCTGTTTTATGGTCCTGTTTGTAGCTATGCACTGTAATATTATATACATTTTGATGACAAATGAAAATAATATTTTTATAGATGAGTTTATTTTCAGCACTCGATATTCAAGGGCGGAACCAGCCTTAATTTTCATGGCAAACTTATAAGTAACTGTTGGTATTGCCTAGAATTTGGCTCGACCCTTCACTACAAGAAAATGAATCAATATCGACCCCTATTTATTCATATCCTTTGATCATCGTTTGCTTCACAAATATATCAGGGGTCCAAGAGGACGGCGACCCCTACCTGGTTTGAACCTGAATTTAAAAAAAAAAAAAAAAAAAAATCATCTGTTTGGTTAGGTGAATTTTGTTATTGATAGGGTGGTTAAAATCCTTCCTTACAGTAGGAGGACAAATTAGGAAAATAATGATATTTATTTTCTTATTTATTAAAAACAGCTCCTATCTAAAACAATTAATAAAACAGCACATTTTAAGAACTTATCCCCTCGATTTTATTATTATTATTTTTATTTTGTTTTGTTTAATAGAAGATTTTTAAATGGAGCATAAGTCTTTAATGAATAGAAGATCTTTCAAGCATTCAATTCAACCAAACGTAAGATATTTGATTAAGCATTTTAATTAATGAAAATTAAAAATTAAAAAATAATTCAATATTAAGCTAAGTACAGTAGCCTTCCGGTAATGCACGCAAATTAAATCGAAAATTTTTGTGCGTACATAACCAGTAGGCGTACTTAGGATTACGCTCTGCGTTCGCAACCCATGCTCGATTCGTAATCTATGCCGTTTGCGACCTCCAGTTCGCACGCAAGCCTCCCATCACAACTGATGCCGCACGCATCGCAACGTCTCGCTCGCGACCTTTAGTCAGCCAAACTTTATGTAAAGAGTTAGGATTATTTAAAGTGGCATGCCCTTTTTTAATATGACCAAAATCTTGAACACTTCGTCGGACAACCCTTAATAATTTTGACAACATTTAAGTATCTTAATGATGTCAAAAATAAACAATCTTGAGCCCATTGGACTAATCTCATCAAGACGCTCGGTTTTACTACATGAACGCGAGATTTGATATCTTGAAGTTCTTAATCATAGATCAAATATTTGTTTTGGGCTCATAGGGGGTCTGCTCGGACAGTCGGACCACTTTTAATCTCCACATATTCGTCTCTTCGAGACTTTCAACATACTATAAGTTTGCTAAAATCAAAGTTCATATGATTTTCAAATTTATTTTTATTTTTTATTTAGAAATACATCAAAATTCGTGCCAGATATACTCTATTTTAACACACATATAATTCATTATAAAAATTATGTTGGAATAGAGGACAATATAAAAGTTTAATACTAAAGGCGTCATGGAATAATTCATAGAAAACTACGGATATTTAGTGGCTTTAATAGAGATATTATCTTAGAGAGTTTAAATGCAATAATCTCTTCAACGAATAGAAAATGGATATTTCTTAATTAATCGCAGATGATGGTAGAACACCATCGATCTTTTTGTGTTTTACAACAAAAATAATAATAATTTTGATATTTGAAGCAAAAAACTTTTTATATATTTAATTTAATATATAAATTTGATATAAAGTGAATTTAATTTGAGGATTTTAATAATATTTTTTAAAAAGAATCATTATAAATGAGATTAAATTTTGCTTGATAAAAAAATTACTCACGGTATATTTGTTGCTTGCTAGGAAATTTATAGCATTAAAGGGGCATTTTCTATTTTATAGTTGCAAAAAGATTCACGCTTCGTTTGGGACGATTTTTTTGTTGCTTCTTGAAGCAGCTTTCTAGTACAAAAAATTTAATTATTGAACTAGAAAGCTGCTTTAAGAAGCAGCAAGCAAGCGGTCCCAAACGAAGCCTCAATCAAGCACAAATAAAATAAGCTCAAGAGATGTAATAATTATTACGTGAAATTTCTAAGAAGAAAAAAACTAAAAGGTTTGGCCCATGTGAAATAATTTACTATGGAAATGCATAGCACAAAAGCTTGATGTTCTCCTTAAGTGGGGGGATAGGATTACAATGTTTGGATTGTCGACTTGAAATCTTATGAAAGTCATAGAAATGCTTGAGAAATGATGAGAAGTGGTGTACATTAGTGCTGATCAACAACCACTGTAGTTGATCTACTGATGATGGTTGATGAAATCAATTGATATAAGGTGGCGGCAATAAGGAAATGACTATCAAGCTATAGGGGTTGCTAGCATGAATAGGGTTGTCAAAATCGAGTCCAAAGGTCGAGTTTGGGTCCAACTCGGTCAGTGGACCCAAAACTGACACAATCAAGTTGATCCAACCCAAACCCGCAAACGGTCACTTTCTCAGACCCAACCCTAACCCAATTTGGACCCGGGACAACCGGACACAACCTGTCAACCCGTTGTCATCTTCAGGAGGGAGAGGTGGCCGCGTCAGCTTCAGACAGCGGCCAAGCCATCAGGAGGAGGGAGAGGGAGAGGTGTCAGGGAGAGAGGATCTTGTCTAACCATGTGGTACTCGTTCGAGCAAGAGCGACGAGAGAGAGGAGCTCAGGTCGGCTCACTGTGCGAACCAAAGAGGAGCGGGTTAGTCTAGGTCAGCTTCGGGTTAGCGGGTTGACCCAGACCTAACTCATTTGTTCAAACGGGTTGAATCATAGAACTTGAACCCGACCCGTTTGTGAAACGTGTTTACCCTAAATTCGAGTCTGATTTTCAGGTCGTGTCAACAATTGACACCCCTTAACATGAGGAGATGGCATTCAAGCAAATACGAAAGTCGACGACTATTTGTAGAAGGTGAAAGTTAATGACACTCATTGACTTCCATTGTTAGATAAATTATTCGGCCTAGGTATTATGAATTTTCTAACATACATTCATGCTTCAGTTAGGCCATCTAAATTGGGATCATAGAGCTTTTAATGTTATTGGATTCATCTAATCTAAATATTTGTTTGTATTATAAATTTGTTAAAATAAAATTTCTTAATCCTTACATTAATGAAATAACTCCTCTCTCTGCCCTATTTATATTCCTTTTAAATAAATAGAACTATTCTAAAAAAAAAATTAAAAAGTATGGCACAAACTTTTTCTATCCAAAATTATTTTTTAAAAATATTTAAATTAATTAAGATAAATTTATACATATTATATATATATATATAATTTAAATTTAAGACCTCTTAATTATAGCTAAAATTTTTAACCAAAAGACTAAGGTAAGCTGCCTACAAAACATTTGCATAAGGAGTGGCTACGGACAGGACAGTCATATCTGCAGCACGGACGCAGCGAGACATTTTTCATTGATACATACAGAGATATTTCGCAGAAGAGAGAGAGAGAGATTGTGTGTGCGCGAGCGAGATAGAGTGCGAGGGGAGAGAAAGAGAGAGTGATATTGTGTGTGCGATCGAGATAGAGTGAGTTAGAGAGAGAGACAGAGGGCTCTATATCATACGCTAGTTGATTTCGCCGCCGGCGGAGAGTAGCTTCGCCGGATTTCCGACCTTCCTCGAAGTACATCAGAGAGGAATGCAGGATTTTCAATCAATCACGGGGCAGAGTACCGGTAGGATCTTCGGTGGGGTTGCTGACGGAACAGGCGGCGGATGGGATAACCGGCGGCTTAGAGCCTATCCATCCGCCACGATGGCGCCGTCTCCTCTCCATCCACCGCCCCCATTGAAATGCCCAAGGTGTGAATCACAGAACACCAAATTCTGCTATTACAACAACTACAATCTGTCTCAGCCCCGCCACTTCTGCAAGTCTTGTCGCCGTTACTGGACAAAAGGCGGCGTTTTACGCAACGTACCGGTCGGCGGCGGCTGCCGCAAGCCCAAACGCTCCTCTAATTCCAAATCCCGTCGATCCTCTGCTAGCCGTTCCAGCAGTGACAGTTCCGGCCGAAATCCTGCCGACGCATCCGCGGCCCTTCCCGATTCTGCAATTTTTCCCAATTCCTCTTCCTCCAACCCCAATCCCCCTAACCCTAGCTTCGATCAACCCTTCGCGGCCGCGCCAGACCGAGCGGCGGAAATATTTCCCGATGGGGCGGGAACCAGCTTCTCGAACCTCATGGCGGTTACATCCAGTCAATCGATTCATGGATTCAACTTCGTCAATCCACCGCTGCTACGCAATCCAGATCCTCATCAAAAGCTAGAGGATATCACGTCGCAGGATATCATCCATCAGGTGGTTCCAGGTCGGGCGAACAATAGCGCCATCGACTGGCCGCCGGCGATGGATACAAGCCTCTACGACCTCGCCGGCGCCACCGATCCGACAGCGTATTGGAGCCAAAATCACTGGGTCGACGGTGATCCCTCGCTCTATCTTCCCTGATTTTAATCTGAGAGCGACACCAAAATCTGTATTAATTTTCATTGTGGGCAAATAATATCTTCTTAATCTTTTTGTTTTTTGTTTCTCCTTCTCTTTCGATCTACCGCGTGGTTTTCCAGAAAAAAAAAATGTAAGAAATTTGTCCATAGATATCTACTGCTTGAGTTCTGACCTCTTATTGAAATTCCTCTACTTTAATATATAATTCCTTGTATATTTGAAGGGAAATTTTAAAATTGCTTCAAAATATCATGAAAGAATTGTAGGCCTGATGAATTTTATTGTTCTTACTTTGCATTGGATAGGATATATAGCATTAATTCTCACCCAGTGCTACAATAATCTCAATGCAAAATAAGAAAAACATCCTATCCTTTACGACTATTACAATAATATCAAATTTTTATCGCATTCGTGGGGTTGGCTATATGAATTTTTATTCTGTATTAAGTTATATTAAAGCTTCTTTTGAAACGGCTTTATTGCTGCTTCTTAAAACAGGTTTTTAAAAAGTTGTTTTAAGTAACAGGCAGAAAGTCATCTAAAATGAAGTCTAAGGCCTCGTTTGTTTCGGCATTTTTTTATGAGATGCTTCTATAGAAATACTTTTTAGGAAACTTTATTTTTCTACTGTTTTGAAAAGTTTTTTTATGTTTGATTCTTCGGTAGAAAACTCCATTCTTTTAACTATTGTTTATAAAACTAACTTTTACAAATGGAGAAGAAGTAACAAACGAAGCCTAAGAGTCAAAATTCATGTAAGGCTATATTTGAGGGCAAATTATTAGGTCCGGTTACAGGACCTATTTCTATGTTCATATATCTACTAAAAATTTTGCCACGTGGCATGTACACGTGTCCGCGGAATTTTAAATCAAACGCATCAAAAATGCAGGTGAAGTGCAGATAAAGCGCAGCCAAAACGCACTTAAAGCGTAGTCAAAGCGCAGTTCACGTGGCATATTTTTATTTGATGTCTGGATCTAGAAATAGGTCCGGTGACCGGACCTAATAATTTGTCATATTTAAGATAGCTTTTAACCATTATTTTTTCTCTTTTCAAAAAAAAAATTCTAAAAGAAGTTGTTATAAAAAATAGTAAAAAAGTTATTTCAAATGAAGCTTAAATTTAATATATATTTGTTGCGTCCTGGAATATTCGCGGCGGTAGAGAAATATTTAGTTTAACGTCTTAGCATTGTACGAAGATCCAGCACACAAGCAGATAAGTGAGAGGGTGTAGCATTCATAAGAGACACCAGAGTTTTTACGTGGAAAACCCCTGAAAAGGGGGAAAAACCACGGGGCCTGGCCCAGTTTGAATGAATCCACTAGTATTTGTAGTCGATTACAAATGAGGCCCTTCCTTAGGAGAAGGCCTTGGATTGATGTAGCAAATGTACATCATATAGATTGCATTACATGGTAGGAGTTACATATACAGGTTTGTTTGGCCTGAAGGACCGTAGTCGGCAGGAGACCGTGGTCGGCAGGAGACCGGGGTCAAAAAGACCGTTGTCTGTTGATGGAGGTCGGAAGGACCATAGTAGGCGACGAAGGCCTGAAGGATCGTAGGCAGTAGGAGACTGGGGTCTGAAAGACCGTTGTCTGGTGATGGAGGTCGGACGGACCGTAGTAGGCGATGAAGGCCTGAAGGACCGTAGGCAGTAGGAGACTGGGGTCTGAAAGACCGTTGTCTGGTGATGGAGGTCGGACGGACCGTAGTAGGCGATGAAGGCCTGAAGGACCGTAGGCAGTAGGAGACTAGGGTCTGAAAGACCGTTGTCTGGTGATGGAGGTCGGACGGACCGTAGTAGGCGATGAAGTCTGAAGGACCGTAGGCAGTAGGAGACTAGGGTCTGAAAGACCGTTGTCTGGCGATGGAGGTCGGACGGACCGTAGTAGGCGATGAAGGCCTGAAGGACCGTAGGCGGTAGGAGATAAGGAGTCAGGTGTTAGTCCCAGTGTCACTTGGAAGATCGGATGTTGATGGTCTAGCCTTGAGTAGGACGTCGGGTCTTAAGCAGGACGTCAGGTCTTAAACAGGACGTCGGGTCTTCAGCAGGACGTCGGGACTTAACGTCGGGCCTTGAACAAGACGTCGGGTCTTTGGCAGGAAGTAGGGACTGAGTGTCAGGCCTTGAACAAGACGTCGGGTCTTTGGCAGGATGTAGGGACTGAGTGTCGGGCCTTGAACAAGACGTCGGGTCTTTGGCAGGACGTCGGGGATGAACGTCGGGTCTTAAGGCGGTGGTCCGGCGAGGTTTTGTGGTGGTCCGACGAGATTCCTGCGGTGGTCCGACGAGATTCCTGCGGTGGTCCGGCGGTGGTCCGACGAGGTTCTGCGGTGGTCCGGCGGCTGTCGAGGAGGAACTCCTTCCTTCTCTTCTCTTCTTCTCTCTCTTGCTTAGATCCCTTCTTGTGAAGAATGAGGGCTCTATTTATAGATTTTCTGGAGTGGCATGGCTTGTAAATAGGTGTGAGATCAAGGGCGAATAAGGAGTGGTCGAATGGACGGCCGATGCTGAATCCTACGATCGTACACCGTTCATTGGTCATTTGAATGCCTTAGTGATGTCGGAATTTAGTGATCTTAGGCTCGTTAGATTCGTCTCGTCGAGCCGTTCAATTCGAGTATAAGCTCGTCAAAATCAGAGTCCGTTTGGTAACTCAAATAGTGGTTTGAACCTTCCAACAGCGCTTCGGATCCATGATTTGGACCCATTTGGACTCGGATTGGGTCGATCTTGGTGTCGTTGGGTTCGTATTTCCGGGACGCTCAGTTTGACTATAAGCTCACTGAAATCGGAGTTCATATACTCCCGGATTTAATTTTTGAAGTTTCCAACTAGCTTATGCTTCGAGATTCGTGCCCAATCAAGCTAATTTTGTGATGACGTATCAGTTGCCCCCCTATTTTCGGACGTCGAAGCCCCAGGAGTCCGAAAATATAAGTGTCGGCATTTTGCGTTGGCCGAATAGCAAAAATTACGTTCCATAAGTTGAAAATTTGAACAAACCAAGTCAAGGAGGCCTCGATGAGCTCCGAAAGTGTCAAAATTGAGTCCGGAACATCGAAAAACATGTCCGGGACCCCAAAAAAGTCCGATTTGCTGTTTTTTCGGGACGAAAATTGGTCCCGGATTGGACCGGACAGACGAACCGGCCTCACCAGCCGGCCGCCGCCGCCGCTGGTCACCGCCGCCGCTTGCCGGCGCTGCGGGCCAGCCGGCACGTTCTACGGCCCGGGCGAAACGAATCGCGAGCCGCTCCGCGGCCCGCCTAGCCCGCTCCGCGGGCTTGTTTCGCGGCACGCCAGGCCGCTCCGCGGCCTTCCGCGGCAGTTGCCGCCGGCCGCCTGCCGGTCTGCTTGGCCGGCTGCCGCCAGCCAAAAGGAGGCTGCGATCCGCGTGAATAAGCCGCGGATTCACGCGCTGTTCGCGTCGTTTCGACGGCGGCGAGGTGCCGGTTTATTCCACCGCCTTTAAGTGGGTCCCACGGCGTTTAAAAAATGATTTTTTAATTGTTTTTTGGCCGAAAAAATTCTTAAAAAATCCCAAAAAATCCCGAAAAAATTCAGAAAAATTTAGGAAAATTTAGAAAATCAGGAATTCTAGAAACTTCCTTCTTTTCTCCCAAAAAACTATAAATAGGTCCTTCAAGCCCTTAGAAAATCACTCCACTCCTCTTCTTCTTCTCTTTTCTTCTCATCTCCCTCTGTCCTTTCTATTGAGGCCTTCCCTCAGTTTTCTGAGGCCCCTCTCTTGGCAAGGAAGTTCGGAGATTTCCCATTCTTCTCTTTCTCCCTCTTTTCTTCGAGAGATCTTGTGGAGTTCTAATGTTTGGTGGTTTGCGATGGAGGTCGGATAGACCGTTGTAAGGAGAGAGGTTGGAATGACGGGAAAACTTCCAGCATCGGGGAGAAGTATGATGACAGGCATGAATTCAACATCGGGTAGTCATACAGCGTCGGGTAGAAGACCGACGAAAGTCTATTAACTGGTAGAAGTCCGACGACAGAGGGAAGTCCGACGTAATGTAGAAGTTCGGCCCCGGGCAGAAGACCGATGAAAGTTTGTCGACGGGCAGAAGTCCGACGATGAGTAGAAGTCCGCTGATGAGCAGAAGTTCGACGACAAGGAGAAGTCCGACGTCGTGTAGAAGTACGGCCTTGGGCAGAAGGCTGATGAAAGTTCGTCGACGGGCAGAAGTCCGACGACGAGTAGAAGTCCGCTGACGAGCAGAAGTTCGACGACAAGGAGAAGTCCGGCGTCGTGTAAAAGTATGGCCTCGAGCAGAAGACTGATGAATGTTCGTCGACAAGGAGAAGTTTGATGACGAGTAGAAGTCCGCTGACGAGCAGAAGTTTGACGACAAGGAAAAATCCGACGTCATGTAGAAGTACGGCCTCGGGCAGAAGACCGATGAAACTTCGTCGACAGGCTGAAGTCCGACGACGAGTAGAAGTCTGCTAACGAGCAGAAGTTCGATGACAAGCAGAAGTCTGCTAACGAGCAGAAGTCTGACGACAAGGAGAGGTCCGACGTCGTGTAGAAGTACGGCCTCGGGCAGAAGACCGATGAAAGTTTGTCGACGGGCAGAAGTCCGACGACGAGTAGAAGTCCGCTAACGAGCAGAAGTCTATCGACATGGAGAAGTCCGATGTCGGGTAGAAGTCCAACGACAGGCAGAATCCTGTAGTCGGGTAGGGATGCAGCGTCAAGTAGAAGACCGACGAAGGTCCGTTGACGAGCAGAAGTCCGACGTCGGGTAGAAGTCCGCTAACGAGCATAAGTCTGTCGACATGGAGAAGTCCGATGTCGGGTAAAAGTCCAACGACAGGCAGAAGTCCGTAGTCGGGTAGGGATGCAGCGTCAAGTAGAAGACCGACGAAGGTCCGTTGACGAGCAGAAGTCCGACGTCGTGTAGAAGTCCGTTGACCAGCAGAAGTCCAACGTCGAGTATAAGTCTGCTGACGAGCAGAAGTCCGACGTCGGGTATTAGTCCGATAACAGGAAGGATTTCGGCGTTGTGTATTAGTCCGTCGAAAGTCCTGCAAGGCAAAAGTTTAGCATAGGAGGAAATTCAAAATTGGGAAGAATTTTAACATTATGGAGAAGTCAGATAGAAGTCTATTGACGACATTCTAGCGACGTTAACCAAGGACGTGAGACTTTTCCGAGGTTGTAAGTCGGAGCCCTGCTCGACGACATTAACCTGTGTGGAAGAGGTCGGGAGAATCCACTAAGGATGTGAGACCTTTCTGAGGTTGTATGCCGGAGCCCTGCTCGACGACGTTAACCTGTGTGGAAGAGGTCGGGAGAATCCACTAAGGATGTGAGACCTTTCCGAGGTTGTATGCCGGAGCCCTGCTCGACGACGTTAACCTGTGTGGAAGAGGTCGGGAGAATACATCAAGGATGTGAGACCTTTCCGAGGTTGTATGTCAGAGCCCTGCTCGACGACGTTAACCTGTGTGGAAGAGGCCGGGAGAATCCACCAAGGATGTAGGACCTTTCCGAGGTTGTATGTCGGAGCCCTGCTCGACGACGTTAACCTGTGTGGAAGAGGTCGGGAGAATCCACCAAGGATGTAGGATCTTTCCGAGGTTGTATGTCGGAGCCTTTGCTCGACGACGTTAACCTGTGTGGAAGAGGTCGGGAGAATCCACCAAGGATGTAGGACCTTTCCGAGGTTGTATGTCGGAGTCTTTGCTCGATGACGTTAACCTGTGTGGAAGAGGCCGGGAGAATCCACCAAGGATGTAGGACCTTTCCGAGGTTGTATGTCGGAGCCTTTGCTCGACGACGTTAACCTATGTGGAAGAGGTCAGGAGAATCCACCAAGAATGTAGGACCTTTCCGAGGTTGTATGTCGGAGCCTTTGCTCGACGACGTTAACCTGTGTGGAAGAGGTCAGAGAATCCACCAAGGATGTAGGACCTTTCCGAGGTTGTATGTCGGAGCCTTTGCTCGACGACGTTAACCTGTGTGGAAGAGGTCGGGAGAATCCACCAAGGATGTAGGACCTTTCCGAGGTTGTATGTCGGAGCCTTTGCTCGACGACGTTAACCTGTGTGGAAGAGGTCAAATCGGATCCCCCTGGGATCGATTTTGTCTTGATTGGGAGGGGGCGAATGCCGCGTGTATCCCGAATCAAAGATAATGAAGGGTATATCTTTAGACTGTTACTACCTTTTTGAGGTCGAGATCATGACCTTGCCCAAGGAGTAGAAGTCCAGCAAAGGACTGTATATGGCTTTCGGAAGTATCCTTGCATTTGTCAGGAGTTCCTTGAAGTATTATATTGATATTGAAAGCATTAGAGGGATCTTCTTGATCATATTTGGAGTCAAAGTTGCCCCCCAGTCCAGATCTAATTTCCATGAAATTGATGAAGCAATGACTGATGACAAAAAGTTGCCATGAACGTCCTTTTGAGATTGGAGCAAAATTGTGCCCCCAAGTCGGGAACTAGGTTCCCACAGACGGCGCCAAACTGTTGCGTCCTGGAATATTCGCGGCGGTAGAGAAATATTTAGTTTAACGTCTTAGCATTGTACGAAGATCCAGCACACAAGCAGATAAGTGAGAGGGTGTAGCATTCATAAGAGACACCAGAGTTTTTACGTGGAAAACCCCTGAAAAGGGGGAAAAACCACGGGGCCTGGCCCAGTTTGAATGAATCCACTAGTATTTGTAGTCGATTACAAATGAGGCCCTTCCTTAGGAGAAGGCCTTGGATTGATGTAGCAAATGTACATCATATAGATTGCATTACATGGTAGGAGTTACATATACAGGTTTGTTTGGCCTGAAGGACCGTAGTCGGCAGGAGACCGTGGTCGGCAGGAGACCGGGGTCAAAAAGACCGTTGTCTGTTGATGGAGGTCGGAAGGACCATAGTAGGCGACGAAGGCCTGAAGGATCGTAGGCAGTAGGAGACTGGGGTCTGAAAGACCGTTGTCTGGTGATGGAGGTCGGACGGACCGTAGTAGGCGATGAAGGCCTGAAGGACCGTAGGCAGTAGGAGACTGGGGTCTGAAAGACCGTTGTCTGGTGATGGAGGTCGGACGGACCGTAGTAGGCGATGAAGGCCTGAAGGACCGTAGGCAGTAGGAGACTAGGGTCTGAAAGACCGTTGTCTGGTGATGGAGGTCGGACGGACCGTAGTAGGCGATGAAGGTCTGAAGGACCGTAGGCAGTAGGAGACTAGGGTCTGAAAGACCGTTGTCTGGCGATGGAGGTCGGACGGACCGTAGTAGGCGATGAAGGCCTGAAGGACCGTAGGCGGTAGGAGATAAGGAGTCAGGTGTTAGTCCCAGTGTCACTTGGAAGATCGGATGTTGATGGTCTAGCCTTGAGTAGGACGTCGGGTCTTAAGCAGGACGTCAGGTCTTAAACAGGACGTCGGGTCTTCAGCAGGACGTCGGGACTTAACGTCGGGCCTTGAACAAGACGTCGGGTCTTTGGCAGGAAGTAGGGACTGAGTGTCAGGCCTTGAACAAGACGTCGGGTCTTTGGCAGGATGTAGGGACTGAGTGTCGGGCCTTGAACAAGACGTCGGGTCTTTGGCAGGACGTCGGGGATGAACGTCGGGTCTTAAGGCGGTGGTCCGGCGAGGTTTTGTGGTGGTCCGACGAGATTCCTGCGGTGGTCCGACGAGATTCCTGCGGTGGTCCGGCGGTGGTCCGACGAGGTTCTGCGGTGGTCCGGCGGCTGTCGAGGAGGAACTCCTTCCTTCTCTTCTCTTCTTCTCTCTCTTGCTTAGATCCCTTCTTGTGAAGAATGAGGGCTCTATTTATAGATTTTCTGGAGTGGCATGGCTTGTAAATAGGTGTGAGATCAAGGGCGAATAAGGAGTGGTCGAATGGACGGCCGATGCTGAATCCTACGATCGTACACCGTTCATTGGTCATTTGAATGCCTTAGTGATGTCGGAATTTAGTGATCTTAGGCTCGTTAGATTCGTCTCGTCGAGCCGTTCAATTCGAGTATAAGCTCGTCAAAATCAGAGTCCGTTTGGTAACTCAAATAGTGGTTTGAACCTTCCAACAGCGCTTCGGATCCATGATTTGGACCCATTTGGACTCGGATTGGGTCGATCTTGGTGTCGTTGGGTTCGTATTTCCGGGACGCTCAGTTTGACTATAAGCTCACTGAAATCGGAGTTCATATACTCCCGGATTTAATTTTTGAAGTTTCCAACTAGCTTATGCTTCGAGATTCGTGCCCAATCAAGCTAATTTTGTCATGACGTATCAATATTAATTCAATGCTAATTTAAAAATATTTTATCATTTTTTTTGGCTAAATATCTCTTTATATGTTTATTATGAAAAATATTCTATTTGAGACAAACTCATCCTAACGTGTAATTAATAAATAAAAGTGAATATCTTCCATCTAAACTAATTTTTCAATTTTATTAAGAGTGAAATTTTTATTAAAAAAAATCATGATAGAAATTTAAAATTATAATAATTTAGATTAATTATATATATATATTATATTTATTTTCTATCAATTTAAATTTTTTAATTATAATTATTTTTTAATATATTTTTCTGAATAAATATACTCAAGTCATGGGAGCAGAATTTTATTCTCTGTGGTTGTCTGTTTTGTTACTAATTAATAAAAAATAAAGAAAAATAAAAAAAATTCCTGAAGCCGTCGGCAAGAACGTCACTGTCAACGGAAGGGAGAGGACGACAGTTTGCCATGTCAGCAGGAAGGGACGGTGTTGTCGTGATGGTATCGCAACGACCACCGCCCCATGCGCGTACTGTGCTCTCAATGACTTTTGTGAGGGAGACGGGGCGCGTGGCGTTGCGTCATTCGGCTTTTGGAGTGGTGTGTTTTCACGGCAGGTGGACAGCGGATCTGGAGAAATGGGTGAAGATGTGGGTGACGGATGGGTCCCCAAGAGTTTGGATGGCAGCGTGGGTGCCTGTGGACCGCACTTACCGATCTGCTATCAGGTTACGGTTCTGTACACATCAGGCAACTTCGATGGTGTTCGTTCGAAGCTAAGGGATATAAAAATTAAATAAATAAAAAAATTGCGAGGAGCAGATAATTTCTGTGGGGCCCATAACAATATATATATATTGGGAATAAAATATCTATCCGCTGTCACTCTAAAAGAAGCGCTTGACGGGGTAATTAATATCGCGGCAGAACCTAGCGAGACCATCCACTGGCATCAGACCCCCACATGTTTTGCCCTATTGAAGAGGCGAGGCCGTAGTAGATGGAATTCGAACCGGTGATGGAGGGTTCGTAACTGTGCTCGCTCACCAACCACCCTAAACATTAGTGGATGTCCATAACAATATGATAATTATTCTAATGATAAAGTTGGATAATTCAAGGTAGGAATTTCAACCCAAATTAATGAAGAGGAGCTATTAATAGTGCATATAATGTGCTAAATTTATTTAATATAAAAAATGCATTAATTTGATAAGTTATTAAGAGTCATGGACTAATCAAATTATAAATCTATAATTTTATATAAATTTATGGATGAGGAGAGTCGTGTGTTACAAGAAGAGTGTACCATAAGCATTGATTGTGCCTCTATTTTTTTCACTAAATTTTGTTGGAGATGGGGTTAATGCGCCTCATCTTCCTGTCGGTAACAGGGGAGATTATTCTATGTGGAATTCGAATGCATTTGGAGACGAATTCGGACGCGCCACATCACCGGATGCACTTGGCCCCGATGATGTGGCATGCCCGAATTCACCTCCGAACATATTTGAATTCCACACAGAATAATTTTTCCTATAACATAAATGTATTCTTTGTTGTTCCTAGACGACCTTCGGGCAACCTGGAAAGCCTGTACCGACCTACCTCAAGTATTCAAATCAATAGGTGATCCTCCTAATACTTCGAGTCCTATTTTGATATTGAAAGTTTGATTTTTCTTTCTCTTTAGAATGTTTTTAAGCATCATTTAATTTTAGAAATAATAAATAAAAATACTTTAAAATGCGCTTTAAAACTAAAAAATAAATTATTTCCAAGTCGGACCCTTATTAAATTATTCTTTGATTAGTTGTTTAAAGCTTCGTTTGAGATAGTTTTCTTACTGCTTCTTGAAACAACTGTTTAATAAAAAATTAAAAATTTTGTACTAAAAAGCGCAATAAAAACAGTCCCAAAAAAAAACCTAAGTCTTACAATTTGGCTCATTTGACTCACACCAACTAAGCTCAGTTCAATCAACAAAAAATCTGAAAATAATAATAATAATTTTCCGCTTATTTGAATTTGGCTAAGTCCTCTTTGACAAAAATTTCAAGTCAGTTTGGATATTGTTTGAATTAATTACTAATTATATTTAATGATTAAAATATTCATTTTATTATTATTTATTTTACTTAGCCAAATTTAATACTTGATTTTATTTTCATTGCATCTTAAATTAATGCTTTTACAAATCAATATGATATATAAATTTGTATATTTGTGACATTGCTATGGAGTTCTAATTAATCATAGAGTTAAGTGTTTTACTTAAACCCTTCACAATGTTGCTTGTTATTGGGCATTTCTAAAGACTCCACTAGACTTTGGAGTATTAGGATTAGGGTTTAACCGAGTCGAGTCGAATCAATTATCTGCCTAATCGAGTTCAGCTCATTCAATTTTGATTGAACCTGAACTCTCCTCATTAAAAAATTTTAGGCTCAAGCTCATTTTAATATATAAATAATTTAAAAAAGTTAAAATATATTATATAATACTAATTTAAGACTAGTTTTAAATTATATTTTAAGTTAATTAAGTCGTTCAATGAGCTTACGAGTTGAGCTCGGGCTCAAACTCATATAATATATGAGCTCGAGTATGACTCAAATTCAAACTCGTGGCTCAATAAGACGTGTCGAATTTAAGCCAACTCGTGAACCAACTTAGCTCAATTACACCATTTAACTAACCAAAAATTAGAGAAACATTTTAAGCTTCATTTCAAACTCTACAACTTTCCAAAACGTCTTGTGCATTATAGTGTAAGTGAATTTAGACTGTGAGGATTTTTCCACCGCGTTAGTTGTGAAGAATTTATTTATGTTTATTTAGTTGATTCATTTATTAAAGAGGTGCTAATAAGTGTACAACTAAGGCTTCGTTTAGTATGACTTTCTTATTTCATCTTAAAGCATCTTTTTTGTACAATTTTTTTATTTTTTTACTAGAAAGCTAGCTTAAGAAGCAGTAAGAAAGTTATTCCAAACGAAGCCTATGAGTCTATATGTAGGGGTGTCAATTTCGGGTCACGGGTCGGGTTCGGGTCGAACCCGGAATTGACCCGGGTTCAATTGTGTCGACACTAATCCGACCCGGGTAGGTAAACAGGTCGAATATTCAAACCCGGACCCGACCCGACACGGGAAGGAGTCGGATGCGGGCTGGCTGGGGTGGCGGGTGCGTGGAACGAGATTGGTGCGCAGGACGTGGCGAGTGCGCGACTTGCTGGGGCGGTCGGCGTCGAGAGCGCGGGCGCGCGGGTGCGTGGCTAGCAGGGTGCACTGCAGCCTGCCTACGCGGGCACAAACTCACGCACTCGGGTGCGAGGGCAGCCTCGAGCGGGCAACCGGGCAGGGGGCGGGCAGCTCTACGGGCAGTCATTTTAAACAGGTTTTTGGGTTGACCCGGCAACCCGTCGGGTCAACCCGAACCCGACCCATTTTTCAAACGGGTCAAATCTGCGAACCCGAACCCGACCCATTTTGAAATTGGGTCGGGTCCAATCCGGATTTTCCGAGTCGGGTTTTCATGTCGTGTCAAATATTGGCAGTTCTATCTGTATGAGACGGCTGCAATTTTTTATAAAGATAATTATAAAACTAGTATGAGGAAAGTAATTATTTTTAAAGCTGTTATTAAAAATAACTTTCTAATAAAAAAAATTCTTGAAAGTCGTGAAATAATAATAGTCAAACGCATACTATTGTTGCAGTCTGAAAACTAAAATTATAAAACTCATCCCAAATGAAGCCGTATGATTTTCCTCAAAAAAGTCCAAATTTTAGCACTATAATATGTATTCATTTCAAAACAATTTGTTCATTTTTTTCATTATTGATAAACTATGGAAGTAGCCATGCTATGTAATTTAGGCTTTGTCTGTGATAGCTTTCTTATTGCTTCTTAAAGCAAATTTTTAATACAAAACTTTTAAATTTTTGTTAAAAAAAATTAATTTAAAAAATAGTAAAAAAATCATCACAAACAGAGCCTTAAGTAATTTTTCCAAATAAATTTCCTCATGTATTATCTAAATGATTTATGTTTTGCTGAAAATATTTATCATCTTATTAAATATGATAAGCCTAATAATATGCAAATTAGAATGCAAAAGTATAATATTATTATTTTGAAATTACAATGCTCGTTATTATAAAAATAAAAATAAAAAATCAAAAACTTGCCGGCTTAGCCGGCTTGAAGGAAATTTAAAAATATAACCGGTGTGTACAGTTCGACCCGTTACAAGTTTCTTTACCTTCCTTCTGTGAACACTCGATTGATTCTAATCCGCTACAGTCTCCGTCAGTAGCTCGCCAATCTCTGATCTTCCTCTTGCCAGTTGCCAGTATTACTTCGATGGAGGACCCCCAGCGATGCCCCGCCGAGAGAGATCTCCCTACGGTTTCCACATCCACTGGGAACAGCGGCTCTGGCAGCAATGTGGATAGGGTTCTTTTCAAAAACCTGGTTGAAATGGTTCCTCTCGTTGAATCACTCATGGTAGGTGTCTTGGTTGAATAATTTGTGATGATACTTCTATTGCGAGAATCGATCTGGCCTTATGTTATGTTTGTTGGATTATAGGATAAGAGGGCGAGTTCGTCTTTTGCGCGGCGAGCTTCGATTGTGCACACACGCGCTCCTCAGCTGAAAAGGGTCAGAGCTCTTTTATTGTTAAGTTTTCTTCTTCTCATTGATTTTAGGGCAAATTAGTAGTAACTTTTAGATCTGATTGTAACAATCTCGTCACACTTTTACTGTCAAGTAGGAGGTCTTTCCAAGTTCGAGATATTTATCTATGATTTACCTTATGTTTTAGCGATTATTTTTAAAAGCTAGATTCTTTTCAAGTCATGGACACTGAGATATGTAATTCTAAATCATGCAGTGCTGCCTCTGCAAAATTCTTACCATGAAAAGCCTAGTTTATGCTTGCTAAAATTATGTAGACTGTTTATGCTAGAAAAAGGAAATAATATTTGAATATTTTTCTTATGAAGCAAATATTTGATTGAGATGGTCTTATTGGCGTTTACTGTATCTATGGACCATTCAGAAAGCAGGATAAGTTGATGTTTCTAGTTGTGATTGTTATTGTGAGTAAATTGTTTAAATTTCCTTTTGGCTTCTTTCTACATGAAAATGACCTCATCTATCTAAAAATTTCCTTTTGATTAGGCTTATTAGAGAGATTTTTAATAAGCACTTTTACTGGTTTGCATTCTTTTCTAGTTGTCTACTGGACATAAGTGGTTTCTATTACTAGGATAGTTTTATGTAAGGATTTGGTTTAGTTTTATATAGGCTTTCAAAATTAAATTTTGAGAGCATGTGTGGTCTCTATTACTCCTAAGTACCATTTTACAGCAGGCTTCTGATTACAAAAACAAAAAAGTTGCTCAGACTGATTCTATAAAGAAAACGAGGAATGCAGAAGAAAGTGTCCAAAATGATTTGAATGAGCTTCTTTTTTTACGTGATCAAGTTGCTGAACTACAGAAAAAGTTAATAGAGAAGGAGGAAGCCCTAAAATCTGCTGAGAGTTTAACCAATCAAGTAAATGAAACTTATGCGTCAGTAGGTGATTTGAGACGCCAAGTTGTTGAGAAGGATGCATTGATCAAATCTACCAATGCGCAGTTATATAATGCTAAGGTATGCATTCAACTGTAGATATCCTTGTCTTTAATAGTACTGAAGGTGCAAACATGCAATTTTAAGGCTTTCAAGGAAGGTTTGTTTTGATGTTTCTCCTATATTAGTGATAATTTACCCATAATTGATTCTTCATTTCTTTAAAATAGACTTAATAAGTGCATCTTCTTATAAATGGTGAATTATTAGTTTAGAATTTAGCGCGTTGATTGATCTAGTGATTTATTGTTTGGATGTTCGGGGAAATTTCTTCCAAATCTTCTTTTGACTGAATGTTAAAACCAAAAAACAATGTGTTGTAACTGCATTATTAATTTTTTTTGTTAATTCACGATCATAATGTGAAATGCAACTTCTAAATCTAATCTTCTATTGGTAACTTTTATGAGCTTTGGCTTTTTGATAGCAAGCACCTTTATTCTTGCTGTCCATTTATTGCCACAAGAAACCTTTCAATTTTACTTTTATTCAACAGATCAAACTTGCGGACAAACAGGCTGCCTTGGAAAAGATAGAGTGGGAAGCTAAGATGTCAAAGAAAAAAGTAGAGGAACTTGAAGGTGATGCTAAATCTAATGATAGACAGATTACTGCAATGATGACCTTATTTGAAGCAATTGCAAATAAGGATTCTTATCCATACCTTGATGATGTTTCTTTTGAACCGCCTCCCCCTCTAGTAAGCTCGTCTTCCTTTTTTTTTTAATTAGAAGGTATCGTCTTTTTGTAATTATTCTGAAACAATGGAGGGATTAAAGCAGAATTTGTTGAAGAAAAAATAATTATTATTTGACTGATTCTTTCATGGTGGAGGACAATCGAACAATATATGATGTTTAGCAAAGCAGCAATTTGGAGATAAGCTTGATAAATCCTGACTTTGCTCCCTGCTAAATTTATACAAGCACTAAATGAAAAAGATGAAATATAGCAGCAATTTTTCTTTCTCTTATGAAATAAAATTTGAAGATTAGAATGGTGACTGTTTAAAGTTTTCAGTAAACATTGGATGTCAGAAAAAAGGAAGAAATAGTAGCATTTTTCTTCAAGTTTTTAATCAGTTTATACTTCAAATGTTAATTTTTGTTATGTACATAGTGTTCAGACGGTTAAGGTTTCAATCATTTTGATGTTTGGCTCATATAAGCACTCCACAACTGTACCAATGTTGTACTATATGAAAGGGTTTTAACGTCTAAAGGTTATTTCAACTGATTTTTGGGGAAACGAACCGAATGCAATGTAAAATATCTGAAATTTCATACAATTACAAGATATTCTTGCTGATTTGGTAGGGAAAGAAACTTTTAACTATGTTAGACAGTATTAACTTAGTTATTGAGCAATTAATATTCATAATATTACATATATTATTGATCTTGGTGAATGAATTATTAATTAGGTTGCTTATTATTAGTTGAATTTATCAGAGTAGTTGGTGAAAATGCATTACAATTAGAAATGAACAATTTTTCTATTTATTTTGTGTTATATAAAAGTTGAACTCCTGCCAGTTCATATAGAATTATGTTGAGTCGGTGTCAACTCTATTGCAGGTTCAGGTTACTTAGAAAGTTATTCTTTGCTATGCTGGTTTAGAGTTGCTTAAGGACTGCAACCTTTTGTCCCCAACCCAAAGTTTAGTTTAACTAGGTACATAATGCATTTTTAAACCAAGTAGCGGTTTTGAAGAGCCAAATATCTTATGGGAAGGTAATGTTGAAACCACGCTTTGGCCAACCCCATTATGTAGATGATGTGAGGTTTTAGGCCGCTGTTGTTGATACTACCTTAGCATGCCTAACTTAAGCCAAGATGACATGAAATAGCAAAATGAAGGCTATGATGTATGGCAATATGTAATTTTAAACTGTGAGGAGCTTTTTTAAGCAAAATCAGGATTTAGGAAGACAAATTTTAAAGATTAGATGAAGTGACATGGAATTTTTTAGGTTTGGGACTGTAAGTTGTGGTCTATGTGGTTTTCTGTGAGCTGTTTTCCTTCTTTGATGGCGTAGAGTTATCATAGCGCACATTGCTATCTATGATAATGACTGGTAATAATATCTGATGAAGCAGAAATGACAATTCAGAGGAGAAAGTAGTTAACAGAGTGCAAGCTCATTGTGTTGTATTACTCTCTAATTATTTTAGGTTATATTTGAGTCATTTGGAGTTTTTATTTGCATTTTAATCACATTGATTTGGGAAAGGAGAGATTTGGAAGAGAGTCTAAGGATGGAAAGAGCTTCTTTTGTCGAATTTCAAACATATATGTGCCATGTTATTATCCTAAAAAGATATCATCATGCCTCGTCTAGTAGTCTTCATTGGCAAAAATCACACTGCTTGTTTATTTTCATTTGAAAACACGGGAGTCATGAATAGGACTGATCACTACTATTATTATGACTCAGACTTTAAATGTTTTGTATTCGACAGAAAAAACATAATTTTCATATGACACTCTCATCGTTACTCACATCCTTTCTATTGAACTTTAGGGTAGTAAAACATTTTATGATCAAAAGAGATGCCTTCTTGTGTTTGGGCCTCAATGCAAGGCACATGCCACGGATCTATACCTTCTATTATGGTTGTCGTAAGCTATGTAGAAAAGTCAGATTTATTATGCCTTACAACTTAACTCTATTTGGATATTGTTATGTATTTTACTATTATTTTCCTTGGATTGTTCTACCATGAGGAGAAAAAAAATCTTATAGGAATTGTGAACAGGATTTTAAATATATAGCTTGTATAAGCATTTTTCATGTGTCTACTAAATAAGAAGTGAATAATGTTTAGTCTTTCTTAAACATATTTGCTTAACTATTCTTTCTTTTATTCACCTATATAGAAAAGTTAAGAAAAAATAATTTTAAACACATCTTCCCAATCCACTCAATTGAATTACACACATAAGTAGACATTGGTGTTTCTACACCAACTACTGGTAATTTGCACCAATTCACTGACATTGCTCTGTTTTCTCAAACTTAAACAAGCTTCAACGATGTTGTTTTAAGTCTAGAATAGTGTTGTTGAGTTCAAAACAAGCCAAGGTCAAAGCACCTCACCCTCAAGCACAAAATAACATCATCAAGGCTTGAATCAGGGTCGATTTAGGAAAATAAAGAGAAAATGCCATCTAAATCAAACTAAATATATGTAACTCAATCCATGGGTCATTAGGGCATCCCAAAAAACATATTTTAATCTTTATATGTAGGTCACATTAAGAGGTTAGCATCATATTAAATTAGTATCAGAGCACCAGACCTAATGCATGGTGCAAAGAAAGAGAGCATATCAAAGTTCAGGACAACTGTTTCTTTCTTTGAAGACTTGCAGAATGCTAAAGAAAGAAATTAGAATAAGAAAATAAAATTGTTGAGAATAAAACCCCTCCAATCTAGTTGAACAACTAGGTTGATTGTCTCAACAAATAATTGCTATGTTGGAGTTAATATTGTTGTAATATTTAGCCGGTTGAACAAATTATAGTGACCCAAGTCGCATGCTACCTTTCTCGTACTTGGCTGCAATAAGAAATGCCTCATTAAGCAAATGTTGCTGGTATGGAGAGAGATGATGTGGATGAAGATTTGGTTGTCGCTACTACAAATCAGAGGAGAGCGAGATCTTCCAATTCGAAATTAAATATGGAAAACCCTAGCCAACTACAAACATATTTCACACCTTATACAGGTATAAGACTCATGACAAGATGGCCTTTGCCCTACTAATACTTAACCACCATGCTTTGACGTGGTTGAATGCTCCCTTAAAGGGATTGGTCATCAAGAAGTGATGGGATAATTTAATGGTTAATTCATTGTGAATTTTATCCCATGGGTTATATGGAGGTTTGATGGACACATTTCGATCAATGCCAAGGCAGATTGTGCCAAGAGTACTGATAGGAAACGCTTGTAGGAATCAAAATTTACTTGACTGAATTTGAAGTTTCAGAAAGATTCCAAATCAGAAATAAGAAGAATTTTGAAGGAAACACTGGTGAGAAACAATGTTGATTGATAATGGATAGAAGAAAATAACAATATACAATAGATCCTCAATTGGAGAGGAGGATCCGGCTCTCCCAATCTATAACTGGCGACGAGAGGCCAAACCAATTTTAAGACCAAACTAAAATTCAGCAAACACTCAATATTCCTAACCCTAGGAAAAATCTCCTACTTAAAGCAAACAATAAACAGTAAATCCTATAATAGCCCCTCCAATTTGATTTTCCCTCCTGATTACCCCCGAAAATCTTCTCTAATGACTGCTGGACCCCACCTGGATTGAAAGCACAGAAGCCTCTGGGCGGAAATCCCACTCTTGGCGGAAATCTCGCTTCTGCTCCGTCGTTTTGGCATAGGTTGATCCTGTGTGTTGGACCGGCTGGATCGGTCCCTCCTGGACCGGTCTATCAAGTATCAAATGAAATTTAAATGTTTGCTCTCATTTGAGAGTACAAGGCTTTACTCTTAAATAGCAAATGAACTTTGTCTATTCTTGATGATAAATCTTAGTCTATCCAATATGATGGCAGTAGCCATTAGAACGAAAGAATTAAGGCACAAAGAGGGAGAGGACCTAAGAACCATCTAAAGAAGGGTCATTTTTTCTCCTTAAATAGAAAATAGGAAAAGATATGTAATGCACCCTGACCTACCACTTTTCTTTAAAAAAAAAGCTTTTGGTTAAGTCCTGTGCCGATTGGCAGCTACCTCTCCATACAAAGGATCTCTGAAAAGTAAAAGAAGGATCATAAAGGAAAATCAACTACTATCGTAATGTACAACCAGAGGAGAACCTTCAATGCTTCTTATTCTTTCCTATAACTGATGATCTATTTGGTTGTACACTATAATGTTGAATGCAGTACTTGATCTGTCAGCTTACAAATTTTCAGACCAAATTGTTTATCTTTTCTTATAATTAAACATTTTGTTTTCCTTTTCTGGATTCAAGCAGGATGACATCGGAGAAATAGATACTGTGAAGATGGAAGAAGCAAGAGAAGCTTATTTGTCAGCTGTTGCTGCTGCAAAAGAGGATCCCAGTGATGAATCTTTAGCCTTTGCAGCTGAGGCAAGACTTAGGCTACAATCTTTCATCCTCTAACTCTACTATTTAATGTTTTATTGTTGGCCGAGTCTCAGAGAATGAGGTTTCTGATGTGATTAAGGTTTCGTTTGGGACGGCTTTTTTACTGCTTCTTAAAGTAGTTTTTTAGTATAAAAATTTTAATTTTTAAATTAAAAAACAACAAAAAAGCCGTCTCAAACGAAGCTTCAAGCAACTGGAAGAGAGAATTCTACACAACTCTCCTTGGCCTATTGGTTGAGAGCTTAGGCTTCCAACTAAGAGGTCCAAGATTCGAGTCCATGTGTATGCGTTGTGTGTGTGAATTTGCCTTAAATGGCCTAAATGTACCAAAAAAAAAAAAAAGAGAGAGAATTCTTGTCTTCTGTTTCTGAATGGTTTGGCAGAGGGCCTGTACTGCTTGGATTTCTCCTCCACCATAAATGCTGAAGAGTATTTCTATTTCGTCTCAAGCAGAAGTGCCGAAGTATGGAAGCAAGTGATTTTAATAGCATTATTTGAGGCTGCCATAAAAAACTGTGTTAGGATGAAATAGCATTATTTGATGGAATTTTTTTGAATATTTAAATATAAATTATATCATGATAAGTTTAAAAATTATTAGATTTATTTTGATATTAAATAGAACTTTTATGTTATATTAGTTTTTACTTAATTTTAATAAGTTTAAAACCTATAATTTATATTAAAATATTATCACAATATTTTTGTTCTTACTTTATGGGCATTTTCATAAAGATGGAGTGCTATGGCAAGTTTAGACTGCTGGAAACGGTTCAGATTCGGGATAGCATCGGTTTAAGAAAACAATCATCATAAACTATTAGTAATTTGTTTGATTACTTAGTATTATAATAATGTAAAATGGTCATTAGTAAAGTTTAATTAATGCTTTAATTATTTCAGCTATAAATAATTATCCTAATTCTAATCTTTGTCACTCAATGTTTTAATAAAGCATTTATCTCATAACTAATTACATGATTAATTACTTGAATTTTATGAATTGAAGCACATAATTTTCACTATATTTGTTTATCAGTTGTATAATTAATATATTGATATCAATTCAATTTACAAATTGACAAATTCATTATGAGAAATTTGAACTGAAATTCAAAATGTTCAATTTTTTTCAATTATGCACGCTAGGCAATAATAAAACGCCCATTCGTTTTGCTTTGATAACTTGATAAACTGTTATAATATATACTGATTCAAATCGGATTTAAATTTTTAATCAGCATATTTTATATTTATATGAAAAATCAATCAATTAGCATATTATACTTATCTCAAAATGATTTCAATACTTTAAAAAAGCATCATAATTAAAATTTCATTTGTGCCAATTTTCTTACTGTTTTATAAAACAGTTTTCTAATACAAAATTTTCAAATTCAAAAAATTTTTGAAATAAAAAATTCCAATCAAAACCTAAATTAAGTCAAAACAACTTATCATACTGCTTCCAAAAACAACAGCGAAGCCTAAATAAACTATTAGTTCGACTGGGCAATCACAATCAATGTGTTGAATTTGCAAAAATGTTGCCAAACATTTCAATACAGGCTGCATTAAACATTACAATAATGATAAAAATTTACACCACACATATACTTAATATTACCATCTATGATCATGATAACCATCTGCTAGCCAATTCAGAACAACAAACAAGTATAAATAACTCAATCCACGTACCAAATAAGACATTTTTAATACATAACCAAAATTCACTCAACGTAAGCTCACTCAACATTTTTCTTACTCTTATTAAACCGCTCTTAGCCATGAGAAACAGTCTCAATAAAAAATTATACAAAGGGAGAAATACAAAAAAATGTAACTTACAATCCTTGTAAACAAATTAAACGAATCAAGCATGTAGAACAGAATGAATTATTTTGTGTGGAAGCCGAAAGTCGTTTAGAGCCCAATGAAAATGAGCCACATCACCCCTACTCGATACCACGGCTTGGTACCAACCTCAATACTAAGCTCGGTACTGCTCGATAGTGGATGACATGGCTGCACCTGATTGGCCTCTAGACAATAAGTTGTGTCCGATGTCCGCACATAATAATCTCTCGTAGAACAAGAAGCAAAAATGTCGTCCATCAAAAATAACAAATACAAGAAATGCAAGTCAGACAGAATTGGAGCCCAAAAAATGCAGCACTCATTCTTAAAATTATGCTCTGGATAAGAAAAACTTTCGTGCATTGCTTTCAGTTCTTTACACTCAACAATATGTACACTTCAGATTACATGGCTCAACTCCCTACTTCAAATATACATACAATCAGTAAAAAAACGAATGATATAAAAAAACTAGTAACATTAACAAAATGGGGAAAAAATCAAAACGACAATAATAACAATAACAGCAACAATTAAAAAATAACAACCGAGATTACAAATATAAACATCTTGTACACTACAACAGATACCCATACAGCATTCAAAAATAGAGAAAGCTTCAAACAAACAGCTCCACTGTCAGTCTGTGATCCCTGCTTGAATGAATGGCTGTAATCTCACCATTCTGGAAATATCTACTTGTACATAAATTAACAATCAGGTTATCATCTTGAAATATATGTAAAGGATGATCTCCTCTTAAACAGCCTAAAACCTCAATTCACTCAATAAATTCATAAAGTTGTACACTAAAAGAGGTTTTATAACTCAAAATAAGTTCAAATACTAAACTGGGTTTGATAATGAGCCCAAAAATATATTATATTGTTCAGTCAAAAGCTGCATAGACCAGGAAATCAGTATCGGATTGATCGCGACTGCAAGCTGCAAAAATTCAAATCATTAGTTAGAAAATATAAATGAAATTTCTCATGAAAAGATAACTTGCCATGTATTTAAGTTAACTAGGAGGTTTGTTGGATTACTAAATGCAAAGTAGAATATAAGATGTAAATTCTTATGTCTATATCTTATATTTGCACGGTTGAATATTAACAAAAAAAGAAAAAATTTAAACATCATAAATATAATAGCACGGTTATCTATGTCTTTGAGCGTTGAAATACAAAGATGTAATGCTGTGGTAAAAGCTTGGCCGATCTAGCAAATGTTAGTCTAATATACTGATCCTAGAGCATATAGAACTTTCATAAATATTTTGAAGCATAAAGAAAATGGGTCAATATTTATGTTCGTTTAACAAACTGCAAACCCACCAGTAGAATTATAATATTAACCAATTATCTGAAATGTGTCGCTCCATGATTGGTAAACAGAACAAATACATGAAGTCATGAACCATGTAAAAGAGTTGTTAGGATACATAAGAGAAAGATTTTAAATATAAAGCACTCTAATTCTCCATATGGCTCAAATACAGGAGTATAATGGCAAAACAGTTGAACCTATTCGCAACTTCATGCACCATTTTGAATGCAGCATTTTTAAATATACACATGCCAAAAGGTGCTGCAAATAGGCTAAGCCAAATGCCTGTTAGTGAAAATTTTCCTATGTCCGGCACAGATTTATATCATGTGCCTCAAGACAAGAAATTACTAAAGTCTACCAAATAATAGCAAAAGAACATATCCCTTACGGCCACGAAACACATAAAAAGCATTTGTTACTCTTATAACAAAAGTCAATAGTGGAAGACATTAGTATTAGCACAATTAGAGTCCAGTCTAATTTACATACCTGATGAACACTTAATTCACGATAACAAACTTCACAAAATCATTTGGCAGCACACATAGTAAGCCTGCAATTCTGAAAATGGTACATGGAGCATGGTATGCTTGTTTACTCAACTAAATAGTTCTCTGGCAATTCATTTTCAAAAAAAAAAAAAGGTTCTCTGGCAATTAATGTAAATAAATAACAGCGCCTTGAATGGTATGATTTCACATGCTATTTGACAGGCAATTCCATCATTTACTCAAGGAATAAATGAGTCATTCACCAAGCAAGTTTATCCATGAACAAAGAAATATTTTCAACCAATTATAACCAAGTTGTGAGTCAACAACAACAACAACACCAGGCCTTTATCCTACTATATGGGGTCAGCTACATGAATCCTTTTTATTCATTGTGTCTGGTTAAAAGTTAAATTATCATTTAAATTTAATAAAGAAAGATCATTTCTAATATTTTCTAACTAAGTCTTTTTAGGTCTACCTCTAGCATTTGTAACATAAGTCAAATCTAATACATCTACTTTTCTAACCGGGTCATCGGAAGGCCGCCGTTTTATGTGACCAAATCATCTAAAGTGACTCTCTCTAATCTTATCTTCCACTGGAGCTACTACAACCTTTTCATATATATGCTCATTTCCTATCTTGTCTCTAAGAGTAAAGCCACTCATCCACCTAAGCATCATCATCTCTGCAACCTGTAATTAGTCATGCTATGATAGAGTTGCCAATTTCATGATCATTCAAATTAATCTCATCAGTTTCAATTGTCGTGTAGATTAAAAACGGTCGTTAGTCTATTCTACTAAACCTTCGATTTTAAAATAACCTAATATTTTGATGAAACTAGAAGCAACAATACATTCTGCATATTAAATTTGACCTGTCATGTAAATTTTCGTAATTTTCTGATATCACTTCATCTTTATTCGATATTACCAAAAAAACCTGAAATGCCTACTTCGAACAGCTCAGTCTAAACGAACTTAACTTTCTCTACAATGTATATACATTTTGCTGAATGTATACTAATAGAGAGAACGTATTTACAATTCACAGAAATCAATATTTTGCATATAAAGTAAAAATATGCTAGTATGGAATGTGAGTTACGAATCATGTTTATTAATGTTTATATGTTATAGTATCGAATTTATATGCATATGGCTGCTATTTGGACAAAAGGATTGTTTCTTGCTCTAAGAGCTACAAGGGCTTACAAATTAATGATATTTTAGCCCCTATGAAGATATGTATATACCTCCTGATTACGCCCAAGAAAATCAATGAGATTATTTCAAGGGTTTCTTTGGGATGTTCATTTTTTCATTCCACACTATTAAACTTCAATTATAATACCATTTTAGCCTCATTCTCGAGACTTGGAAATTCATCCAAGCCACCTTTTATAAATCTCATTGTAATTCTCATTGTACTCAAAAAGTCTTTGTTGAATCCAGTTAACCTTGTATTCACAAGTTCTTGGAAATACAGAGCTTGCCCTTGCCGAGAATAAAAGAACAAATTCTTCCATCTTTAGGTTAGGAGAATGCGACTCTATTTCTCAAGCATCGGATTGCATGGATGGTTAACCAAATGAAGAATTAGTGAATTTCTCGTAAGAGTTATTTGAACATGAATTCAGGCAGTTGTTGTCGCACCACATAAAAAAATCCTTTGCATAGTGTCGCAAAGAACCTGAATTTCTCATAAGAGTTATATTTAATTTGCACATTCTCTGACTGCGAATGTTATAAGTCTATCCTAGGGAAGTGACTGAAATCATTGTTTATGCTTTGTGTATAATCTTCTATCACTTACATTTGTAGTTTTCCATCTTACATCACCATGGTTCCATATTATTGCACATTTGTCATGAGTTACAATTCCAAGTTCCTTTAACTATTCCGAAGAAGTGGAATAGTATGCCAAAAATAAAAAATAAAAACAGCTTCAAGCACCATAATGCAAAATGTATCATAAATTATACAATTATTATTAGGCAGGAGCATTTTTGCCTAGGTTTAATAAAACATCCTATGAAATATCAGATGGGACATAGCTACTTTTATCCTTTTTTTTTTTCTCTGGGAGCTCCATCCTAAAGGCAATTGACGCTAGGCCAGACCAATTTAAAAATTTACTTTTGATTTTCAAACAAATAAATGGAGCGAGTACTTACTGATTTTAAAAAGGAAAATTATAAAAAAAGGCATTTCCCCGCCCACTAGAATAATTAATAAAGTTAAAATGGAAAAGTGTTGAAGACCATGGGTCCCACCTGATGTAGGACTAAATGCAAAACATGAAACTTGCATAAAATAATTAAAAAGCAATTTTGGATTTTCGTTATTAGTGATTAAAACAACAAAATAAAACTAATCAGGGGTCACTTTCGTTTAGGCTAAGCCACGCAAGAGACCAAGCGAAATCAAAACATTTAGGAAAATCAAAGCGTTGCATGCGAAGTAGTTTCTAACATAACCTTGGTCTAACAATGAGATCCAAAAGCAAAGAAGTAACAAACCTACACTTACTAATGGATTGCGATAATTAAACACAATCTCTTGCTTGAACAATCTCTACGAAGCAAGTAGAATGTGAAAGTACACGAGTCAAGGAAGAAGATCACCTTCTCAGAGAAGAGTCTTGATACACCACGACCTTCCGATAGTTTCTCCTCCATAGCCTTGGTCAAAACGAATAGTATGTAGTCGGCGGACTTCTCTATGAACCCATCAATGTTTGGATTCAAGTCGAAGAACGGCAAGTTGAGAAGATCCACGAAAACTTAATCGTCTTATGCAAGGCCGGAATCAAACTCCGGATTGGCCATACATCATAGCAAGAGAAAGAGAGATCACTGTAGAGACAAGAGGGAGAGAGATGGCGGTGGGAAGAGAGGCCGGCGGCTTGTAGGTGGGAATGGGCTAGGGTTTGGAAAGAACTAGGTTGAGAGAAGGTAGAAGTATTCTAATCTCCAAATCTGAAATTATTTTCAGGTTTTGAGTAGAAGTGGAGGGAAAATAATTTGAATTTGGATTTCAAATTATATGCAATTAAGAGCCTTAATGGAGCATTAAAGGAGAGGAGCCCAATAAGGGGCCGGCGGCATGGAGAGAGGGAGTGGGGCTAGGGGAAAGAGAGTTATGTATTTCCTAATCCGCTCCGACTAATTAATGATGAAAATTTCAAATCCGCTCCAATTCAAATTTGAAAATTGAAACCCCATTGAAACTTTCCTAATTTGGTATCGGGCAAATTTGGAAACTTTCAACTCCTCCACTTTGAATTTCAAATTTGAAAATACGTGGGGTGGAGGCAAAAAGGGCCGGTGATTGACGGAGGGGTGTGATGGTGGAAGAAGGGGAGGCCGGCGGCTGATGGGAGGGTCGGCGAGATGTGGTGAGGGCTCGGTTTTGTGGTTGGGATCATGGTGGGCTTGGGTAGGTGGGGTTATGGGATGGTGGTTGGTGGTGGAGATGGCCGGCGGGGAAAATTGATTAGAAGGGAGGATAGAAAGGAGGAGAACCAAGAGCCACCAGTGGTGACTGTTGGGTACGACGGGTGGCCTCTCCTAGGCTCCACCAAACTCTCAAACTCTTTCTCAAGCTCTCACATAAGTTTCAAGAACACAATTGCAGGAAAATTTTGATAATCATTCATTCCCCTCAAAAGAACAAGATGGAGGCTTTAAATAGCCTCTTACAATGACTTAAAACAAAAGGACTCAAATACCCTCAAGTGGCTACATGACTCAATCCCTCAAGCAAGGGTGAAAAGGAAAAATGCTTAAATAAAAATATTGAAAACAATAATAAAATCAAAAGTACATCGAATAAATCGTGGCCGTTGATCTACGGCCGCGTCGACGGTAGACTTTCCAACAGATGTCCCCATCACCACCACTCTGCCTCCTTTCATCCGCCCAAGAAGAGCCATGGGTACCATAATGCAGCCAAGCATAATATGATCAATAGATTATACTGATTGGGAGGTTTAGCCATTGAATCTTCTCTCTCTTAACCCCCAGATTGCAATCCGTAGGCTACTCTCCCTTCACCTAAACCCACCTGCTAGAATTTTTATTACTTTTACGTAAAATATATTTAATTTTATTTCCATATGGATTTTACTTCAAGCCTATAGGCACCACCGATCTAAGAAATTCCTTCTCCTAACCTTTGTAATATTATATTTGTTCCTTGTTAAAATTCTTCATTTTCGTCTTTTTGTCTGGTTTCTTTGACTTAACTCCAAGCAGTCAACCATCTTAAATGATGAAAATAAGACTAAGGGAGAACTTCAGAGGCTACAGGCCTCGTATAGTTTGAACAAATGAAAGTATGAATCTATCTTAAGTGGCCCCATATTGAGAAGAACTTTTTAAAAGGAAAGGGAAAGATCCATCACCTCGTGGGTTTCCTCCAAAGCTAGAAGACCCAAAATTTATACTTCAAGATAAAAACTAATTACATAAGCAAGACAGGTTGTAGAATACCATGATGCCTGAAATCAATGGACCGTACATATTTCTGTCTATCGCAAAAAAGTTTGGTATGTTGTCAAATAAACATAATCAAAAATAAAAGATGTTGCCCTCTAAAAAATATCAAAACAAAGATCTTGACAACCAATAAGGCAACATTCCTATTATTGAATACTTCAATACAACGAATATATATTAGTTTTAACAATATTATTACCAAGATCTCAAATTAACATACTGCGATGATGTGGTAATACTCAAATAATTATAAAAAAGATAAATGAAATTTAAGTTCCTTGCCGGACTCCACAATGACTTTGATCAAATTCATGTCAAAATCTAAAGCAAAGAAAACTTACCATTCTGATAGGAAACACTTGAGTTCGCAAGTATTCCTATCCCAAACCAGTACAATTACAGCAGCTAACTGCTGTCCACAGCAGCCAAACAGCAGAAAAACAGGGAAAACGCAGCAGGAAATTGGAAAATGAGGAGAAAAACACAAGATTTCGCTTGTATTTCACTAGAAATCAAAGAAAATAGAAAAGATATAATTGATCCTCAATTCGAGAGGAGGATCGATCTCTCCCAAATCTCTAGACGCCGCTAGAGCCCAAAGAAAACCTAAATCTACGAGATCTCAAATTTCAGCCAAATTCAAGATGCCCAAACCCTCGGAAAACAAACTATTTAATGCATACAAATCAAAAGGAAATCCCTAAACAGTCCCTACATTCAAATTTCCCTCTCAAAACCCTCAAAAAAGCTTCCTAAAAAGCTCTCGTGGATCATGCGTGCGTGCGGTGCTTCCGCCCAGGCGAAACCAGTCGCCTGTTTTGCGACTCGGCCGGTCCCGTGCGGATTGGCTGGACCGGTCCACTGGACTGGTCTAACAATACTCCCCTCCCAAAGATCCACCTTGTCCGCAAGGTGGAGAGACGACACCCTCCATTCCTTCTTCATCACAAACAGTAAGAACTTGAAGAGTTCGGTCCTTACACCTGTGCCCCGGCGTATACCTCTCGTCACATCTGAAACAAAGCCCTTTTGCCCTCTTCTCCTGTAATTCTGTCTCAGTGAGCTTCTTGAAGTTATCCCCACTCCCTCCTCCTATTGGCTTCTCCCTGGTCATCTCATTATTGTTGACTGATGCAGGCCCCTTTTGTGCTAAAAGAGTGGTCGTAGTCTTGTGAGAGCCTCCTGAGCTGCTACTCCTAGCTCCCTTCTCCAGATTATTCTGATTTTCTACCAGCTGTGCCAACTTCATTGCCTCCTCCAAGTCACTAGGCATCAGAACTTTAACTGCCGCTCGGATCTCTGCCTTCAACCCCTTCATGAAGTTCCCCTCCAATACGCTATCTGATAATCGCTCCACCCTACTAGCCAGGTGCTCGAACCGATCACGGTAGTCTTCTACTGATCCCTCCTGCACCAGAGCAAAGAACTACTCATAGAAATCTCCTCCCCGGTCGGTTTGGAAACGTTCTATTATGCAGTTTTTGAATTCCCTCCAGTTCCTGATAGGCTCCCTCCTGTCACGCCACTGATACCATGCCAAAGCCTTTCCTTCCAGACACAATCCTGCCGCCGTCAGCTTCTCATCCTCTGTCAACCCATTGACCGCAGAGTAACGCTCCACCTTGTAGATCCAGCCATGGTCGTCTTCCCCCTCGAAAACGGGCATCTTCAATTTCCTCACCTTGGGATCTCCCCGGTATCCTCCATAGCCTCCCATTCCCCTCAAAGGAGGCGTTCCCCAATTGTCCCAATCGTCCCTCCGACGAATATACTCTAACCCCTCTTCATACTCACCTCTCCTCCCTTCAACATCATCACCTCGACGCTGAATACCTTCAAATTCAGCACCTCGACAATGACGTTCCTCCCTTCTTCCTTCAAAATCCCCCCCTCGACGCTGAATTCTTTCGAATTCAGCACCTCGGCGATGAGATCCCTCTCTCCTCCCACCAAAACCAGCCCCCCTTCTGTCATATCCCATGCTCATCTCTTCCCTCGAAAGGGGCTCTAGAGGAGGCATGTCGTTCTCTTCCTCTAGGATCTCCACCTCCACATTTCTCCTCCCCCGCAAGGGGTTCGGATTTCCTCCCATGCCATGGCCGTCGGCGATCTCTCTTACTTCCGATGTCGCCGGATTGGTTTTCATCTCAAGTAGTTTCTTCAACATTTCCTCCATTGCAGTGAACTTCCCCTCCAACCTTTCATTGTTGGAGGTGATTTGATTTTGAAGGTTGAAGAATCTTTCCTCCAAATCGGCTTTCAATTGGCCGACTTCGCCTTCCAAGATGTCAACCTTCTTTCCGGACATCTTTCTTCCCAATGGATCTCAAAAATATCACTTCCGGAAGCCAAAAGCTCGCTGAAAAATCAGGATTTCAGCCGCCTAAGGTCCCAAAAACGATGCTCTGATACCAATTTGATAGGAAACACTTGAGTTCGCAAGTATTCCTATCCCAAACCAGTACAATTACAGCAGCTAACTGCTGTCCACAGCAGCCAAACAGCAGAAAAACAGGGAAAACGCAGCAGGAAATTGGAAAATGAGGAGAAAAACACAAGATTTCGCTTGTATTTCACTAGAAATCAAAGAAAATAGAAAAGATACAATTGATCCTCAATTCGAGAGGAGGATCGATCTCTCCCAAATCTCTAGACGCCGCTAGAGCCCAAAGAAAACCTAAATCTACGAGATCTCAAATTTCAGCCAAATTCAAGATGCCCAAACCCTCGGAAAACAAACTATTTAATGCATACAAATCAAAAGGAAATCCCTAAACAGTCCCTACATTCAAATTTCCCTCTCAAAACCCTCAAAAAAGCTTCCTAAAAAGCTCTCGTGGATCATGCGTGCGTGCGGTGCTTCCGCCCAGGCGAAACCAGTCGCTTGTTTTGCGACTCGGCCGGTCCCGTGCGGACCGGCTGGACCGGTCCACTGGACCGGTCTAACACATTCCTAATTAAGGTATCCTATTTTATACAAGTCGAAGGAGGAGGAAAGACAGTAATGCTCAATATTTCAGTCTCTGAAACATCAACCATGACTACCATCGAATCCCAAGGACTAAACCTTCTTCCAAAAGCAATCGATGGTGTAATTATCATGAGAAGGACACAAAAAGTATTGGAAAGTCCACAAAATGCCCCAAAGAAATGGAGACAAAGAACGGCACAAAAAATTCAAGCATATCTTGTTGAATCAGAAGGGCTCAACTATGAAGAAATTAGCAAACTAAGGAACTTCCTCAAGTCTCTAAAAATAATCATCGAGATCATGCTATCTAGCTAAAAATAGTATAATTTCTAACACGTGTTTTCCATGACATAAATAATTCTCCTAACACCTAGATCATAGATTCAGGAGCCACATGACCAATCTTACCAATATTTTTTCAAACCTGCAAACCATAGCCAACAATAAAAAAAATAAAACCAGCTGATGGTTCTCTAATAAATATTGCTGGTCAAGAAAATTTCAATTTACTCCACAGAAATCAATAGTATAGTACTACATGTTCCTCATCTTCCAGCAAATCTTATGTTAATTCATAAAATCGCTAAATACTACAATTACAACAACAACAATATCACGCCTTTATCCCACTACATGGGGTCGATACATGAATCATTTTTCTCCATTTTGTCATGTTAATAGTAAATTCTCATTTAAATCTAATAAAAAATGTCATTTCTAATATTCTCTAAAAGTCTTTTTAGGTCTACATCTACCTCTCTTAACATAAGCCAAATTTAATACATCTACTATCCTAACTAAGTCATTAGAAGGCCGATGTTTTATATGACCAAACCATCTAAGGAGACTCTATAATCTTATTTGCCACTGGAGCTACTTCAACAGTTCAACCTTTTCACATATATGCTCGTTTCGCATTATGTCTCTAAAAATAAAGTCACTCGTCCACTTGAGCATCCTCCTCTTTGCAAAACTTAACTTAATTTTATGCTTCTCTTTTGATGGCCAACTTTCTACGCCATAAAGAATTGCAGGTCTCACCACCATTTTATAGATTTTTCCCTTAAGTTTAAGAGGTATATTTCTATCACACAACTAGCTCAATGCATTTCTCCACATCAACCATTCAACTTGAATTCTATTAATAATATCCCCATCTATTTTACAATCACTCTAGACAATAGACCCAAAATATTTAAAACGTGTACTATTATTAATGACATGATCGCCCAAAGTCACAATGCCCCACTAAATCTATTACTATTAAAAGTAAACTCCATGTATTCAATTTTAGATATACTCATACGAAAATCTTTAGAATCTAAGGTTGACATCCATAATTCAAGTTTACCTTCAACTCCCTCTCTAGTCTTATCAACAAGAAGAATATCATTGGTGAAAAGCTTACATCAGGGTACATCATCTTGCAAATATCTAGTAAGAAAATCCATGATTAAAGCAAAAAGATATGGGCTTAAAGTTGATCCTTGATGTAATCCAACTGAAATAAGAAAATACTTGGTCAAATTATCTTTTGTTTGAACACGAGTAATAGATCTTGCATACATATCCTTAATGACTTGAGTAAAAGCATTATTAACCCCTTTATTTTCTAAAACTCTCCATAGTGCTTCTCTTAGAACTTTATCATAAGCTTTTTTCTAAATCAACAAATATCATATGTAGATCCTCCTTATTCTCTTCGTAATTCTCCATCAATCGTCTCAATAAATGTATAGCTTCGATAGTATACCTACCTGACATGAATCCAAATTGATTTTTATCTTTTCTTGCACATTAAACAAAGTTTTTTAAACTACAATTGCAATGTAATATTTTTTTCTAATCATTGTGTATATCAAGACCTCACTATGGGTAAGACGATTGGGCAAGCTAGAGAAAATTATGGGCTATATTTTCTTGAAGATAAAATTACTTGTCATATTCATTCATTTTCACCCTCAATATAGAAGCCATTTGAGAACATTTTTATACTTTATGGTATCCCTCTTTCAAAATCATATAATGCATGCTTCTTTCTCTTTTTATGAATTCATACATTGAAAAGTTTCAAAATATCATCGTTATGAGACTTGTGAATTGGCAAAATATCATAATGTCATTTTTCCTAAATGTGATTCTAGACCCTCCACTTTTTCATGTTAGTTCATTCTGATATTTAGGACCCCCCCCCCCCCCTAAAATCCCCTAAAATTTTGGAGCTATTGGATTTATTATTTTTATTAATAATTGCACTCGGATATATGAGCATACCACAAAAAAATTCTGATGCCATCATTATTCTCCCCTCTTTCACTCATGATAAAAAATCAATTTAATACCAACACCAAAATATTTCGAACAAATGATACTCGATAATACTTCAATCACATCTTGACTTCTTTCTTTTATACAGAGGATAGAACTCACCAATTATCCTATCCTAATACTCCCCAATTAATGGGGTGGTTGAAAGAAAAAATCTTCACCTATTAGAAGTCATCAGGACTTGTCTTTTCCATAATCTAGTACCAAAAAGATGTCGGGAGAAAATATTCTAACTATTAATTACCTAATCAATAGAAAATCATCAAGAGATATTGGTTAAAAATCCTTTAAACTATCTAGCAAGATTTGTCCTACAAATAAATTCTCTCAAAAATTCCTCCAAAAATATTTGGATGCATAATCTATGTCCATATCAACGAAAGCACAGGAGTAAGCTTATAGATTCTAGAGCCCATCAAATGTGTTTGTATTGGATATCCCCCCAATCAAAAAGGATACAAGTATTATCATTCTACCACAAAAAAAAATTCCTTACAACATAGGAATGTCATTTTTGATGAAAAATAAATTTTTTTCAATCAAACTCATCATCAAGAGAAGAACTTCTAAGTTCCAATTGAAAGATAAGTTTGATGAGACTTCCATTTTTCATCTTGGCATCCCTATGACACAAATCCCAACAAATCCAAGCATTGTACCACTTCAGGTCTACACAAGTAATAAGCCTAACCAGACTCTCCAGCAACCTCAAGAATCTCTCAC